>JACEFZ010011343.1:0-142493 GCA_014155875.1 Cepaea nemoralis | reverse complement strand
GGCCCCCAAAAAACGGGGCGCCAAAAAAAACGCAGCCTGCTGAAAACAGGCACAACGCAGTCACATCCGAAAAAAAATCTGGATGAACGCAGAAGAAGAAGAAGAAGACAACTTATAGAAAATCAATCGAATTTAATGAAACACTCTACTTAGCCTTTGTCGACCAAGAAAAGGCATTTGATAGAGTAGATAGAAACAAGCTGTGGGAAATAATTAAACGATATGGAGTGAGTATACATCTAACAAACCTATGCAGAAGCTTATACAACAACAGTGAATGCGTAGTGAGAACAAATGGAGGACACTCAGAACCCTTCACCATAAGATCCGGAGTATGACAAAATTGTGTCTTGTCCCCTCTCTTGTTCATAACCTATATAGACAACATATGTAAAGAAACCAGCCAAACAGAGACCACAAGAACACAGCATGACGAGAATATAGAAGAAGAACCATCGGCAAATTACACCATTAAAGAACTATTTGCGGATGATCAAGTACTAATAGCAAAATCAGAAGCTGAATTACAAGACCACATGAATAGTCTGAACGAAATGTGTAAGGAACATAACATTAAAATTAGCACAAGTAAAACAGAGGTAATGACTATAACCAAAGAAGAAAAAACAACAACAATTTACCTAAATGAACACCCCTGAAACAAGTTAAGAGCTTCAAGTACCAAGGAAGTATATATCACTAAATGGCAAATCAGAAGATGAGATCGAAAATAGATGCAATACGGCAAACCAACTCACTGGACAAATAGCACCAATACTAAAGAACAAACATGTATCAATAGTCACTAAGAAAGCACTTTACAACACAATCTTCCTACCAACTCTATGTTACCAATGCCAAACCTGGACAATGACGGAAAAAGAGAAAAGAAAAAATCACAACAACAGAAATGAGATTCCTGAGAAGAATACTCAATGTATCAAGAAGAGATAAGATCAGAAATTAAGAAATCAGGACTAAAGTGGGGGTTATGGCAGCGCTAGTTTTTATTAGAAGGCAGCAAGTCAAATGGTTTGGCCATGCAACTAGGTTACCAACTTACAGTATACCACAACAAGCAATGATGTACAGAACAGAGGAAAACAGAGGAAGGGGCCGACCACGTAAACGATGGACACAGGGAATAGCAGAGTCCATGGGAAACTCGATACATGAAGGCCATAAACGGACACTCTCCCGCTGTTTATACTTCACCTGTACATGAGGAACACAATGAGATGAGATGGGATGAGATGATTATGAAGATATAGCCTACTCACATCATCAGAGTGACAACATATGAAATATTAGATATATTGTGAAGACATAGCATATTCATTTCATCAGAGTGACAACATATGAAATATTAGATATATTCAGTTCATCAGGCTGACAACATATGAAATAACTACCATGAGCTGAGGAAGAGAACAGAAATGCCCACTGTACATGGCTGAAATGTAGTCTGATCTGTGGTCAGTTTTTCTCCAACACGAGACATAATGAAAAAAAGTCAGAGTTTTAACAATCAAACAAGAAGCTATTACCTGGCAGCAATTCTCGGTCAGCATTCTCTGTACATGTGGGGTAGGGATGGAATAAGTGTCCTTTTTCAAGTGGGTAGGGAATCATGCGGAATGCTGAAAAAACATGAAATCATAAACAATGTTACTGGGCTGTGGCAGTGTGGTAGCTCACGTGCTTGCTGCTCCCACACCACTGGCTAAGGTTCAACACCTTATCACACTTGGTTGAAATACTGCCTACTATTTGTTGTGAAAACCATCTGTTACTACAGCCCTTTCTTTCACAAATGTAGCTAACACATACAAATGTAGCTAACACATACAAACTGCTGCAACAGTTGATTGCCAAGAACAAGCCATGCTCATTTGTAGAGTTCTGAGGTGAGATGTGAAAGCCAACTGGTCTGGTGGATTTCTGAAGGGTGTAAGCCAGGTGTTTAATCTGACCTGTCACAAGATGAAACGTCTGCCATGCTGATGTGGAGAACATGTCTCCTTGATGAGACAAACTGACATGTAAACTCTTGGAAACCTGTTCCCCCAGACCTTTAGATACCATGTCATGATGCTGCTGAGAGGAAAGTTTCAAATTTCACATCTCTACACTCAGCATACTGATCATATTTGATGTCTACTAAGAAATGATCGTGCTGAAAAGTCCTCATGGTCGACATGTTATACTGCCTCAAATAATTGTAATGAAGTACACATATCAGAATCTAACTAAAGAAGTGAACATATTAGAATCTATGTCTTCCATGCTTGGTACCAGGAGAATTTTTCTTTGTCTCACAAAGTTAACAGAGAAAATCAAGTTTACATAATGCTCGTTACCAGGCCCAGATATCTTGGTTAACAGTTAATTCATTATTGCAACTAAAAAACTGATTGGTCAGTGTTTTATACCTTCTGTATCAGACGTATATCACCCTCACAGCCCACAAAAGCCAACTAATGGACTACAGAGAAACCATGCTCAGATCTGATGTTATTTGCATCTCCACATCAACAGGTGAATCTTTGAGTCCTGTGTCAACATCACAACAAAATTACAACAGTACAGTCAGACCAGGGCCCTTTTACACCCATCGGATACATGGTGCTACACCCACATGTTTATAATCCAATCGGCACTTGATGGGTGACGTGGTCACTGTCACACCGGTTACCTTTGCTTCCCAAGACATTTCCTGGCACCCATGTTGGGATGGGTTGACCTGGGGGCCCGGGTCCATTTCATTAAAAATAAGAATCCGCTCCAATGAGGATCAAACTCATGACCACAGTGCCGACGGGCAAGTGTCTAGCCACTATGCCACTAGGGCTACCAAAACCAGTGACAGCAGCATACAGCAGTGGTCGTAGGTCAGCATGGTCGAATGAATAAGAACACGTGTTCTTAAACATCTGATGTGCTGATGCCGAGGTAAGGGGCCTACACCGGACAGTTGGACTAAAATGTTGACCTGCTGTCATTGACTTCGGGATGTAATTTACTAACACCTCTAAAGTCGGAGTGGGTTCGCCTGATGGCGAGGAACACGGTTAATAGGGTAAAGCTAATCCACATGCAAATTGAGTCCAGCACTACTGGTAGTGTGTATGGACTACGCTTGAGTTCAAGTGAGCATGCGCCAAAAATAAATATCTAGCTCTAAGTATTTGTTGATTCAATGGCTACACAAAATTACAGCTAAACAAAAACACTAGCATAACTAACCAGTGATACTTACTTCCCTCCAAGTACAGTGTAACAAGTTGAGTGCTCCTTCAACCCTCTTCCAATGATGAAGATGGAAAATGAATATGCTATAGCTTCACTGTCTCCTCTTTTCAAGATATGCTCTGGTGGTAAGATAAGACTCTTCATTTCTAATAAATACTGAAAATGAAAAGAAAAACAGAAGCATGAGATGAGACACTCATGGCGTAGCAACATATCAATTCTACAAGATTGAGGATTTAATATTATAGTTATGGTAACAGCAGTCTTTGTAGACATAGATGGATAGGACACATGAGGAGGATGCATGATGGTAGAATACCAAAGGACATCTCTTTTGGTGAATTACAGATGGGTAAAAGATCTTGGGGTCCACCTTTACTACTATACAAAGATGTGTGTAAGTGGCACATGATTGATACAGGCATTGATAATGCACATTGGGAGCCGAACGTGTTGCTTGGAGGGCACATATCATAAATGGAATAAAGACAAAGGAGAAAATGATTGCAGATAGGTCACACACAGAGTGTGATGGTGAAAATGACCAAGTGTTAACTTGCATCCATTGTAGATGAACATTTACAGCGTGACTTGGCCTGATCAGTGATATTCGCTACCCGCCATGGGTTGTAGTTATTATGCCTTTTTTGAAGTACAATGTAACAAACTATCATCTGTCAAGACGGCAAGGTGCCATTGAATGAATATGGTAACAGATATAACATTGCAGATACTGTAAAAATCCTGGTTTTCAGGAACAGCTATCAAAACTTACTTGACATAAAGAAATATATGTAGAGTCTTGACCAAGTCAAAAGGTTTTAAGATTGGGTGCAACGCTAGTGGAAGTATAACAACTTGAGGTGAATGAAAAGTTGTATTTTAGAGCATACCATCAGAGAGACAGAAAGGGGTTTTTCCAAGGTGGTGCCACAGTGTACTGGGTTCTGCTGCATAATGCATGCATTTACACGTATGTGTGTGTATAGGCACACACATCAGGCACTATTACATTCAATATTTAACACAAAAACAAAATTATGTTCATAAATTACCTCAATATATAAAAGTATTGGTAGTACAAATATTTTATATACACATATTCATAAATAAATACGAATGTGCAGTGGATTTCCATTTAATTTAATTCTATGCATGGCTACACAAAGTAGTAGTAGTAGTTACAAGAAGTTGTAATTGTAACTAGCAGTAGCAGCAGTAGGATACTGTAGTAGTTGCAGTGGTAGTAGTAGCAATGGAAGTAACATAAGTAGCAGCAGGCAAGAAAGGCAGAGAAAGACAGAATAATGTATTCATAAAGCCAAAACTAATGTAAACAACATTAACTTCATCAAAATACCAGATGACACACACACTGATAGTGTAGAGAATGATCGCTAATATGAATGTCTGCTTTATCAGACTAGGCACTAGAAGAAGAAACAATGGAAGAACAATAGCAGCAGTACTAACTTAGCAGTAGTAGTCATATTTGTAGTAGTAGTCATATTTGTAGTAGTAGTCATATTTGTAGTAGTAGCAATATTTGTAGTAGTAGTCATATTTGTAGTAGTAGTCATATTTGTAGTAGTAGCCATATTAGTAGTAGTAGTCATATTTGTAGTAGTAGTAGCAATATTTGTAGTAGTAGTCATATTTGTAGTAGTAGTCATATTTGTAGTAGTAGCTGCAAGCAGTGGTAGTAGAAGCAGTAGAGGTTAGCCTACATGCCAATGGGGGAATAAAGGGCAGAAGAAGAATAAAAAGCTGCTGTAACATTAAACTGATAGTTACTGATGTCTATAGTGAGATCTGCAAATAAGAGAAAACATCCCACCTTAGGAACATGTGGATTGAACTCCACAGCTCTGTGAATAGCTTCTACTGCTGACATTTCTGCTGTACTCAGGCCTCGCTTAGATGCCATGTCAGGTGAAAATCTGAAGGAAAAAAAAGGTGATAAAAAATAATATCCAACTAGTGATGTCGTGTGTATCATTTCTAAAGTTATCTGATAATACATACTTTATATATACAAACTGATCTTGCCTGGTTTTATCTGAGTTTCTGCTGTCTGTTGCAGTCAAGCATCAGGCAGAATCCAGAAATGGTGGTCCCTAGGAAAATATCCTTTGTCAGTGTGACCGCTGTTTTGGACATGCATATACGTGTGTCAAAACTAATGCTGCCAGGAAGGACACAACACTGACTACTGGGGAGTTAATGATCTGACTTCTCACCTCACCTTGTAACTCTCAACAGGAATTGTTGGGGTTTCATGTTGGACAAATCAGCAGCTAGGGTCCACCACCGGACTCTGCCATTAACAATGTGCACAAGTATTGCAATACAATATCCTGTCCACTCTCTGACGTCAACAGTTCAGGATTGTCTATGTCTGTCTTCTCCATTTGCCTTCAACAGTTTCCTGGAGGATTATCTTTGAGAAGGTGTTATGACACGTGGTATGCTCAAATCACAACAGATTTCAATAATCTACCAATGACAGAAGTTATTCTCCATGGCCTGTCTATATACTTACTATGTCTCTAATGTAGACACTTGTTTAGTATGCTTTTAAAATAAGCACATAATTTTCCTAAAGCATTTGTTATTTAAAAGCTTCCATTCCATTTCTGCAGTAAGAGTCAACTCTCACACCAAATAAAAGAACGGATACCACAAATGACTGGTACAGTTTGAGCTCGACAGGAAAGTTAATGTTGCTTTTCCTTATACGATTCAATCCAGTCATATCATACAAGGTCACCTTGAGTCCCGATCTTGTAATATGAACTACCAGCTGTGCATACAGTGGACCCTAGATATTTATAAGTGTTCACTTCTTCTAGAAATCTGACCATGTACTGTAACATTTGGTTGTCCGGTGCTCCTATTAGCTGTCCACCAGTATCTAACTGTCCTAAAATTGTTGCCATAAAATGTATGCCATTAGTGGATATTTCAGGTTATCTAAATTACATCTTATCTGAAGACAGAAACTAGGGGTGATTGCTGTTATGTTGATACCAAATTCACATAAACACAAAATATAACAAGAAAGCTCAACAAACGGAAAGATACATAAATATGCAAGGACATTTGAACAACCAAGAAGGAAGGATGTATATAAGTAGTTACAACCATCAGGTATATATTCCCGCTTGTATGATTATACGTCTCATGTACATACAACAGTACAGACAGATACTGTACATCATTTTTCTCACTAAAAATCTACTGGAATATTTTATTATGAAAAAAAAAGAAAAGAAGAGAAGACTACATTAATGTTCTAACTACAAATATACTGAAAGATGCAATTATGAGAAACAAATATAAATAAGTACTATAAATTAATAAATTATTCTTCTCACCACATATATACCGAAATATAAAATTGTGGAAAACAAATTGTCAAACTGCACTTGCTGATACTGTGGACATACATACATGTTCTCTTAACCATATGAAACAACAAACAAATATTAACAAGTACATACATTTTTTTTTCTCCCCCCGATGGTGTTTCCACCTTGTCGTGGTGGGGGAGCTTGAGTTTCTCAATGACCCTGAGAGCTATGCCGGCGGTAGCATAGCTACCAGCAGGGCCTCCCAAGCCGGACAGGTCAAAGGGTAGAGAACAGACAAAGAGAAACACCCTGGTCCTCCAGGTTGGGGGTTGAAGCGTGGGGTTAACATCCCCACCTTTGTAAAAACCTTTCTTTGTTATGAAACAAATACATGAGCCTCAATATCGGACTGACTTATCTGGACAACGACCTTGGAACGTTAAAGGACTTTTGAGATTTGGAACATGGAATGTACGGACACTATATCGAGCTGGAGCGGCCGAAGAACTAACCCGGGAGCTGGTTGAATATCAAATGGATATAACAGCAATTCAAGAAATAAGGTGGCCAGGAGAGGGTACTTTAGAGCAAAATGGAATGATTATAATATATGGAGGAAACACCCAAAATAAACATGAATTAGGAACAGGATTTGTCATAAAAAAAGAGTTATGGGGGAACGTTTTAAACTTTAAAGCTTTTAATGACAGGATTAGTAAATTACGAATAAAAGGTAAATAGAAAAATATAACGATGATTAATGTACATGCACCTACTGAAGAGAAAAAAGATGATATTAAAGAAGACTTTTATAATGATCTGGAAGATGTCATAGAAGAAACCCCCAAACAGGACATCCTGATTGTGCTGGGAGACTTCAATGCAAAAATAGGTAGAGAGCAAACTAATAAAAAAGTGGCCGGTATGGAAAGCCTACATACAACTTCAAATGATAATGGATGGAGAGTCATCAACCTGGCAGAAGCCAAAGGACTGCAAATTAGCAGTACCAGACTACAAAGAAAGGATATACACAAACAAACTTGGAAATCATGTGACAAGAGAACCTATAATCAAATAGATCACATTTTAATTAACAACAGAAATGCATCAAACATACAGCAAGTCAGAAGTTATAGAGGAGCTGAGTGCCACAGTGACCACTTCCTCGTTGGAGCAAAATTTAAAATAAAACTTAAGAGAGCTTTCTATACTAAATTACAAAGATTACACCCAACATATAACAGAGAAAAACTACAAGACATTACAGTCAAAGAGAAATTTACAGATGAAATAAAATGTAAACTTGAAACTCTGCAAAACCCTTTGGAGGAAAGCGTTGACCAAACTTGGTTGAACATCAAGAATACAATTCAATCTACCGCAGAAGAATGTCTCTGTGTGTTAACCACGCATAGAAAGAACAGATGGTTCAATCAAAAATGTGAAGAAGCAGTCATTAGGAAGAAGAATGCCAGACATGTATGGTTAAATGACATCAATAACATCCAAAAGGAAGAGCATTATAGAAATGAATGTAAAGAGGCTACAAAAATAGTCAGACAGCAGAAGCGAGAATATATGAGTAATATAATCAAAGATATGGAAACTAATCACCAGAAAAATGAATCCAGAAATTTTTTAAAGAACTGAAGTCAATGAAACGAGGGCACCAACAAAACACATATGGTTTAAAAGACAAAAATGGGAATATGATAAATACCAATGAGGAAATGTGCAACACATGGAAAGAATATTTTATTGAATTACTAAATTGTGAAGCTCCAAGTAACATTTTCCCACAGGAAGAGGTTCTAACATGCGAACCACAAATTGAAGAACCTACATTTGAAGAAATCCTATATGTAATCACACGACTTAAAAACAATAAGGCAACTGGGACTGATGGAATTGCTGCTGAATTTATAAAGGCAGGTGGCCATGCATTACATCTAAAGCTATACGAACTAATAATAAAAATCTGGAGGACAGAAGAATTACCCCATGACTGGAAAGAGTCATTATTGATACCTATCTTTAAGAAAGGAGACAAGTTCCAATGTGGAAATTATAGAGGAATATCACTACTGTCCACAAGCTATAAGATACTATCCGCAGTATTACTAAATAGACTAAAACCATATTCAGAAGACATATTAGGTGACTACCAGGCGGGTTTTAGACAAAACAGATCAACAATAGATCAGATATTTATCTTACGACAAATAGCCGAGAAACATTGGGAATATAAAAGAGATCTCCATAACATTTTTGTGGATTTTAAAAAGGCTTATGATAGTGTCCATAGGAATAGTCTATGGAATGCTATGCAGGAATTTGGAATACCAAGGAAGTTAATCAACATGACCAGACTATGCATGGAAGATACTTATAATATAGTAACATATAAAGGCAGGAAATCAGACCCCTTCCAAATAACATCTGGCTTGAAACAGGGTGATGCACTATCGCCGCTACTCTTCAATCTGGCTCTAGAGAAAGTTGTAAGGAAGGTAAAGGAGGAATGTGATATTGGAGGAACATCCAAGCTGCTTGGTTATGCAGATGATATAGATATTATAGGGCAAAGTGAACAAAAGACATTGGAAATATTGACTCACTTAAAGGAAAAAGCCCAACAGATGGGGCTGGTTATCAACCAAGATAATACAGAATATATGGTAATTTCAAGAGAAGGAATGGCTAAAAACTCTGGCCACATACAAATAGATAATATGACCATTAAAGGAACGGAAACATACAAATACCTGGGTACAATCTTCAACTGCTCCAACATCATAAGGGAAGAAATACAAACTAGAATCAACTCTGGAAATAAGATATACTATGCACTACAACATCTACTAAAATCAAAGGCGCTATCTCGTAACACCAAAATCACAATATACAAAACACTGATCAGACCAGTTGTGCTGTATGGCTCTGAAACCTGGAGTACAACGAAAGGAGACGAAGCCTTGTTACAAACCTTTGAGAACAAAATTTTAAGACGCATCTTTGGACCCATTAGGGATACACAAAGTGGAGAGTGGAAAAGAAGAAGTAACAAAGATATTTATGATCTGTTTAAGTCCCCGCTAATCACTGGTATCATGAAGGCTAATAGACTACAATGGCTGGGGCATATAGAAAGAATGGAAGATAATAGGGAAACAAAACTCGCTTACACTCAGGAAATAAATGACCGTAGACCCCGAGGTAGACCAAGAAGGCGGTGGAGAGGTAATACATGTACAGACCTACAAGCACTTGGAATCAACGACTGGCAAGAGAAGGTCCACCAGAGAGACGAATGGAGGCGGATTGTATTTGCAGCAAAGAACCTTAATGGCTCGGAATGCTGAAGAAGAAGACATACATTTTTATATATTACAATCACTGTAAACACTGCAAATCTCAAGTTCTGTGAACATTTAGTAAACACCACAAAATGTTTGACACAAATACACATGGTAACAAATATTAAATGCACCACACAGACTGTGAATACAATAGTCATTACTAAATGGATTACAAAAATTGATAATACAACAATCAGCACTATAAATGTATAACACAAACCATGAACAAAACAAACAGCACTAAATGTATGGCACAAACTGTGAACACAACAATCAGCACTAAATGTATGACATAAACTGTGAACACAACAATCAGCACTAAATGTATGACATAAACTGTGAACACAACAATCAACATTAAATGTATGACATAAACTGTGAACACAACAATCAACATTAAATGTATGACACAAACTGTGAACACAACAATCAACATTAAATGTATGACATAAACTGTGAACACAACAATCAGCATAAAATGTATGACATAAACAGTGAACACAATAATCAACATTAAATGTATGACATAAACTGTGAACACAACAATCAACATTAAATGTATGACATAAACTGTGAACACAACAATCAGCATAAAATGTATGATATAAACTGTGAACACAACAATCAGCACTAAATGTATGACACAAACTGTGAACACAACAATCAGCACTAAATGTATGACAAACTGTGAACACAACAATCAGCACTAAATGTATGACACAAACTGTGAACACAACAATCAGCACTAAATGTATGACAAACTGTGAACACAACAATCAACATTAAATGTATGACATAAACTGTGAACACAACAATCAGCATAAAATGTATGACATAAACTGTGAACACAACAATCAGCACTAAATGTATGACACAAACTGTGAACACAACAATCAGCACTAAATGTATGACAAACTGTGAACACAACAATCAGCACTAAATGTATGACACAAACTGTGAACACAACAATCAGCACTAAATGTATGACACAAACTGTGAACACAACAATCAGCACTAAATGTATGACACAAACTGTGAACACAACAATCAGCACTAAATGTATGACACAAACTGTGAACACAACAATCAGCACTAAGTGTATGACACAAACTGTGAACACAACAATCAGCACTAAGTGTATGACATAAACTGTGAACACAACAATCAGCACTAAATGTATGACACAAACTGTGAACACAACAATCAGCACTAAATGTATGACATAAACTGTGAACACAACAATCAGCACTAAATGTATGACAAACTGTGAACACAACAATCGACTAAAAGTTACAAAACTGTGAACACAACGTCACACTAAATGTATGACATAAACTTTAACACAACAATCAGCACTAAATGTTTACTAAACTGTGAACACAACAATCAGCACTAATGTATGACACAAAATGTGAACACAACGATCAGCACTAAATGTATGACATAAAATGTGAACACAACAATCAGCACAAAAGTATACTAAACTGTGAACACAACAAACAGCACTAAATGTATACATAAACTGGAACACAACAATCAGCACTAAATGTATGACACAAACTGTGAACACAACAATCAGCACAAAATGTATGACACAACTGTGAACACAACAACAACCCCTAAGTGTATGACACAAACTGTGAACACAACAATCAACATTAAATGTATGACATAAACTGTGAACACAACAATCAGCACTAAATGTTTCACACAAACTATGAGTCCATGATAAAACCACTAAAATGATTTATATAAAAACTGCAGGCAGGTTTTAAAAAAACCAAACATCACTAATAAATATTGCTAAAACAAAAAAGCCATAAATGCGCGCAGCTAGCAAACAAATAAGTAGCACAAAAATGGAGCACATGTAATAAACAACAAACACTAGTAAACAAGACAACAAAGAGGACACGTGAGAGACACAGCAGATGAGACTCACTTGTCTGCCACGGCCCTGGCCTTCAGTAGTGCAGCTGTATAACATATTGTGGCTGACTTGGGTAAACTGATATCTGTAGGCAGATTAACATGACCCTGGTTCTCATTTAAGTCATGTACACTACTACTTGGGCAAAATGTATACTGGTCATGCAAAGAAAATTCTTTGCATATACTTTTACAGGATGTCAAGTCAACCCCAGCATTGTTTTCTTTGCTGTTTATCATGTCTTGGTAAGATGACGTTCAGTAGTTTAGGATTGCTTTCTGAATGACAAGACACTCATAACATTGTATGAAAACCATCGCAAGGTGGTCTGCTGTCAAATCGCTCACAGCTGTGTTTCGAATACGGTATGTGGCATTATGAATTGCGCCCATAAACCCTTTGCCAAGAGTCGGCATAAAAATAAAAGGTGAAGGTTATCCCATGGCACGGGACAATATCAGCGGAAGAGCTGGAATGGAGAAATTAACTTATGTGGCAAAATATTAGGCATTTGAGGCAGAACAAGACAGAGGATGATGTATGTGGAAAGTTTCAACAGATGGGCAACAGATAACTGGTTCCCAGCAGTTAATTTATTACAAGTTCACCATGTAAATATGTACGTAAATAATGTCTTTTGCAAGGAGTCAAGACATCAGTGAAGTGTATTAATTTATATTTATATTTTAGTTTTAATTGCGCACGCACACGCACATATATATATATATATATATATATATATATATATATAACAAAAAGTAAATATGTGCATTGTTCAACGAAAAAAAATATATTTCTGTAATGTCTTTTAATGCACAGAATTGCTAAATACACAATAAACATTATATATTTTATTATAATACAAATAAAGAACAAGACAGAGGATGATGTATTTGGAAAGATTCAACAGATGGGCAACAGATAACTGGCTCCCAGCAATTAATTTATTACAAGTTCACCATGTAAATATGTACATAAATAATGTCTTTTGCAAGGAGTCAAGACATCAGTTAAGTGTATTAATTTATATTTATATTTTAGTTAATTGCATGTGCGCGCACACATATACACACACACACACACACACACACATATATATATATATATATATATATATATATATATATATATATATATATATATAACAAAAAGTAAATATGTTCATTGTTCAATGAAAAAAAAAAAATATTTCTATGTCTTTTAATGCACAGAATTGCTAAATACACAATAAACATTAACATAATAACAGCTGAGGAGCAGCTGGCCGAGTGGCTAGAATGCCGGACTCTCCTTCAGGAGACCCGGGTTCGATATCTCAGTAAGGTGTGGGATTTTTTTTTGTCGGGGGCAAAAAGAAAGTCCTAATCTGCACAGTTCGCGGCGACTGCACTAGCCGGGCGGCCTTAATTCCTCAGGCTCAAAGACCCCCTGCCATACACCGCAAGGTTTATATTGGCAGTAAATGACAGTTTTACAGTTTTTATAATAACAGCTATAAATTTCAACCTAGACAGATTTCAACTTACAATGCCAAAGACACAAAACCACAACGCCATTGTAACTCAGGGACAACCTGTATATAAAAATGTTCTCCAAACAAAAAAGGCCAACAGTTTCTCCATCTTTCGTCACAATATAACATGAATAGACATAAAACACAAATCAATACAAGAAAATCAGACCTGCCAAAGTTGCATTTCACAACATGCATATTCTAAGAAACATATATAATTATATGTTACATTAAATATTTTTGGCACATACAAAAAATGTAATGGCCTGTGAAAACTATAGTATAGAGAAAAGTGGAAGATATATCTGAGCAAGAGACAGTAGCTTAAATGTGAAGACAACATGACATGATGAATGGGAAAGAGGCCATCAGGCAGAACCATCACAGACAGAAAGTTCTGGAAAGCCGACCTTTCCTGTGAAGAGATGTAAACTGATCTGAACCGGTGTCATTATTTCCCAGTACTTCAGGTGCTCTTCAGCATAAAATGTGTGAGTTCAGCATAGCTGTAGCCCACACTAACACTGCTACCAGCTGACACTTGTCTCACGCATGTCGACAGTATGACTAGACACAACATGTTGGTTACTGTGCACACTCACTCACCATCAAATCTGGCTAGCACCGCCTGGACATCAGCATATGCTTGCAGCTCCAGCAAAGCTTCTATTAAATTTTCATGAATGTTGAAGTTCATTATTGGAGACTCTTTCAGCAACTAACAAATGGAGCATAAATAATGAACACTATCATATTATTGCTGAAGAAGAGACATTAATAGCATATTAAAAATAAAACAAAACAAAAAAGGAACACATTAAGAGTCATTTAAATAATCATACAGTTTGAAAAAATGTCATTAAGAGACATTTGTTATGTTTTGTCGTATCCTAGCTCAATAACTGTGCCCAGTGACTAAGAGTATTAAAGGAATGTGTGCTAGATACCCTTGCTCAGTAGTGGTCACCAATAGGTATGTCAATTTCCACCATGAACAATCTCCTCTTTTTAACGTATCGACAGATGATAGCATAGGCTATGCAAATAAAACCTGAAATTAAGTATAGTTTGGCTGATTTAGACAACAGAATATCTGCTTTCCAATCAAAAGAAAACAAAAGATAGCAATTGGTCTCAAATCAGTGAAGTGCCAATCCCTGTGTTATTTTCTGTGGTTTTTAGTATTTCATCTGAAAGGTAGTTTATTATGTTGTTTTAGTCATTTACAGATAGATGATATATAATGATATATAAATGAGACAAGTGACACTTGATATACAGTGTAGAAACATTATCTGTCTTTGTTCCCGCAAGTTCAGGACCTTATTCTGCTCACGTTTACGTAGAACAACATTTTTTTCAACATGTTGTTGTCTGTTCACTTTACATAGAAAGAGTTTCAACTTAAAAAATTACACAGTAGCAACAACCCTCATGTGAGTGGTTTGCGAGTTTGGCGTTTTGCAGTATTTTAATGTAAATGTTTGAAAAACCAATTCGTTTGACCATTAGTAAGGCAACTATTTAAGTATAATTGCGGTTGCAAAATGTGTAACTACTCATTTGAAACAAGTGTAGTTTAATCTGCTTGAATGCTGCCATGTTTGCTAAAGGATAACGTGCATTTGAAGCAAATACCTAGTCACAACTATCTAAGACTATTATAGTGAATCAATCAATAGTAATCTTAAATTAGCCACACTAGACACATCTTGCTAAACATAATGAGCGAGTATTAAGAAGTAACAAATGTACTTAAAGAAGGAGTAAAAGACCCCTTTTCAAAGTGTTTTGTGGAGGGTGCAAGTCCCACATGTGTAGACTAACCAGCGCTCAATGGTTGATATAGTCAATATCACACTGGCTACGTTTACTCCCACATTTTCTGCTGCACAGTTTTGCAATATCACACTGGCTACATTGACTCCCCACATTTTGTGCTGCACAGTTTTGCAATATCACACTGGCTACATTGACTCCCCATATTTTCTGCTGCACAGTTTTGCAATATCACACTGGCTACGTTTACTCTCCACATTTTTTGCTGCAGTTTTGCAATATCACACTGGCTACGTTGACTCCCCACATTTTCTGCTGCAGTTTTGCAATATCACACTGGCTACGTTGACTCCCCACATTTTCTGCTGCAGTTTTGCAATATCACACTGGCTACGTTGACTCCCCACAACATTTTCTGCTGCAGTTTTGCAATATCACACTGGCTACGTTGACTCCCCACATTTTCTGCTGCAGTTTTGCAATATCACACTGGCTACGTTGACTCCCCACATTTTCTGCTGCAGTTTTGCAATATCACACTGGCTACGTTGACTCCCCACATTTTCTGCTGCAGTTTTGCAATATCACACTGGCTACGTTGACTCCCCACATTTTCTGCTGCAGTTTTGCAATATCACACTGGCTACGTTGACTTCCCACATTTTCTGCTGCACAGTTTTGGCTGGGTCAACCTGGAAGCCTAGGTCATTAAGCAAGAAAAGATGTGAACTTTGCATATGTGCACGCGTACACGTGCGAGTATGTGTTTGTAAAAACAGTGGAAAAATATTTCAGGAAAGAAATAGGAAGACAACTTCTTTGTATTGCTGTGATGATGTTATATTATGTTAATTGCATATCTTTTACAGGACGTCACAGTTAACACCAGCATTCATTGCTGTTGTGATCTCTTGGCAAGTTTACGTTCAGTAGTTTACCATGTGATGTGTACATTGTGTAAATAGTCTCTAATGCGTGCAGTGTGTGAAATGTCCCCCTGAATTTCCGACCTTTCATGCTTGTAACATACTTACATCTCTCATCATCTTCACTGCTTCTCGTGTTCTGCCCAGCTTCCTGGCACACATTGCAAGCCTCCGTTTTATATACACCAAAACATTTGTGTCTCGACCTGGAAGCATGTTGATTTCAGCATTGTCAAAAATAACCACAAGCCATTATTCCATCAGATTACCTCAATGGTTTTTAAAATGGTTAAATGCAAGATCAACTTTATTGCACTGGGTACAAATCCCATATGGCTGGGTCCTCTTTCCACAAACAACGGTTTCACACAGAGCATGAACACTGTAGCTCCAGTGATGACAACCAGGAGTCTCTTTAAAAAAAGTTGCACTTGTGAACTGAATGGTAGAGTTAAACAATGATATTCATAGTGCAAGGCAGTTCATTTGACCACTCTGCTATATAGATCCCCCCGCCCATGGTTACTAGGTGCTAGTTATTTAGTCCCCCCCCCCCCCCCCCCCACCCCCCCCCCCCAGTATAATTAAAAGCAACAAAAGGAAATGGAAGAGAAATCACAAATAAATGTAGCAGTACTTCAACAAATAAAACAAAATAAAGATCTTGCAATGTAATTAATGTACCCTTTGCCTTATAAAGACAATTTATAAAACACTATGGTAAATTTTTAAAACCTGCAGAGATGTGTCAATGTTTAACTGATGTCCATGGCTACAATCTAATGCCACACATTTGTTAAACTGTACAGAAAAACTGAGGAACCCTTGAGGCCATCAAAGTCTAGTGCATCTTCTTATACCTATTTTTGGGTCTGGTTTTCCCACATCTCTGTCGGTCCTATCATTACTCTCATGGAGTGTCTGGGTGTTCGCTAAGTTGAGTTAGCTGTACATCCTTTACAGAACATTGTAATCAGCCTGAGTATTTATTAGCTGTCTGTGATTTTCTAGGTAATTTCACATTCAGTAGTTTGCCATTGCTTTCTGAACAACCAACACTCACGCCATTGTCAAAATTAATGACAAGTGATCTGCTCCCAAATGGTGTGTGACTGACTTCAGACCCAGTAAGTTGGGATTGTGAAGCTGTGGTCACGATGCTAAGCCCCAGATGCCAACTAGTTGAGTAGAAGTGGTCATTATTGTTGCTATTATTGTTAACCCGATACTGATTTCCCTTCCCTGGTCTTCTTCACAAATCTGCAGCCAATGCCAACTAAGGAATGTCAGGAGTGGGTTGTGCACGTATGTCATGATTGCTTTCCTCTGACATTTTGCCTGGTGCCCCTCAGCTCTATGAAACCCTGTCGACACCGTCACGGACAGATATTCCTGTTTGTTACGGCACATTGTGATTGGCTGAGAGGTTATCTGGGCAGTTAAACTTGTTTCAGGACCAAGGTAGCAAAGTGCTGTGCTGTGCTGCTCAAACCAAAGCTGTACTGCTGATCAAAAACAGTGGTCTACCATTACAATTTTACTAGCAGCAGGATTCCATTTGATCTGCAATCAAGAAGTCTCTGCCAATGACCAAACCTTGTCAAATGAATACTAGACTATTTTTACGACATTTTAGTGAGGTAAGATGGCCAGCAAAAAAGGTGGCCACTCCATGTATGACCTAGTGCATGCTGGCCTGCCTGCCTGTCCTGTGGTCATGAGTTTGGATCTCCATCAAGGCAAACTACCAGGTCAACCCAGCCTAAAGTGCATACCAGAAAAGTTCCTGGGAAGTCAAGGCAGTCGCTTAGAGCAAAAAAAAAAACAAAAAAACAGAGCAACACTTGGGTGTGCCTAGAGTGCTAGATGTCAGTTCTGTTGATACAATATATAATCTGCTGTCACCTCATGAACCCCTCAGAGTGTGGACCTGATGGCAACTAAGTAACCATGGGCACTCTACAGGTCCCTGGAACAGCAACGGACAACCTGCACCATCATAAGATGACAACCTGCATCATCGTAAGACAGACAACCTGCACCATCATAAGACAGACAACCTGCATCATTGTAAGACAGACAACCTGCACCATCATAAGACAGACAACCTGCATCATCATAAGACAGACAACCTGCACCATCATAAGACAGACAACCTGCACCATCATAAGACAGACAATCTGCACCATCATAAGACAGACAATCTGCATCATCATAAGACAGACAACCTGCACCATCATAAGACAGACAACCTGCACCATCGTAAGACAGACAACCTTCACCATCATAAGACAGACAACCTTCACCATCATAAGACAGACAACCTGCAAGACAGACAACCTGCACCATCATAAGACAGACAACCTGCACCATCATAAGATGACAACCTGCATCATCGTAAGACAGACAACCTGCACCATCATAAGACAGACAACCTGCATCATTGTAAGACAGACAACCTGCACCATCATAAGACAGACAACCTGCATCATCATAAGACAGACAACCTGCACCATCATAAGACAGACAACCTGCACCATCATAAGACAGACAATCTGCACCATCATAAGACAGACAATCTGCATCATCATAAGACAGACAACCTGCACCATCATAAGACAGACAACCTGCACCATCGTAAGACAGACAACCTTCACCATCATAAGACAGACAACCTTCACCATCATAAGACAGACAACCTGCAAGACAGACAACCTGCACCATCATAAGACAGACAACCTGCACCATCATAAGACAGACAACCTGCATCATCATAAGACAGACAACCTTCACCATCATAAGACAGACAACCTGCACCATCATAAGACAGACAACCTGCACCATCATAAGACAGACAACCTGCACCATCATAAGACAGACAACCTGCACCATCATAAGACAGACAACCTGCACCATCATAAGACAGACAACCTGCACCATCATAAGACAGACAACCTGCAAGACAGACAACCTGCACCATCATAAGACAGACAACCTACACTATCATAAGACAGACAACCTGCACCATCATAAGACAGACAACCTGCAAGACAGACAACCTGCAAGACAGACAACCTGCACCATCATAAGACAGACAACCTGCAAGACAGACAACCTGCACCATCATAAGACAGACAACCTACACCATCATAAGACAGACAACCTGCACCATCATAAGACAGACAACCTGCACCATCGTAAGACAGACAACCTGCACCATCATAAGACAGACAACCTGCAAGACAGACAACCTGCACTATCATAAGACAGACAACCTACACCATCATAAGACATACAACCTGCACCATCATAAGACAGACAACCTGCATCATCATAAGACAGACAACTTACACCATCATAAGACAGACAACCTGCACCATCATAAGACAGACAACTTACACCATCATAAGACAGACAACCTGCACCATCATAAGACAGACAACCTGCATTATTGTAAGACAGACAATGTGCACCATCATAAGAATGGCTTGGAGTTGCCAAGGAGAGGCAACTCAGTACTTGAATCATCATCGTCATCAACAACAAGAACTATGACAAGAACAGGGCACTAGTGCCTCTGTCGCTGACATTTCAAAGGTCAAACACTTACGATGTAGTGCCTCCTGTATGGAATTCTGGTGCTGTGTGGCTTGAGATTTTCTGTAGGTGTTTTCTGCCGCTTTATATGCCTGCTTGAACATTTTCTCACACTGAATTGTAAAACAGAAAGAAAGCTTCCACAAAATATGTTCACAGCAGGACTTCAAATATGTTAACAGCAATAAAATGCACTGTTCTGTCTAGCAATGATATTAAGCATCATATATAAGGTGAACTAAGTAACCACCGACAAAGTCAAACTTCAAGCAGTTGATTACATCAAGGCGGATCTGATCTCAGCTCTTCACCCTGTGTGGAGATTTGGTCTAGGATTCAGTGTGACTTGGACAACTCCAGCACCTCAGTTAACTCACATTGTGTTTTCTCCTTGTTGAATGTTGTATGAGGGTTTGTATGTTGTATGTGTGCTGACACAGGTTTTATAGTTGCAATGTCCTTTCTGTCACTTGTGATTGTGCTCTTGAAAAAGCTGTTCTATTTCACTTTCCATTTTTGTTGATTTACTCATTGTAATTTCATAATTGTTGATTTACACATTGTAATTTCATAATTGTTGATTTACTCATTGTAATTTCATAATTGTTGATTTACTCATTGTAATTTCATAATTGTTGATTTACTCATTGTAATTTCATAATTGTTGATTTACTCATTGTAATTTCATAATTGTTGATTTACTCATTGTAATTTCATAATTGTTGATTTACTCATTTTAATTTCATAATTGTTGATTTACTCATTGTAATTTCATAATTGTTGATTTACTCATTGTAATTTCATAATTGTTGATTTACTGATTGTAATTTCATAATCAGACTACAAGTGGTACCATTAGTATTGGGACTCTTCGCTGGTTGTTGAAGATGAGGGCGGAGCCCATATGAGAATGTCCTAAGTGCTGTGATGTCAGTTTTTGTCTCAACTCATTGTAGTTGAATAAAGGAGTCAACCAGCAGTGACCCATCCAGTTTTTGACTCAACTCACTGTAGTTGAATAAAGGAGTCAACCAGCAGTGACCCATCCAGTTTTTGACTCAACTCACTGTAGTTGAATAAAGGAGTCAACCAGCGGTGACCCATCCAGTTTTTGACTCAACTCACTGTAGTTGAATAAAGGAGTCAACCAGCAGTGACCCATCCAGTTTTTGACTCAACTCACTGTAGTTGAATAAAGGAGTCAACCAGCGGTGACCCATCCAGTTTTTGACTCAACTCACTGTAGTTGAATAAAGGAGTCAACAAGCAGTGACCCATCCAGTTTTTGACTCAACTCACTGTAGTTGAATAAAGGAGGCAACCAGCAGTGACTCATCCAGTTTTTGACTCAACTCCTTGTAGTTGAATAAAGGAGTCAACCAGCGGTGACCCATCCAGTTTTTGACTCAACTCCTTGTAGTTGAATAAAGGAGTCAACCAGCGGTGACCCATCCAGTTTTTGACTCAATTCATTGTAGTTGAATAAAGGAGTCAACCAGCAGTGACCCATCCAGTTTTTGACTCAACTCCTTGAAGTTGAATAAAGGAGTCAACCAGCGGTGACCCATCCAGTTTTTGACTCAACTCCTTGAAGTTGAATAAAGGAGTCAACCAGCGGTGACCCATCCAGTTTTTGACTCAACTCCTTGTAGTTGAATAAAGGAGTCAACCAGCGGTGACCCATCCAGTTTTTGACTCAACTCACTGTAGTTGAATAAAGGAGTCAACCAGCAGTGACCCATCCAGTTTTTGACTCAACTCCTTGTAGTTGAATAAAGGAGTCAACCAGCAGTGACCCATCCAGTTTTTGACTCAACTCCTTGTAGTTGAATAAAGGAGTCAACCAGCGGTGACCCATCCAGTTTTTGACTCAACTCCTTGTAGTTGAATACAGGAGTCAACCAGCAGTGACCCATCCAGTTTTTGACTCAACTCCTTGTAGTTGAATAAAGGAGTCAACCAGCAGTGACCCATCCAGTTTTTGACTCAACTCCTTGAAGTTGAATAAAGGAGTCAACCAGCGGTGACCCATCCAGTTTTTGACTCAACTCATTGTAGTTGAATAAAGGAGTCAACCAGCGGTGACCCATCCAGTTTTTGACTCAACTCCTTGTAGTTGAATAAAGGAGTCAACCAGCAGTGACCCATCCAGTTTTTGACTCAACTCCTTGAAGTTGAATAAAGGAGTCAACCAGCGGTGACCCATCCAGTTTTGACTCAACTCATTGTAGTTGAATAAAGGAGTCAACCAGCGGTGACCCATCCAGTTTTTGACTCAACTCCTTGTAGTTGAATAAAGGAGTCAACCAGCGGTGACCCATCCAGTTTTTGACTCAACTCCTTGTAGTTGAATAAAGGAGTCAACCAGCGGTGACCCATCCAGTTTTTGACTCAACTCATTGTAGTTGAATAAAGGAGTCAACCAGCGGTGACCCATCCAGTTTTTGACTCAACTCATTGTAGTTGAATAAAAGAGTCAACCAGCAGTGACCCATCCAGTTTTTGACTCAACTCATTGTAGTTGAATAAAGGAGTCAACCAGCAGTGACCCATCCAGTTTTTGACTCAACTCATTGTAGTTGAATAAAGGAGTCAACCAGCGGTGACCCATCCGGTTTTAGATTTCAGAAAAGAAACATGCTGGACATGGACAACTATGGTTGAAGGTCAGCACATCTCTGGTTGCACAATGCCAAGCAACTCATTCTGCACATCATACATTTCAATCCCTTAGTTAATGAGATGGAACTTCAATCTGTGGACCTGTCATAATGGATCTTATCATCATCCAGTGCCATCTTTGTGGTCAAGGTTGATAGTAATGCTTCCCCCGCAGTTTCTGTTGCATATTTTGCTGGGATGTATCCCGATCATATCTTGATGTTGCCTGCTCACTTTGATCTTTAATGCTTTCTAGCCACCCCCTCCCCCCCCCCACAATATCTTAATATTTCCCTTCAATACGGTTGTTATTATATTATGTGGAGGTCAACATCGCTGAATGGATAAGAATGCTCATTCTTAGACATCCAGTGTATTGATGCTGATGTAGCGAGTTCACCTCTTGTCCTTGACCTTTTTTTTGCATTTCCTTTTTGCAGGACATCGCTGTCAACACCAGCATTTTACTGCTGTTGTTGTGTTGTTGATGTCTTGGCAAGTTTATGTTTAGTAGTTTGCCATTGCTTTCTGAACAACTGTCTCCCATACAAACGCATGAAAACCCAGCGCAACGTGGTCTGCTGCCAAATTGGTCATAGCTGTGTTTCGAACGCAGGTAAGCAGGCCTACGAATCGTGTCTGTAAGCCCTTAGCCACGGAGACAGGCTGTCCTTGACTTGGGAAAATAAATTACAAATACCTCAGAAGTCGGTGTGGGTTCGCCTGATGTCGAGGGAGACTAGTAATAGGGAAAGCTAATCCACAAGTCCAATGCTACTAGAAGTAGTAGCACGTGTATGAACTATGCTTGAGTTCAAAGCGAGCGAATGCAACAACGACAAAAAACAACAACAACAATAAAAAGTTGATTATGTTGTTTGATGTGATCAAATTACCTTGTCTTTCTCATTTTTATTTCTTTTAGAAGTAATTGTTTAAAAAACAATTTAATTTGTTAAAGAACTTCCTTATTTCTGTGTGCTTCTTACCAACCAGGCATGTGCACCACAGTGTGGTGCTCACATTTGAAAGGCCTCTATCTGATGCTCTATCTGTGGCCGCTAAGGTCACAAGTCCCCGAGCAGGTAGCACACTGGTCATGATGTTGCAGCACCTCTGTAGTGCTGCCTAGTCCACAGACTGAGTCCCCAGTATGGCTAACATGCCAGGCACATCTCCATGCCTCTCTGCACATGTCAAGTTCCAGTACCGCGTTGCACATCCCACTGGCTTCTGGGCTTGGAGAGGGGAAGGAGAGCTCTGTAACACAGACTTCTTAGAGACGGTACTGGGCCACAAGTTCGGAGGCAAGTCTCTACACCAACCTCAACAGATACAAGCCTTTGTCCAGGCTCAGACGGCTTGAACGTCAACACAACAGACTTAAAGAGTTGACACCAATCTAAGATAATCACTAAAAGATGTAGTTTTCTCAAGGGCTGACACTCATAGCATTGTACAAGTCAATGCAATTCAATCTGTGCCCAAATTACCCGAGGCCGACTTTGAACCTGGTATGCCAGGATTGTGAAACTGTTCAAATAAAGTCATAGGAACTGTCTTAAATTAGTCATGGGAACTGTCTTAAAAGCTCAGAACATCAAGAAGTAGTAGCTGAGCATGCAGCACATGGATTTACTACCAAGACTGCCTTAATTAAGGTGAAACACAGATCTGAATTACTGACCAATGCATGGTTGAACACCAGCTGTAGTGAACTACATGTACAACTACCATTACATGCTCTGTATGACAGCTGTCAATGGTCACTGAGGACCTTTTCCCAAGCCTTCTGGTGTGTAGGGTTTAAGGTGCTGGCTCCATGTTTGTATAGAGCAATCAGCACTTGATGGGTTATGATGTCAATAGCATGTCAGCTGCTGTTACTTTCCACATTTTTAGTGCTCATGTTAGGCATGAACAACTTTGGAAGGCCAGGTCCATTTATAAACAAAAATCCCCAACTTGATGTGGATTTCAACTCATGGCCAACCAGGGCCAGAAGGCAAGTGTGCTGGCCACTGCATTACCTGCCTCCCTATGATAGATGTACAAACTCAGAGACACGCATATCAGACAGACCTACCTCTAGAATTGTTGTGGTTTCTTCTTCTGCTAGTAACACCATTGCAGTGGCACACCTAAAAACAATGTTTATGACCACAAATAAATACATGTCACAACTGTGAATGCAAACAGAATCATGAACATTGCTTGTTTCCAAGAGACAAATACAATCCACAGGTTTAGTACTTAATCTATAATGTTCCCTCAGGCTCAGAAACAGAAGCAGCTTCCATCATGTCATCACCATGCTAGGCTGGGAGTGTAGAGAGTGGTGGGTGAACTGGTTGGGCACAATTTGAGATCCAACAACAGATAACTGACAGTGCCGTGGATGTACAACTATAATTCTATGTGTTGTGGACAGAAATCTGGATGGGGAATTGTATTGCTTCCTATAATGGTGCAAATATGACAACAATCTGAAATTTGAAGATGGAGGTGGATGTGACCTTTAGGTGCCTGGTTGGAACTCACTTACGTTGAACTCTAAGTCTGTTCTTCTTCTTCTTTGTCTTGTTGTTGTTCATCTTCTTCCTCGGGTATTTGATTAGAGCAGGCACTGGCAGTCATGACTCCCATTTCTCTGACATCTGATATTTTTATGAAGTTGATATTACTTATTATTTATTGCACAGCTGTTTCAACTTCACACATACATGTTTCCCTGTCTTCCTCTGCCATTCTTGCCTAGTATTTTTCCACACAACACTAATTTCTCTATTTCACTTCTAATGATATGCTCATTAATTTCATTTGCTTTGTTCTTATGGTTATGATGAGTGATGTTCTATCACCTGCATCACTCAATATCCCAACATTTATGCTTACCTCTGTCTACAAAATTCTTAACATTCCTGTCAAAAAACTATACTGCACTGCTTCCAATTTGTTCACCATTTCTTGCTGATTATCCAACATTCATATAGAAGAACAAAAAATACACAACTTTTCTCATCCATTTCTACTTGTCCTGTGGGATCTGTCTGCTTTGTGGCAAAGGGCTTACAGACGCTATTCATAATCCCGCAAACCATGTTCGAAACACAGCTGCAGGCAATTTGGCAGCAAACTG
The DNA here is from genome assembly GCA_014155875.1 of Cepaea nemoralis. Lineage (NCBI taxonomy): Eukaryota > Metazoa > Mollusca > Gastropoda > Stylommatophora > Helicidae > Cepaea > Cepaea nemoralis. The sequence continues at coordinate 116,981 of JACEFZ010011343.1, read as the reverse complement.
CCTTGCGCTGGTGTTTTTATATTTTATTGTTTTAAAAATAAAAATGATATGACAGCCAGTCGTTCAGAAAGCAATGGCAAACTACTGAGCGTAAACTTGCCAAGAAATCACACACACAAAAAAACGGGTTGACTGTGACATCCTGTAAAGGATATGCAGCTAACGTGTAACCTGTGGGATGAAGAGAAAGCACATTCTAGTTACACTATTAGCAGGTTTTCTCCATGTGTGCCATCCAGTGCCAGCATGTGTTCCTCACCTCCAGATTGGCTAGAATTTGTTCAGTTGTCTCCTTAAGCTTTGTCTGCATGAGTGATTCTAGTTCTATTCTGTGCAGGTATCAGTTAATACATGCAGTTTATTAGTAACTAGGTGACCCGGCCTGACTCCGCTTAGCCCCTGGCAGGGTGCGTCTTACTGAATTCAAATACATTTCTCTAAGCGCACAGAGTACGCGTTCGGCCCCTGCTCCTGTTCCCGTTGCTCGTCTGTTTCTGATGCTCCCTTTCCCATTGCTCGTATTTTAGTTGGATCCGCGGGAGTGAGAACAACATCTGTACAAAATTTCATCTCAATCGGATGGACCGTTCGGGAACGCATAAATGACACACACACACAAAGAAACATTACTGTTCATAACTAATTTCTGGTTTAATCAGAGAGTGAGAGTTCCCTTGGAGCAAGATCGCGGGCCACAGGCGGGCCTGTCTCTGAAGCTCGTAATGCCATTTTCTTTCATGATTGAGGAAAATTTTTTTTATTTTAAGCTCACAAACTATGTCAGTTGGCTCCGCGGTAGTGAGAACATCTGTACAAAATTTCATCTCAATCGGATGGACTGTTCGGGAACATATAAAGGACAAACAAACAAACAAACAAACATTGTCTTTTATATATATAGATTGTGTGAATTATTCTCCATGCTTCTGATCCACATAGACTGATCTGACAAGAGTTAAATATTCTATGTTTGGTACTACATGTAATTTCTTTTGACTTTCACACATTTCCAAGTGCTATGACAGCTTCTCTTGCCTTGTGTATTCTTATTTTTCTGTCTTTATCTGTTTTGTCTTTGTCTACACTGCTACTTAAATATATGTATGACTCCATCTCTTCACCAACTTTCCTTCCAGAGAATTCCCAGAAATGTTTTGAAATGATTCATTAGCCTTTCTATCAAGCTGGTAGACACCAACACTGGACTTGTTTTTAATTTAAAAAAAAAAGAATCCTGCCACTGCTGGGAATTGAACCGCAACCTTCTGTCTGGGTAAGCAGGCTCACTAACTAGTATACTACAGAAACCCTGGCAGTATAAAAGCATGCAATTAATCCTATCACCTGTTTATCATCTTTGAACACTACTCCCTTTATAGTGCCTAGAACATTTGGGACTGTTGCCTAGAACATTTGGGACTGTTGCCTAGAACATTTGGGACTGTTGCCTGCATACATGGATGACACCACAAATGTCACACACTCTGAATACCTTGGCTCCGTATCAACAATGGGGACTGTTCACGGGAAATCAGAAAAACCATTGCAATACAGAAGGTAAAACGCATTCACAGCCTATTGGACAACACCAGCAAACCAATACAAGCAAACATGTTGGACATCTTTCTTGTGGCAACTTACGTATATGAACCATGGACCATCTCACAATGACTAAAGATGACAACAGGGCTTTTGAACTGAAACATTACACAATTCTTAGAATATTGAGAAGCAGAAAGAAGAAACTACTGACATTTGACAAGATCTGAACATCGAAGAAAGCGGACTCATAAACAGCGTCATGTTTTGGAAACTGAAACACTTTGGTCATATATAATGTCATAGTGGTTGAGACAGAACAGTCATGGAAGGCCTGGTCCTGGAAGTTGGTGAACACAGGGCAGCCTGGCCATGGAAGTGGGTGGACACAGGGCAGCCTGGCCCTGGAAGATGGTGGACACAGGGCAGCCTGGCCCTGGAAGATGGTGGACACAGGGCAGCCTGGCCCTGGAAGATGGTGGACACAGGGCAGCCTGGTCCTGGAAGATGGTGGACACAGGGCAGACTGGCCCTGGAAGATAGTGGACACAGGGCAGCCTGGCCCTGGAAGATAGTGGACACAGGACAGCCTGGCCCTGGAAGATGGTGGACACAGGGCAGCCTGGCCCTGGAAGATGGTGGACACAGGGCAGCCTGGCCCTGAAAGATGGTGGACACAGGGCAGCCTGGCCCTGGAAGACGGTGGACACAGGGCAGCCTGGCCCTGGAAGATGGTGGACACAGGGCAGCCTGGCCCTGGAAGATGGTGGACACAGGGCAGCCTGGCCCTGGAAGATGGTGGACACAGGACAGCCTGGCCCTGAAAGATGGTGGACACAGGGCAGCCTGGCCCTGGAAGATGGTGGACACAGGACAGCCTGGCCCTGGAAGATGGTGGACACAGGGCAGCCTGGCCCTGGAAGATGGTGGACACAGGGCAGCCTGGCCCTGAAAGATGGTGGACACAGGGCAACCTGGCCCTGGAAGATGGTGGGCACAGGACAGCCTGGCCCTGGAAGATGGTGGACACAGGGCAGCCTGGCCCTGGAAGATGGTGGACACAGAGCAGCCTGGCCCTGGAAGATGGTGGACACAGGGCAGCCTGGCCCTGAAGGATGGTGGACACAGGGCAGCCTGGCCCTGGAAGATGGTGAACACAGGGCAGCCTGGCCCTGGAAGATGGTGGACACAGGGCAGCCTGGCTCTGGAAGATGGTGGACACAGGGCAGCCTGGCCATGGAAGTGGGTGGACACAGGGCAGCCTGGCCCTGGAAGATGGTGGACACAGGGCAGCCTGGCCCTGGAAGTGGGTGGACACAGGGCAGCCTGGCCCTGGAAGATGGTGGACACAGGGCAGCCTGGCCCTGGAAGATGGTGGACACAGGGCAGCCTGGCCATGGAAGATGGTGGACACAGGGCAGCCTGGCCATGGAAGATGGTGGACACAGGGCAGCCTGGCCATGGAAGTGGGTGGACACAGGGCAGCCTGGCCATGGAAGTGGGTGGACACAGGGCAGCCTGGCCCTGGAAGTGGGTGGACACAGGGCAGCCTGGCCCTGGAAGATGGTGGACACAGGGCAGCCTGGTCATGGAAGTGGGTGGACACAGGGCAGCCTGGCCCTGGAAGTGGGTGGACACAGGGCAGCCTGGCCCTGGAAGATGGTGGACACAGGGCAGCCTGGCCATGGAAGATGGTGGACACAGGGCAGCCTGGCCATGGAAGATGGTGGACACAGAGCAGCCTGGCCATTGAACACAGGGCAGCCTGGCCCTGGATGATGGTGGACACAGGGCAGCCTGGCCCTGGAAGATGGTGGACACAGGGCAGCCTGGCCATGGAAGATGGTGGACACAGGGCAGCCTGGCCCTGGAAGATGGTGGACACAGGGCAGCCTGGCCATGGAAGATGGTGGACACAGGGCAGCCTGGCCATGGAAGATGGTGGACACAGGGCAGCCTGGCCCTGGAAGATGGTGGACACAGGGCAGCCTGGCCATGGAAGTGGGTGGACACAGGGCAGTCTGGCCCTGGAAGATGGTGGACACAGGGCAGCCTGGCCCTGGAAGATGGTGGACACAGGACAGCCTGGCCCTGGAAGTGGGTGGACACAGGGCAGCCTGGCCCTGGAAGATGGTGGACACAGGGCAGCCTGGCCCTGGAAGATGGTGGACACAGGACAGCCTGGCCCTGGAAGATGGTGACACAGGGCAGCCTGGCCCTGGAAGATGGTGGACACAGGACAGCCTGGCCATGAGATGAGACTGATGTTTTGTAGAGCACTTGCTACAATATGATGCCTGCAAAATCTGCGTACACACGTCTGCACACAAAAAACTGTGACAGGAGAGGGAATTGATGCACTATTTTCAATTATCATATGGGAAACAAGAAACCCAAGAATGGCCCAGCGGTAATGAATTGGATGTTTGGTATTCTTGGAAAGTGAATATAAGAAATCGTGACAACTGAGAAAATTAAGGATATTACGGACAGATGTTGGCTGATAGAGAAAACATTGCATGGGCTTGCTGAGTGGCACATGAATGTTTATAGTTATAATTGGTATATTCTTGATAGTGTCTATTATTATTTTAGTTTCAGACAAGTTATTTTGTTTATTTATTAATGTCTAATAACAATTTACAAGTCAAAACAGAAGAACAAACAATACACAAGAAAACACTTAAGTTGAAATTACTTAAATTGACCTTAGCATGGGACAGACCACAGAACACATGAATAGTGATATCAGGGAAAAACATATTTCTTACTCTGTATTTTTTTCCAGTGCACTATGAGCTGCTTTTATCCTAGACTGGGGGTTCCTCTCTCGCCAGGCCATTTGCATTACTAGTAAACATAATAACAAACATTATAACTAGTTTATTTTCAGCAACTGGGCAAACGCCATATAAGTAACATATGTACAAACACACAGAGACTAAACAATGTACAGGTAGTGTACATGAACACACACACATGCTGATATTAGCTTAAACAATAACAAAATAATATTATGTAATGTGTGTTCAAAACATTTGAATACGCTTATACCCATAAGCCATGGCTGTAGCTTAGGGGCAGTGAATGCATTTCACAATTCCCCGACATACTGAATCAAGGGTCTGAGATCAGCTGTAGGGGGTTTGGAAGCAGACCGCCGTACACTGATTTTGATGGCAAACTACTGAACATAAAAATTGCTTAGTCAATTACAAACAGAAAATAAATTCTAGGGCTGACCTTGACATCCTGTAAAGAACCTGCAGCCAATTAATTACAAACATCATGATCATCATGTGCCATGCCCAAAAGCTTGGGTGACCATGGTTTGCCACTTCCAGCAATCACCAGTCTTTGATCAGCTCTGTGTTGACCATAGTTTGCCACTTCCAGCAATCACCAGCCTTTGATCAGCTCTGTGTTGACCATGGTTTGCCACTTCCAGCAATCACGTCTTTGATCAGCTCTGGGTTCTTATCTCCATTATGTCATGTGGCCAAGCTATCCAAGTATATCTCTCTCTTCCCCTGGCTTATTCCAATCAATTTTGCCAGTTGTCACTAAGTTTGATAGTTTATTGCTCCTCATGTGCCTAACAATCTGAACTTTGTCTAATTTTTTGAATCCCTTTAAGGTCTTCATTTGTTTCTTGTAGGACTTGCTCATTCTTTTTTAAGGCCATCCATGGTATTCTCTCCCCCCCCCCCCCCCCCTTCCTCAAAAATCCACATTTCCACTACCATTAGATATTTCTCAGCTTGTGTGCTTACTGTCCATGATTCACATGCATATAACAGTATAGGTGCTACATAGTACTTCAATACTCTCTTTCTCACCACAGTTGACAGTTTTATATTGGTCAGTATGTTTTCCATCTTGCAAAAGCCTACCTTTGCCCTAGTGATTCTTGCTCTAATCTCTACACCATCAGATATTTGACTGTTCCTAGATAGCTGTATTGATTAACTTCTTTAAGAATTTTCCCATTTACTTGTGGTATTCCTATCTTCAATAAATGAGCTTTTATTTGCAGACGATCAGAGCCTGTTTTATAGTGACGAGGGCAGACTGCAAAGTCATATTATTAAGCTGAGTTCAACATGCAGTGGTTATAATATGAATATATATATACAGCCAAAACCGAAGTAATGCAAGTTAGCAGATCTCCTGGTCCACTAACTATACAGATAAATAGCACATCTCTGAAACAAGTTAAAGAATTTAAATACCTAGGAAGTATGATCCCAGAAGATGGCAGAAGAGACAGAGAAATCAAAATCAGAAGTACGCTTATATATCAACTATCACCCATAGTGAAACATCCAAATATACCTATTCCACAAAATGACAGATAATAAATAGCATATTCACACCAACCCTGTGCTACCAATGTCAAACTTGGACATTATCTGAATCACACTATTGCAAAATCAACACCTGTGAGGTGAGATGCTTGAGGAGAGCTGCCAACTTAATTATCCAAGACCAAATAAGAAATGATGTTATCAGACAGACAGATCAACACTTTGTGCCACATTTATTGAAAGACAGAAGATCAAATGGTTTGGTCATCTAGTTAGAATGCAACACCATCAACTACCAGCACTGGCATTATATCAAAGAGGATCTGCTACAAGAGCAAGAGGATGCCCTAGAGCAGTGGTTCTCAACCTTTTTTGGCCCATGCCCCCCTTTACCATATGTTCAGAACATCATTCCTCCCCCCCTTTCGAATTTCCTCCCTATAAACCCCCCCCCCCCCCCTTCCACAGTATACATAAAAATGGAAGCTAAATTTAATAACACATACTAGACATCTACATACAATGTGATGTGCGGGTCTACTTACATTATAAAATGAATTTCATTAGGGCGAGATGTACATAACCGTAAAATTTAGAGGGTAAAACAATATCAAGTAACTGGTTCTTGTATTAATGCAATCTTGAAATAATCTTAATCCCCCTGGAAACCCTAAAATCCCCCCCCCCCCCCTCCCACCAGGGGATGGGGAATTCCCCACCGGTTGAGAACCTCTGCCCTGGAAGAAAATGGATGGACAACATCAAAGACATTGTACATTCACTCAGAATGATACTATCCAGTGCCACCCATCGGTCACTGGAGCACCAACTATTCCTCCCCACGACGCTTGACGGCAAAAGTGGCAGTTGATGATGATTCCCTTCTTCTTGGAGACAACCATAATCTCTCCATTTTCTTACAATTTCATTCCAACACTCACTGTTCACTGTGTACAATAATTGCATCCACTAAATCCTGCAGATCATGTTCATTGTCTGCAATCAATACTGTAATGCACACATTTTTTACTATGTCCACAACGGCGATTCCTTCTATATCCTTTACATTTCTCATAATTTCATCATTTAAAAAAATAGCTGTTTTTGTGTGTGATTATTTTATCCTTTTTCAAGCAGTCACCTTATACTAATGTTAAAGCAATCATTTAAGACTAGTAAAGACATTATTTGTACGTCCTTTTTTAAGCAGCAACCATAATCTCTTTTTCAAAGTAGTCACTACAAATTTTTTATTAAGCAGTCACTATAACTGCTATTTTTAAAGTGGTGGTTATAACATTTTATTTGTTTTCCTTAAAACAATTTTTTACTCAGTAATTTCTATCTCTATTTTTTTTAAAAGAGGTTAGTATAACTTCATGTGTTGTTTTTGTCCAGCAGCCAAGCAATTCAATACTTGTAACTATAAAGCTATTGGAACACTCTAAAACTCCATGCCGGCAAATAACTGACAAGTTGTCAACAATTCTGGTAGTATCATTTTCTCTCCATGCGAAGCCAGATAATGTATGCAGTGAAAACACACGAGCAGGGTACAGAGTGAGTTCTGAGAGAATTAGCAGGATGCCAGGGAAACTTGGGTACAATAATGGATGGTGATGAGAGTGTTGCAAACAAAGCCATCAATGATAAAGCAAACACCACATTTATTCTGTGACAAGCCTCTGATTACTCAAAGATCAATAAAACCATGGCTTCGTTTATTAAACCCTTGTTACAACAGTAATATATTAACTTTATTGCTGTTCTGGAGAACTGCTATAGCACAACAACAACATTTTCAATACTTCATGAGATGTTATGATATAGTTATGACAACTACCTGGGACTGAGAATGATTAGATAGTAAAACCAGTGTTGAATCATTCAACATTAACACATAGGGCAGAAATCGTAAAACTAACAACTAGGATGGGAACTTGTTAAATAACAACTGAGACATAAACCTTATAACAACTAGTAAAGAAACTTGTTAAATAACAACTGGGACATACACCTTATAACTAACAACTAGGACAGAAACTTATTAAATAACAAATAGGACATAAACCTTATAACTAACAACTAGGACAGAAACTTGTTAAATAACAAATGGGACATAAACCTTATAACTAACAACTAGGGCAGAAACTTGTTAAATAACAACTGGGACATAGTATAAATAGTAAAAAATGTTTGTAAAATGTCTATTGCTTAATGGCTTCCTCTTGTATGTTTTGCAATATGGCAGTGAATCATGAAATGTGAATGAACAAATTAGGAATAGTTTGGAGGCAACAGAGATCTTGAGACAAATGTTGCAAATACCCCGGACTGCCAGAGTAACTAACAACGAATGCCTGGAAGAGGCTAATGAAAGCAGGACATTATATACAAATATAAGAAAGAGATAAATAACGTTTACAATGAGAACAGAGGCATTGGGAAAACACCTTGATTGGAAACATTAGTGATAGAAGGTTCAGAGGTAGACAAATTAAATTATGCTGGATGGAATGAGACGGTGGTATCAAGGAATATCATCAACAGAGTTGTCCTGAGAACACCAAGAATTGAGATCTGTGCAGATGCATGAATGTCAACACCAGTTGGCAGGACACATGATCATCTCGATAATCTTCTATGGAGGGTTATGGGGCACCTTGATTTTGTTCTGAAGTCAATGATATTATTTCTGTTCATGAGCAAGCACAACTAGAGGACCATGTATCTAAGGAGCTAGAAGTCAGGTCTCACATATCAGGGGACCTTGGTTCGAATTGTGCGGCAACTACTTGGACAAGGAGCCTTTATTTCCTCAGCACTTACCAAAATCATTCCAGCAAACACTATAAATGGCAGCAAGTGTCATATATGCTATAGCTAGTCATGTAGTTAGCTAGCTGGCTAGAGTGTTAGGTAAGTAGGTAGTTGGTTAGGTAGCTATGTATATGTTGATAAATAGTTAGCTGGTTATCTAGGTAGTTAGGTAAGTAGTAATCTAGCTAGGCAAGTTTGTATGTGTGTGTGTATATATATGTATGTATATATTGAGCTTGACTCTAGTCCGACTTTGTGAAGACACATGAAGGGTGTAGCATAGGTGGGAGCGCAAGCGCAATTGAAATACCACTACTTTTATCGTTTCTTTACTTATTCAGTCTCTCGGTAGAGATTTGTTCGCAGCAGACGAGCATAATCTCCGGCGGGCCTATTCTCGCTGGTCGCGAGATCCGCACAGTGGAAGTATGGGAGATTTGCTTGCAAATAGACAGGAAATATCTCCTGCGGTAGCTATGGCGGGCCTATTCCCGCTGGTCGCGGGGACCGCTATAAGTCAGGCGGGGAGTCTGACGATAGTGCACGCTTTCCACAGGTCCGGACACTTGTGATGACAGATGTGCGCGCCCTCATGGTCCGGGCTCGTACAAGGCCCTCACCTGTGGGACATGGCTGAACGCCTCTAAGCCGGGTCCCTTGGGTGTCAGGGTCTGGCCATAACTCGCCACCGGCTCGTGGTGGTGAGGTCTCGGTGGATTGACGCTGAGCCGCCAGCGTCTGCAGCCTACCTTGTGCCAGACGTATTGGTTACCCATTCCTCTGGAATACACAAGACTAGGCCGAGGGAGGGATCATGTCGTTTGGGCATCACATGATCTCTGAAGCTCTGCCCAGACATTGTGATGGAATATTGGCCACATTCCACTCACATACTTTGGTCTGTCAAGACTGCAAGGTGTCTACTACTATACACACACACACACACACGATAAAAGTAGTGGTATTTCAATTGCGCTTGCGCTCCCACCTATGCTACACCCTTTATGTGTCTTCACAAAGTTTTTATCGTTTTTTACTTATTCAGTCAGTGGAGATTTGTTCGCAACAGACAAGCAGACAAGCAATATCTCCGGCGGGCCTATTCCCGCTGGTCGCAGGATCCGCACAGTGGCAGGAGGGGAGATTTGCTCGCATCAGATGAGCAATATCTCCGGCGGGCCTATCCCACAGAACTGTGACTTACTTATAGACTCGCCCTCGTAACTTTTTTTTACCCAGCTATGCACCGCTTTACGGGATAAACATTTGTCAGCATAAACACTTAAAACCCACCTTGGCGGGAGACATTTCGTGAATGACGCCAAAGTTGAATGTGAAGTGAAAACATGGTTTAGAAAACAGAGCATGCAGTTCTATGCAGCCAGTTTGGAAAGACTGATAAAATGATGGGATGAGTGCATCAATGTTGGTGGAAATTATGTTGAGAAATAAAGGGACAATGTATGTATAAAAATAAACTGGTTTCAAGCTATCATATTTAGTTATTTTTCTACAGCCATTTGCGACTTACTTATTAACTCACCCTCGCAAGCGCGTGCGTGTGTGTAGAGAGAGAGAGAGAGGGAGGGGGGGGGAGAGAGAGAGAGAGAGAGAGAGAGAGAGAGAGAGAGAGAGAGAGAGAGAGAGAGAGAGAGTTAGCTACCTAGCTAGATAATAAATACAACGCACTCAGACTAGTAAAAAATGAATCATCAGGACTGCATTTGTTCAGCCTGGTTTTTTTTTACAACTACATTTGATGAACATACAATCATAGATATATCGCATGACATATTATGGCTACTAGTTAACTTCACAAATTGTATCCTACATGTGTGACGATGTCACAGAGTCACTGAACTTACTTTCATACTCAGGTTTTCCAGTATCAGCTTCACATGTAAAGTATGTTTGATGATCTTGTGCCGACAGATTCATGTCATAGTAAGTCAGCGGTTCCTTGCCAGTTGCCCAATTAAATCTCTGATATTCTGATCCTCTGAATAAGTTCAAAGGGTTTCGCCAAACTTTGCACTCTAGGAAACAAAATACATTACATAAATAGTGTCTTACATATGTTAAAGTTAAGATATATGTTAAGGAAATGAAGCTTTCTAGCTGCTGTCTTGCTTAGTTCACTTCTCAGATATGTGAGCTTGCCACTTGAGCTTGTAGTAAAGACAGTACATTAGTAAACATAACTACCATGACTACGGCAGTTGAAACTGATGTAAACTTACACAATAACACACAAAAGCAATATATTGTATCATTCATTGTTGGAAAACATTGTGATAATTGGAAAGATTGGTGGGAAAAGAGGCAGAAGCAAACTGTGAGAAATGATGCTGGATGGACTGAGGAAGTAGCATAAGTTGATCCAGAACGCCAAGGACCGAGATCTATCAAAAGGCATGAACGCCTACGCCTGTTGGCAGGGCACATAATGATGCTAAAGAAGATATTAAAAATCACAACAGTTCATTCCTACTGTCTTCTTCTTCTTCTTGCAATCGCTTCTGCGATGAAGACACCATCAGGTAGGTTCTCATGTTTTGGAGTCACTTGTTAGTTCCATATGGCTTGGTGTTTAGTGCTAATTTCGTTGGATAGTATATCTTTCTTAACTTGGGCACAAAGGACAATCCTGCAGAACATGTTCAGCAGACAATTAAAGTCCATACATGTGTTTATTCAGTCTGAATTACTCTGTCCTGATGTGAAGAATGGTGACTTGTCCCTGTTGGTGAACAGTATGGTTGTTGTCAATGGATTGATTTATTCAGTCTGAATTACTCTGTCCTGATGTGAAGAATGGTGACTTGTCCCTGTTGGTGAACAGTGTGGTTGTTGTCAATGGATTGATTCCGTAATTTTCTTATAGCTTGGATAACTCTGTTTTCCTCAAAGTATGGGACTTAAATATCTTTTCATTCACATTCTCCATCTGTATTTGGTGTTCCAGTTTACCTGCTTTTACATTGTCAGGTACAACAGAACAGGGTGGTACCCACTGCTGTATGGTTGGCTCTCTTTAGCAGCTACCTAGCTTAATGCACTTCTCAGTTGTGGCAGCTGAACCACCTTCGAGAGCTTGTAGTAAAGGTACTACATCAGTAAAAATGACTACCTGGTGGCAGTAGAAGCTAATGTAAGCTTACACAATAATAATAATTTTACAAATTAAATATTAAAGTGGAAAAAAAAACACACATACAAAAGCAAGAGACAGCATAATTCATTGTCTGTCTATGTTTGTATTTCAACCAAATGGATTCATTTGTTCCACACCACTTTAGTTCTGTAGTGTGCTTCTTGCGAAACACAACATAATACACCAGACAATAAATTGTGCAGTCGGTTGCTGGTGTCTTCTTAGTTTACAAACATGTTAAAGTAAACAACAATACAAGTAGTACACAAATGGGAAACTGAAAGGGAAAGTCTTAAAAGTAGACAGAAGAGTTTCAATGAAAACTTTGTATGAAGGCTGGTAATAAAGCTGGTATTAAATTTAAAACAGCTTCTGGCTGAATTACTAGGTAATTACAATGTACAAAATAAGATAGATGTAGTTTAAATTGATGCACACAGAAAGAAAAAAGCATTATATGATGAAAACAACAACTTCATTCATTCAATTGGTAATGTTCAGGCTATGTGAAAAACAAGAAATCGACTTGTGTTTTCTCATGACATATTAACTGTTTATATAATTAAATAAACAACACAAAAAAACCATTTCAAGAAATGCAATGTACACAGCATGATGTGAATAGACAAATCTTCACATATACTAGGTTAGGGTATTATGCTGTGAATCAACAAACACCTTCCATCACCGGGGAAGTCTCTGGTATGAATGTTATCAAGCTGGATTAACTCCAGAGCCACGTTTAGCTAGGGAAACAAACATCCCACTTCAACTGGGAACTGAACCCAAACTGCTGCATCAGTACACCAGTGTAATATCCACTCAGTTACCACAGCATCACTTATTACTATTATTTATCCTTTACGAACCAAAAACATGGTTTCACACAACTGCACTTAACATTATGAGGAGTATTATAATGTATGATCAAGAGTTAGGGTGGCCTTATCAGCGAGGAGATCCAGGTTCAACCCCCAAACTGAACACACACACATCTCTATGGCAGACCCAGCCTTGTACAACTATTACTGGATACTGCTGCATTCAACTCTCTCCATGTTTCACAACAACCATAATGTAGTACTGCTCTGATATTATAGATGAGAATTCTCAATTTTCTGCTACACATGTGGCAGGACCTTTCCAGAACAACGCTGTTAATATGACAACCGGGAAAGACTCTTAATCTTTCACCAGTTCTCCAACCATGTCCTTGTTTATGACTAGGGTAACTTTAATATGCTGGTAAATAATGACAATTTCAAGAACCCATGCCCCCATTTCTGTTCTGTCTAAGTGACTGGCATTTCATATGGCCGAGACATTTCAGCTTCTGAGATGCATAGCTCTTTATGAGCCAGTTGTCTTCCATATTCAGATCCAGCAGAAAGTCACCCATTTGTTCCCTTCTTGATCCATGGCATTCTAAGAATGTTTATACAATATCAGCTTAAAATCCTCATGCTGAATGGTATGTATCAATCCAGGGGTCACAGGTTGTGAGCATTCTCTGGATCTTTTCTCTAGGACACTCTGGAGAGGTTGGTAATGAACAACCAGACAGATTGGCTGGTGCCGTATCATTTAAGGGGAGATTTGATGCATGATAAGGCAGATGTAATGAAGGCCCTCTGAGAGCACATGAATAATGCAGAAGAACAGATAAGACTATCATGGTCTAGAGAGAATACAGAAGTAGGTGGTCAGAGGATCTGGCAGACAGTCGTCACTCAGAGGTAAAGCAGGATTAACATATAATCAACGGGCACCATTAGTATTGAAACTCTCCGCTGGCTGTTGAAGATGACTGAGCGCTTATGGAAATGCCACCTAGTAGGTGGTCAGAGGATCTGGCAGACAGTCGTCACTCAGAGGTAAAGCAGGATTAACATAAAATCAACAGGCACCATTAGTATTGGAACTCTCCACTGGCTGTTGAAGATGACTAAGCATTTATGGAAATGCCCCAAGTGCAATGATGACTCAATTCAACTCAAAATCCTTGTCTGATTTCCTTCTTAGTGAATGTGTCCATGATTCACATCCGCATGCCGTCATAGTTACATATCCTTTACATGACATTACAGTTAACCCCAGCATTGTTTGGCTATTTGTGATTTCTTAGAAAGTTTATGTTCAGTAGTTTGCCACTGCTTTCTGAATGACCAGGCACTAATACCATTGTATGAAAACCAACATAGGGCAGTCTGCTGCCAAATTGTTCACAACTGTTTTTTGAGTGCGGTATGCAGGATTATGAATTGCGCTCGTAACTCCATCGCCACAGAACCATAGAAAAGATGGATATTCTCAACATGTTTACTGATATGTAATTTGCTAGTGTTCTGACATATGTTCTTAATGTTATTTAACCTCCATGGCTATAGCCAATTTCCTTCTGATTTTGTTTAGACAGCCCCTATGCTGTTAACTATGGAGCCAAGATATTCAAAGCCTGTGATATTTTCAATTTCTTCATTGCTGATTGTAATTTTTTTTACTAACATGTAGTTTTGTCTGTGGACATGATTTTGTCATGACAATTTTGTTAGATGACTTACGAGTGTGTTAGTACAACAGTGGAGGCACAATTTTAATTTACCATGTTTGAGCAAGGAATGTAGATTGTTCTCTGCCATGTTTTGGGCCATATTTTGTTCAACATCATGACACGTTGTCCATTATAGATACAACCATTGACTTCCCCCACCTGGATTAGTTTTACTGGTGTATCGTCACAGTTTATTCAGATGTATTGCTGATCGTTCCTCTCTTAACAAGGTGTTCCTTTCTCCCAGTGTTCCCTTCTCTCTCTTCCCTATAAACTGTCTTGATGTCTCACCATCTTCCAGCATACCCCTCCACATGACGCATGTCTATATCTGACCTGTCAGTAACTAGTTCTCTTCAGGAGTTGGTTTCTCTCAAGCCATCTTAATTATTCTGTCCAAGGTAGACTTGAAACTCTGAATGTGAAAATGTATTTCATCAAATACAGTGTATCTGACATTATGAACATGAAAGATGATTTACATCAATATTTACAGAATTGGTTTCCATGGATTCAAGTACCATCATCAGCATAGCTGAAATGATTTATTAGTCAGTTAACATACAGCCCGTACAATCTGCTGCTCCACACTGATGGGTGTATTCTCTAGATAGTAAGCCACATTCAGAGAATCTCTGCTCAGTGCATGAACTTTCTACTACCATCCAGAAACCCAAAATGTGTATACCAGTAAGACAATCTGTAAATACTCTATTGTTGTAGGCTTCACATGTGAAATGTAGCCAGGCCAGCAGCCTTTCTGGTCTACTATTTACAACCATGACAGAATGTTTAGCGTGCACTAAGTACACCAGGGACCATCCAACTTTCGCCCTTGTCTGAGAAGGCTAGATATCCTATCCACTATCTAGGGGTTCAGCAGAAGGTATATTACTGACTTATCCAAATCTTGTCTTGTACCAAGTATTTCTTAAGTAAGAGGTAGACAGCATACATATAAGCACACCGCCCTAGCCAGCTCAGATGACTTACCAGGTAAAGATAACTGCTGACCCGTAGCCCGGTTTCCATTCTCCACGCTGCCGTTGGATATGCTACTACCGTTGCTGGTGGTGGTTCCAGAAGAACTTGCGATTGTTCCATTTTCTAGTGAGGTGTCTCCACCCCCAAGTAATGGAGAAATGTGGTTCAAGGAGACCTGCTCAATGAAAGATGTCCCATATTTCTTGAAGTACCACCACTCAAAGATCTGTGGGGGAAAAACAGATCAAAATCAACATATTTTTAAACACTTGTCTGTTCATACAAGTATGTGTTGACCACTGAACAATTCACTTTTAGTTGGTATGTTAGTCTGGTCTGACCTAGCAAATGTGAAGTCCTACCACTTGACATGATTGATTATATCTGAGATCATATCTGAAACATCACAACATAATGATCTCTCCACAGAAACTACAAAAGTACAGTCTTACAATTGATGTACACATGTCTATTAATCATACTGCAACCTATTACAACTGATATACACATGTAAAATGGAAGCCATTAAATTCAGAAAATCCTTCAGAATGAAACAGAAAATTCTTGACAGCCTTTTCTCATACTATGGAAAAGTGTCAGCACACAAACTGATATATGCTGTTGGAGATCACAAGTTATCATAAAGCAATATCTCCCATGCCAGTTGTTAAGATGATTGATTAAAGGGCTGCCTTGTGTGCAGGAGACAACAGCAGCCATGTGCAGGATATAACAATTCCTTGAGGAAACAGAGCATCATGTATTTGCTCTGCATTACTCATGGGCACTCCTGGAAAGCAGATAATAGCCTGGCTCTGTCCCAGTCTGTCTTTGGGGCCAGATGTCATGCTGGAGATTTTTGAGGAAAGATGGAACAGTAAATCTGAGGCAAAGACTGGTACTCATGACTTTATCTTATCAGATTTTGGGACTATCAGAAAAGTTTCACAGCAAATCTACATCTTTGAGAAAATACCAGGTTAATATATAGCTGGGAACTGGCTCAGACAGTGACCAGTTTCACAGTACTAACTAGAGACAATATCAACCAGGATGGGTTAACCAAAGAGCCATTTATAATCAGCCCAACAGAGCTTGGTTTGTCCCAGCAAGATGGCGGATGCTGACTGTTGTGAGCTAACTAGCTATATAATGCCTGTGATCATGGCGATTCAGGTCTATGCACGATTCCCCACTTCAAGCCGTGACTGACAAGACTCATCATGTATCACCATGCACTAGGCTGGCATTTATTGCCCATAGTATATAGTGTGGTGTAGCGGGTTTGTTCCACACATAGGCAGGTTGCATTTAAATGCTGACTTCTCATTTAAAAAGCAATGGCAAACTACTGAAGACAAATTACTCAGTAAATCACCAACAGCCAAAAGGGGGTGGATGTGTTTACAACACCCTGCTAAAGACATGCACATTTGTTTTGGTGTTTAGTATATTCCCTCAGTCCAACTTCAATGTTGAATAGGTGCTGCCAAAGTGTATCAGCTCTTGTTTTTGTACACCCCTACATGGTCGGGACAATAGATCCACAAACATTTTGTGGCGTTGAGACCTCCACTTATAGCAACAGAGAAAGAGATGTCAACTGCCTTTGTATCTGAAGTACTGGAAAGCTATTTTAGTGAGGCAATGAATCTTCATTCTCATACTGGGGGTTCTTATGTTAAGTGCTCTGTTGGTAATAGCTCTGCCTCTACACGTAGTCAAGAAACCCCATTCTGGGTTTTGGCATGTAGCACAGTAGTCAGAAAATGTGTTATGATGCCACAGCAACTGCTGTAACCAGAAACTTTACTTGCACCTGATACATCAACACCATGGTCTGTCAATCTCACTCTTGAAAATTCTCTCTCACAGGAAAGAATTTGCACCACTACTTGAGACTTCACTCTCAGAGGAGAGAATCTGCACCACTACTAGAAACTTCACTCTCACAAGAGAGAATTTGCACCACTACTTGAGACTTCACTCTCATAGGAAAGAATTAGCACCACTACTTGAGACATCACTCTCACAAGAGAGAATTTGCACCACTACTTGAGACATCACTCTCACAAGAGAGAATTTGCACCACTACTTGAGACTTCACACTCATAGGAAAGAATTAGCACCACTTCTTGAGACATCACTCTCACAAGAGAATTTGCACCACCACTTGAGGCTTTGCTCTCATAGGAAAGAATCTGCACCACTACTTGAGACTTCACTCTCAGAGGAGAGAATCTGCACCACTACTAGAGACTTCACTCTCACAAGAGAGAATTTGCACCACCACTTGAGGCTTGGCTCTCATAGGAAAGAATTAGCACCACTACTTAACACATCACTCTCACAGGAGAGAATTTGCACCACTATTTGATACTACACTCCCGCAGGAGAGAAATCATACTACTACTTGTGGCTTTGCTCTCACAGGTGGGAATTACCACTACTAGAGACTTCACTCTCACAAGAGAGAATTCGTACTACCACTTGAGGCTTTGCTCTCACAGGAGAGAATTCGAACCACTACTAGAAACTTCACTCTCACAGGAGAGAATTCTCACCACTACTTGAAGCTTTGCTCTCACAGGAGAGAATTCACACCACTACTTGAGGCTTTGCTCTTACATGTGGGAATTCTCACCACTACTAGAAACTTCACTCTCACAAGAGAGAATTCACACCACCACTTGAGGCTTTGCTCTCACAGGAGAGAATTCACACCACTACTTGAGGCTTTGCTCTCACATGTGGGAATTCTCACCACTACTTGAGACTTCACTCTCACAAGAGAGAATTCACACCACCACTTGAGGCTTTGCTCTCACAGGAGAGAATTCACACCACTACTATAGACTTCACTCTCACAGGAGAGAATTTGACCACCACTTGAGGCTTTCCTCTCACAGGAGAGAATCTGCTCTATTTGAGACTACACTCTCACAGGAGACAAATCACACCACTACTTGTGGCTTTGCTTTCACATGTGGGAATTCTCACCACTACTAGAGACTTCACTCTCACAGGAGGGAATTTGCACCACAACTTGAGACTTTACTCTCACAGAAGAGAATTCGTACCACTGCTTGAGACTTCACTCTCACAGGAGAGAATTTGCACCACTATTTGAGACTACACTATGACAGGTGAGAAATCTCTCCACTACTAGGAACTCCTGTCTCACTCTGCCCTCAATAATGATGATGATGATGATGATGATGATGATTTTTCTGTTGTGATTACTGAAACAAAATAGTGCTGACTTCAGCAGAGTCGCCTATCATACTTGAGAAATGTATCTAAATTCTGTGGCATTTCTATACTGCCCTAAGACAATTACTCTCTGCCCTTTTTTCTGTGTCCTGTTCAGCATAAATACTGTCCATTATAAATGACATTTTGCCTAATAAACCAGTATGTTTATTTTTGGTCCTTTTTGGCGAGTTTCCTAGTCATATTATGTGTTATTTGGATTTCAGAAGAAGACCTTGCACTTTTTCAGTGTTAATGCAAAATGCATTATAAAATGCAAAATGCATACAATTCATTTGCATAGTTTCACACAAACATTTAGCCTAAATAAGTCTGTGCCTTTACTTTCCAATGCAGGTGGCTGAGAGATATTAGAATAATGGATAACAATCATATTTCTCAACAGTTTTATGTGGCTAGCTTGTTGAGGAACAAATACAATGAAGTAGGCTGCAATATTATTCAAAGGCATATACATAGATAATTATTAAATTTCTATATCAGCACTGAGGACTGGCATAAAATGGCAGATAATCATAATGAATGGAGATAAGCTTCTGCCTGGGCAATCAGCTATATAAATAAGTATGCCATGAGAAAGATTACAGAAACAACTAAAAGCAAACTAATCTGCACATCAACACTCAAAACACATGCTTCTGGCTGAGGTAAAGAACTAATAATAACTGACACTCTTTATATCTGATTCCCTCAAGAAAGGCTCATTATGACATGTTTCTTTTAACAGTGATATCCTGTTCCACAGTCTAAGCTATCTATAATTGGATATGTAGTATCTAGTTTTATATCAGATAATGCATTATGTTATTTGTTTACTGATGTTTTCCAAGCCACTCATCTTTACCTCTCTACCTTCTACATACAGATGTGTTGTTATATTTTTATTATTTCATGTGGTGTAAGTAACATTATCCTGTTATTTCTGCTTTAATATTTACAGCTTTTCATTGACCCTGTGCCCTGCCAACTGGCGTAGTCATTCATGTCTCTCCACAGATCTCGGTCCCTTGGTGTCCACTGGTTACAATCCACCACGCCACAGTCTCAGCCCATCCAGCATCATTTCTCTTGCTCTACTTCTGCGTCTTTTTTCAATGACTTTTCTAGTCATCACGTTGTTTTCCAATGCCTTTCTTCTCATCACTTCATTGCTTCTTGTCTCTTTTTTACAGCTGTATATAATGTTCTACTTTTATTAACCACTTCCAGGCAATCATTAATTACTCTGGCAGTCCAACGTATTCGCAACATTCATATCAGGATTTGAATCTCCATTACTTCCAAGTTTTTCCTAATTTGTACATTATTTGTGCTCCATGATTCACTGCCATACAGCAAAACAGGTTCTATATAACATTTCAGTGCTCTCTTTCTTATATTCAATGATAGTGACTTAATGCATAAGATATTATTCATTTTCTGAAATACTCTTTCTCTCACGAATCTTGTACATGATGTTATAACTGTTTCATGTAATTAAATTTATCAGCTTTCTCTCACGAATCTTGTACATGATGTTATAACTGTTCATGTAATTAAATTTATCAGCTTTCTCTCACGAATCTTGTACATGATGTTATAACTGTTTCATGTAATTAAATTTATCAGCTTTCTCTCACGAATCTTGTACATGATGTTATAACTGTTTCATGTAATTAAATTTATCAGCTTTCTCACACGAATCTTGTACATGATGTTATAACTGTTTCATGTAATTAAATTTATCAGCTTTCTCTCACGAATCTTGTACATGATGTTATAACTGTTTCATGTAATTAAATTTATCAGCTTTCTCTCACGAATCTTTTACATGATGTTATAACTGTTTCATGTAATTAAATTTACCAGCTTTCTCTCACGAATCTTTTACATGATGTTATAACTGTTTCATGTAATTAAATTTATCAGCTTTCTCTCACGAATCTTTTACATGATGTTATAACTGTTTCATGTAATTAAATTTATCATCTTTCTCTCACGAATCTTGTACATGATGTTATAACTGTTTCATGTAATTAAATTTATCAGCTTTCTCACACGAATCTTGTACATGATGTTATAACTGTTTCATGTAATTAAATTTATCAGCTTTCTCTCACGAATCTTGTACATGATGTTATAACTGTTTCATGTAATTAAATTTATCAGCTTTCTCTCATGAATCTTTTACATGATGTTATAACTGTTTCATGTAATTAAATTTACCAGCTTTCTCTCACGAATCTTTTACATGATGTTATAACTGTTTCATGTAATTAAATTTATCAGCTTTCTCTCACGAATCTTTTACATGATGTTATAACTGTTTCATGTAATTAAATTTATCATCTTTCTCTCACGAATCTTGTACATGATGTTATAACTGTTTCATGTAATTAAATTTACCAGCTTTCTCTCACGAATCTTTTACATGATGTTATAACTGTTTCATGTAATTAAATTTATCAGCTTTCTCTCACGAATCTTTTACATGATGTTATAACTGTTTCATGTAATTAAATTTATCAGCTTGGTTAAACATTCTCTTCTATTATTATATCACATTTTGCTGTCATCTTTCCCTTTGATATAACCAGAGTTTGTGATTTCCTGATATTCAAGGAAAGTCCTTTTTTGCACTTTCTATTACTACAATCAGATTTTCAATTTTGCGAGACTTAACGCAGTGAAAATATAAAAATGTTTGTTCTTACAATGTTCTACTTCATCCTGCTTTGCATAAAATATGGTTTTAGACCCTTACCATTCTTAAAGGGCACCCTTACCATTCTACTGGACTCTCACTATTTAGTCAATGTAAAAATCAATTAGATCAGTTGCTATCTTCACAGAACATTGGCTACAATAAACCTCCAGCATTCTCTATCACTTGCCAAGTTTCACAGTCTAACATCCTTTTACCTGCCCATTGATGGGTCCTTCCATTAAAACCACTGTCTTCTTCTTGTCACTTTGTCTATAAACAACTCTTTCAAAACATGTTGCAAACAGCGACCAGTTGTGTCATCACTGGCAACATGCTTCAAATACAACTAAAAACTATGTAAACATGAGATGTGGCAGTATAGCAATGGATGGTGCAACTGCCTGTTCGAACGGTTGTCTGGGCTCAACACCCAATAGTAAGGGGATGTTTACCCAGATAAGAGCAAAGAATATATCTTGAAAGAAGCTAACTCACACAAAGAACTGGCACTCACATTAGATGACGACAGTCCGCATTTCTTGGGCAGGTCATGACAAGGGGAAATCTGGACTATGCCATCACAATGTAAAAGTTGGAGGGGAGAAAAGGCAGAGGGAAACCAAGAGAGAAGATGCTGGACAGAATGACATCATGGCATGGAGGAACATCACTAACAGAAAAGACTGGCAGCAGATGAGACAGAAGGCTGAGGACAGACAAGATCACCAATGCCACACAGCACAGACTATAGGTACCTTTATGGAGCTGACCCGGTTTCTGTAAATGAGTAAGCACTGGTGGCCAGCTGAAGCACCAGCCATATTATCATCACAACCGAAAGTTAAAGTTAGTTGCATATTCTTTATAGGACATCGCAACCAGCCCCAGCATTTTTTTTGGCTGTTTGTGATCTCTTGGCAAGTTTACATTTAGTAGTTTGCCATTGCTTTCTGAACGACTGGCACCCATACCAATTTGTAAATAACCAATGCAAGGCGATCTGCTGCTAAATCTCCCACAGCTGTGTTTCGAATGCAGATATGTGGGATCACAAACTGCATCAGTAACCCCTTAGCCACCATCTCATTAAATCACCAGAAATGCAGATCAACTGCTGCATCTAGTACATGCCAAGTAAGCTAACAGAGGTTGTTGGCTTGTTACATTTACAATATATAGAAACCAACTCTGAGCAGTGGCTGGCTGAGGGGGCTAGCATACCAATCTCACAATCCAAGGCACCTGGGTTCTCATCACAGGCACCTACACAATTTGTATCTGTTAGTGGTGAAATAGAAAACCCTACACCTGAACAATGCATGGCAACAGCTTGGACAAATAGTCCTTATCATAAAGCCACCGGACATAGACCAGGAAGTGCTGTAACACCAGCTTTATATTAATACTGACAAAAGGTTTATTTGTACATACATAACAAACATGACAGCTGTGACAGCACGGTGGCTAGTGCACTTGCCAGCTGGCCCAGTTGTCATGTGATGGAATTCCCATCAAGGCAGGATTTTTTTTATTGACCTGGGCTCTCAGGTCAAGGTGGTGGATATGATATTGATTAACTGCTGATTGGTCAATTAAAAAATTATGGGGTTAGCACCATATACTCAATACGTCTCAAGGCATGTAAAAAAGAGTCCTTGACTTTACTGATACAACAAATACGGTCACACGTTGGCTTACAACACAGTATGTGAAATGCTAACAGATTTCAGATGACAACAGTGAAATAAATAGATGATGGAACACACAACAAATATGGTGACACATTCAGCATGTAGTTACCAGTATGAGCCCGGAAATAAGAGAGGAGGTTCCAGTTAAGGCCACATAGAACTTGGGGGTTAATGTGTTCAAAAACATGGTAGCTGGAATGAAAGAAGGCAATATGGTCAAACAGCAATGCTTTTAATACATAGTCTAATACAAAACATTACTCAGTCTGCCTGTATGGATAATTTGAATATGGTATGGATGTATGCATAGTAGGCCTCTTTCAGTCCTGAAGGACTATAGAGTTCGTCTGCTGGGGAGGCACCTGACAGCACCGCTGGTGACTGTATAGTCCAATGTGAGAGTGACAATCTCTGTCACAGTTTCCGCATCTGTAAGACGAGGCAGGTCCCGCAGTAAGTGACTGCATTTTAAGCCTGTGCCGCCTATCCTCAGTTTGTTGGATCAGATTGCGCTCAAAGAGCACCAGTCCGTTTTGTACATCTCTTCTCCAGGAACATCTGTCTGTTGCAACTCTTTCCCACCTGTCTGGGTATGATATGTATGCATATATGTATAGGTAACTGTATTTGTCATATATTATACAATTTATACATACTAGTATAATTGTGTTTAATTATATGTTGCATGTCCCTTTCATGACACTACGATCAACCCCGGATTGATTTGTAAAGGTAATTGTAATTGTAAAGGAGAGTTGTCTGCAAAGAAGCGATGACGAGGATGGGGACTGATCAGCCGCCTCATATGTCATAGCCTGGAATATGTGAAGACCCAACGCTTCACATCCCAGTGGCAGTATCTGCTATGGGACTACCTTGACCTTAATGAAGTGACCGGCGGGGCGCAGTAGAATCAACGAGAAAATGTCCACAGCATGGGTCACTCACTCAGATCACTTGAACCATGTGACATTAATTGAGATGAGCCAAGTCAATGAATAATATGAAACAGCTTCTCAGATCTAAACAACTAAGCTATGAATTCAAATGAAAAGAGATCAAGCATTACATATACATTACATATGCATTTCATTACATATATATATATTTCATTACGGTATGGTGCATCTTCATTTGAATAAATTGATCAAGGAATAAACTGTGTCAAAGGGAGTTTTGAAATGTGGTTGTATCAACAAACAGCACTCACTGCAAGAGAAGAAAATAAAGAAGTCATATAAAAACTGGGACAAGAAAACATGACTGAATGCAATCAAGCACTTTGGTCACATAAGACATACAGCTTCCTGTTGACAAATCTATTCAATGGAAGAGTGCCTGGAAAGTGTCCAAGAGGGAGATGATGTTATGCTAGAGTGGACAGCATCAAGAAATGGACTAGAAGATGTCTGCTAGAGTGCACCATGATATAATATAGAATGTGCAAGGATGGGATGCATAATGAGGATTCAACACTGAAAGTGCTGGGACAGAGTGCACCATGAAGATACAGTGTAGAAAGAGCTAGAATAGAGTGCACCATGAAGATGCAATGTAGAAAGTGCTAGAATAGATTGCACCATGAAGATGCAATGTAGAAAGTGCTAGGATAGAGTGCACCATGAAGATACAATGTAGAAAGTGCTAGGATAGAGTGCACCATGAAGATGCAATGTAGAAAGTGCTAGGATAGAGTGCACCATGAAGATGCAATGTAGAAAGTGCTAGGATAGAGTGCACCATGAAGATGCAATGTAGAAAGTGCTAGGATAGAGTGCACCATGAAGATACAATGTAGAAAGTGCTAGGATAGAGTGCACCATGAAGATGCAATGTAGAAAGTGCTAGGATAGAGTGCACCATGAAGATGCAATGTAGAAAGTGCTAGGATAGAGTGCACCATGAAGATGCAATGTAGAAAGTGCTAGGATAGAGTGCACCATGAAGATGCAATGTAGAAAGTGCTAGGATAGAGTGCACCATGAAGATGCAATGTAGAAAGTGCTAGGATAGAGTGCACCATAAAGATGCAATGTAGAAAGTGCTAGGATAGAGTGCACCATGAAGATACAATGTAGAAAGAGCTAGGATGGAATGCACCATGAAGATGCAATGTAGAAAGTGCTAGGATAGAGTGCACCATGAAGATGCAATGTAGAAAGTGCTAGGATAGAGTGCACCATAAAGATGCAATGTAGAAAGTGCTAGAATAGAGTGCACCATGAAGATGCAATGTAGAAAGTGCTAGGATAGAGTGCACCATGAAGATGCAATGTAGAAAGTGCTAGGATAGAGTGCACCATGAAGACGATATACAGAAAGTGCTAGGAGAGACTCATAACAGCCAAGCTTTAATCCAGACATGGTACTGAAATATGATGTTTTATCAAATGTAAATATGTAATACCCTGTTCATCCTTTCTGTGTTACAACTGGGATATAGTTTCTATTATAATTTATTTATTTATTCATATACTTTGAGCAAATACTATACTCATATCG
The DNA here is from genome assembly GCA_014155875.1 of Cepaea nemoralis. Classification (NCBI taxonomy): domain Eukaryota; kingdom Metazoa; phylum Mollusca; class Gastropoda; order Stylommatophora; family Helicidae; genus Cepaea; species Cepaea nemoralis. The sequence continues at coordinate 91,474 of JACEFZ010011343.1, read as the reverse complement.
TGTTCTACCTTATACATAGAGGTGCAATGTAACACTTTGCTATTCACACTGTGTATGTCATATGTTCTTGTCATTTCTACTTTTTCATTTACAACTTATCATGTCTTGTTCCGGTGCACTTTTGGGAACAAGGATTGGCAATCCTGACTGATATGCTGTATGAATTTCATTAGCCTTATTTTATAGTTTTGATCGAAAGCTTATTACATAAAGCAAAACTCCAATGAGCTTAATTGCTGGTGTCAATATTACACCACAGTTCATTTATTAGATCCCAGCTGCTAATTTTGCCCCAGACATTTGCTTGAAAATCACATCGTCACCAGGCATTTTTATAACAGGGTTTACGAGAATATCACTTTCACAACTAAAAAAAACCTGAAACATAAAAGATCAGAGTTTGGGGTAAGACAATAGAAACATTAAATATAAATACAGCTGAGGACAATTTCTAACAGTGAGATAGAAGCTCTGAACAATCCCTAATGATAGCACAAACAACCATGACATATAATGATATGAAACAGCAGAAAAACAATGAATGGTTTTGTATGTTTGGTATGGAAAAAAACCACTTTCATTGCACATTCATATAAGTAGATAAGGGCTCCAGTCTCCTTCCACAGATCACACTATGCACCAGAAAGCTGAAATGTATGTGTGCATCGAACCACTGCACTTCTATAAATATTCTTTTGTCAGCAGGTTTTCTCATTCACATAGCAGAGCTGGCTCCATGTCACATTTCATCACACTCTTTCTGACAGTGAAAGTAACTGACTTCACAAAACACATTTTCATCATATGAAAGTAGATATTTTTGCCTAACCTTTTCTGCCACAGTGGCAGAGTGATTAGTGCCCTCGCCTGCTAAGACAGTGGTTCAGGTTTTATCCCCAACACAAGAAGAACCATTTCCCCCTGACCATTACAGCTCTGGGGTCTACCCAGCCTCATAACACAAGGCACCTGACAATTGACAAAACTTTCTGGGAAGTGTCTGGAAAGAAAAGCCGACAAGGAAGGGTGCTGGCCACCAGTTTCATATGTTGTAGCCTAGAATATGTGAAAGCCCAACACTTAAAACCCCCACCCCAGGATGTATCTATGGGAATACCTCTACCTATTCTGCTCTTAATCTCTGCAACTTGTCTTCCATCTGATAATATAGTTTCTCCCAATTACTTGTATTTATTTCACTTGGTTAAGCATATTTCCTTCTTAAAGTTAGTTGCATGTCCTTTACAGGACGTAGCAGTCAACCCCAGCATTTTTGGCTGTTTGTGATTGCTGGGCAAGTTTACGTTCAATAGTTTGCCATTGCTTTCTGAATGACTGGCACCCATACCATTTTAAAAAAAAACAACCACGTCAGGTAGTCTGCTGCCAAATTGTCCACAGCCTGTGTTTTGAATGTAGTATGCAGGATTACGAACTGCGTCCATAACCCCTTCGAAACAGAGTCAACTTGGTTGAGCATTTTTCCTTCCACGTTTTTCTTGATATTTAAAGAAAGTCTGTTTTTACTCTCTAATATAACATTGTCAAACAGTTGTTGCAGATCTTTTATACTTTCAGCTATCAATATTGTCTTATGTGCATAACACAGGTTGGTTATATTATAACACATTCCTGGTTTATCTTTAATCTCTCTCATTATTATTTTACTATGTAGTGAGAAGAAATATGGTAACAAAACATATCCAAGTCTTACTCCTTGCTTTGTCTGTTCAAAGTGTCCCACCTTATTTCCCATTTTAATTGCTGTTAGTTGTTTCCAGTACATATGTGTTATTATTCTGAGATATCTTCCACCAATATTAAAATCTTCCACCATGTTGATCCTTTCATCGTGTTGCACTTGATCAAATGCTTTGGTGTAATCTATGAAGAACAAGCATAAATGTGTATGTATCTCAAATGATCTCTCTATTAATGTTTGGACTGTATATTGTATTATTTGTTTGCTTTACTTCCATCCATCCATCATGTGCCATGCCAATAAGCGTGGGCGGTCATGTTTTGCCATCTCACTCTATCACCAGAGTCATGGATCAGCTCAGTGTTTCTGTCTTGACCATGCCACGTGGCCAAGCCATCCAGGTATTTACTTCTCAGTCTTCCCCTTGGTCTCCTCCATTCGATTTTGCCAGTTGTCACCAAGTTCTCCAAGTAAATTCTTCTCATAACATGCCCAAAACATTTTGACTGTTTACGTCTAATGTCTCTAATCAGTTTACGATCTTCATTTGTTTCTACGTGTTCATTGGTTTTTCTGTCCGTCCATGGTATTCTTTGCATTTTCCTCATAAACCACATTTCCACAGTCATCAGCTGTTGTTCAGCTTGTCTGCACATTGTCCACGCTTCACATCCATACAAAAGTACAGGTTCTATGTAGCACTTCAGCACTCTTTTTCTCGTTTCAATTGATATCTTTTTATTGGTCAGTATGTTTTTATCTTGCAAAAGGCTATCTCCGCAATGGCAATTTTTGTTCTAATCTCTTCAAGGCATCTCCCATCAGATGTTATGACTGTTCCGAGATAACTGTACCGATGCACTTGCTAAAGAATATGCCCATTTACTTGTATATCACATTGTGGTATTTCCTTCTTCCCAGTGGTGACCATAATCTGTGTCTTCTTACTATTCAATTCTAACCCTAATTGCTCATTTTGTGGAGCAACCACATCTACTAAATGTTGCAGGTCCTGTTCATTGTCTGCAATCAAGACTGTATCATCTACATATTTAATGTTATTGACGTTTCGTCCTGCAATGTTGATTCCTTTCATATCTTCTATATTTCTGAAAATATTTTCACTATACATAAAAAAAAAGATCTGGAGACATTACACATCCCGCTTTACTTCCACAAATCTATATTGATCTTCAATAATTTCCATCATTATTTCCTTTTCGTTCTTCCAATTATAATTCAGAGTAGAAGTTTGGTGACATAGTTTATGAGATTGATTGCACAAAATGCCATGCAGTAAATTGCTCGTGGTCTCTTACAAATACAGATTTCAGCATATCACTAGGTATGTATCCATTTTTGTAAATATCATTCTACTGTTTAGTTATTATTGCTGTTCTGAATTCTCCTTGTACTTCTAATTCCTCTACTGTGATTCCACACAAAAGAATATGTGTTAAAAATAAGTAAAACAGAGACATAAGCTACAACCCAACCGCCATCATAAACAACAAGTGAGGTATACCTTTATTGAATACAAAACAGAGACTAGCAAGATAGACAGAATAATTCAGGAACTACATAAACCCGCCTGCTTGTTCTGTGGCCATGGGGTTACAGATGTAGTTCGTCATCCTGATTTTGAAACACAGCTGTGCATGATTTGGCGAAAGCCAGAAATAGTACCAATATCAAAAAAGAAAGGCAATATGAGAGAGTGCAAAACATACAAAGGTATACCAATCTTGAGTCAGACAGGGAACATTTATGCAAAACTTTTGGAACAAAGACCCATGGTCGAAATTAGATGCAGGGGCTAGTTTCTGACAATATGTGGTACAGTGACCAGCTCCATTCCTCACATTTCCTTCCCAGAAATATCTATAAAACCTATTTCAAAAGGCTGAATGGATTCCAGTCATCATGTTCATAACAATGTCCTTCCGCTTCTGGGTACTGAACTCTAACGATTGTATTGTAAGCCAGTGCACTGACAATGATACTACCACAGCTGCCAAATGATAACGGAATCAATAAACTGACACGGACACACAATCAATGTTAAACATCAATATCCTGAGCCACAGTGATAAAGCATTAGTCACTACTGAGAGCATCAAACCATAAAAGAATCAATATACTGGAATGGACACCCAGTGACTGATGGCATCAATCAAGTGGCTTCAGTGCTAGTGTTGGGTCACACTATGAGGTCCGCAAGCTGTGTCACAGAGTCCATTAGTGGATTGGGGCTGGGGATGTTTAATCACTGTATGATGGGTAGCAGCTGCATTATTTACTAGATGATGGGTAGCAGGAGAACAGTTATTTACTGGATGATGGGTAGCAGGTACATTTATTTACTGGATGATGGGTAGCAGGAGAAGTTATTTACTCGATGATGGGTAGAAGATGCAGTTATTTACTGGATGATAGGTAGCAGATAGTTATTTACTGGATGATGGGTGGCATAGGTAATTACCGGATGATGGGTGGCATAGTTAATTACTGGATGATGGGTGGCATAGTTAATTACTGGATGATAGGTAGCAGATAGTTATTTACTGGATGATGGGTAGCAGGTACATTTATTTACTGGATGATGAGTAGAAGATGCTGTTATTTACTGGATGATGGGTGGCATAGTTATTTACTGGATGATAGGTAGCAGATAGTTATTTACTGGATGATGGGTGGCATAGTTAATTACTGGATGATGGGTGGCATAGTTAATTACTGGATGATGGGTGGCATAGTTAATTACTGGATGATAGGTAGTAGATATTTACTGGATGATGGGTGGCATAGTTATTTACTGGATGATGGGTGGCATAGTTATTTAATGGATAATGGGTGACATAGTTAATTACTGGATGATGGGTGGCATAGTTAATTACTGGATGATGGGTGGCATAGCTAATTACTGGATGATGGGTGGCATAGTTAATTACTGGATGATGGGTGGCATAGCTAATTACTGGATGATGGGTGGCATAGCTAATTACTGGATGATGGGTGGCATAGCTAATTACTGGATGATGGGTGGCATAGTTAATTACTGGATGATAGGTAGCAGATAGTTATTTATTGGATGATGGGTGGCATAGCTAACTACTGGATGATGGGTGGCATAGTTATTTACTGGATGATAGATAGCAGATAGTTATTTATTGGATGATGGGTGGCATAGTTAATTACTGGATGATAGATAGCAGATAGTTATTTACTGGATGATGGGTGGCATAGTTATTTACTGGATGATAGATAGCAGATAGTTATTTATTGGATGATGGGTGGCATAGTAATACTGGATGATGGGTGGCATCGTTAATTACTGGATGATGGGTGGCATAGCTAACTACTGGATGATGGGTGGCATAGTTATTTACTGGATGATAGATAGCAGATAGTTATTTATTGGATGATAGGTGGGCATAGTTAATTACTGGATGATAGATAGGCAGATAGTTATTTACTGGATGATGGGTGGCATAGTTATTTACTGGATGATAGATAGCAGATAGTTATTTATTGGATGATGGGTGGCATAGTTAATTACTGGATGATAGATAGCAGATAGTTATTTACTGGATGATGGGTGGCATAGTTATTTACTGGATGATAGATAGCAGATAGTTATTTACTGGATGATGGGTGGCATAGGTAATTACCGGATGATACGTGGCATAGTTAATTACTGGATGATGGGTGGCATAGTTAATTACTGGATGATAGGTAGCAGATAGTTATTTACTGGATGATGGGTAGCAGGTACATTTATTTACTGGATGATGAGTAGAAGATGCTGTTATTTACTGGATGATGGGTGGCATAGTTATTTACTGGATGATAGGTAGCAGATAGTTATTTACTGGATGATGGGTGGCATAGTTAATTACTGGATGATGGTGTGGCATAGTTAATTACTGGATGATGGGTGGCATAGTTATTTACTGGAGATGGGTGGCATAGTTAATTACTGGATGATAGGTAGTAGATATTACTGGATGATTGGGTGGCATAGTTATTACTGGATGATAGGTAGTAGATATTTACTGGATGATGGGTGGCATAGTTATTTACTGGATGATAGGTAGTAGATATTTACTGGATGATGGGTGGCATAGTTATTTACTGGATGATAGGTAGTAGATATTTACTGGATGATGGGTGGCATAGTTATTTTACTGGATGATGGGTGGCATAGTTATTTAATGGATAATGGGTGACATAGTTAATTACTGGATGATGGGTGGCATAGTTAATTACTGGATGATGGGTGGCATAGCTACTTACTGGATGATGGGTGGCATAGTTAATTACTGGATGCTGGGTGGCATAGCTAATTACTGGATGATGGGTGGCATAGCTAATTACTGGATGATGGGTGGCATAGCTAATTACTGGATGATAGGTAGCAGATAGTTATTTACTGGATGAAGGGTGGCCTAGTTAATTACTGGATGATAGGTAGGCAGATAGTTATTTATTGGATGATGGGTGGGCATAGTTATTTACTGGATGATAGATAGCAGATAGTTATTTATTTGGATGATGGGTGGCTATAGCTAACTACTGGCTGATGGGTGGCATAGTTATTTACTGGATGATAGATAGCAGATAGTTATTTATTGGATGATGGGTGGCATAGTTAATTACTGGATGATAGATAGCAGATAGTTATTTACTGGATGATGGGTGGCATAGTTATTTACTGGATGATAGATAGCAGATAGTTATTATTGGATGATGGGTGGCATAGTTAATTACTGGATGATGGGTGGCATCGTTAATTACTGGATGATGGGTGGCATAGCTAACTACTGGATGATGGGTGGCATAGTTATTTACTGGATGATAGATAGCAGATAGTTATTTATTGGATGATGGGTGGCATAGTTAATTACTGGATGATAGACTAGCAGATAGTTATTTACTGGATGATGGGTGGCATAGTTATTTACTGGATGATAGATAGCAGATAGTTATTTACTGGATGATGGGTGGCATAGCTAATTACTGGATGATGGGTGGCATCGTTAATTACTGGATGATTGGGTAGCATTGTTATTTACTGGATGATGGGTGGCATAGTTATTTACTGGATGATGGGTGCATAGTTAATTACTGGATGATGGGTGGCATAGTTATTTACTGGATGATGGGTGGCATAGTTATTTACTGGATGATGGGTAGCAGATAGTTATTTACTGGATGATGGGTGGCATAGTTATTTACTGGATGATGGGTGGCATAGTTATTTACTGGATGATGGGTGGCATAGTTATTTACTGGATGATGGGTGGCATAGTTAATTACTGGATGATGGGTGGCATAGTTATTTACTGGATGATGGGTGGCATAGTTATTTACTGGATGATGGGTGGCATAGTTAATTACTGGATGATGGGTGGCATAGTTAATTACTGGATGATGGGTGGCATAATTAATTACTGGTTGATGGGTGGCATAGTTAATTACTGGATGATGGGTGGCATAGTTAATTACTGGATGATGGGTGGCATAGTTAATTACTGGATGATGGGTGGCATAGTTATTTACTGGATGATAGGTGGAAATAGTTATTTACTGGATGATAGGTAGCAGATAGTTAATTACTGGATGATGGGTGGCATAGTTAATTACTGGTATGATGGGTGGCATAGTTATTTACTGGATGATAGGTGGCATAGTTAATTACTGGATGATGGGTGGCATAGTTAATTACTGGATGATGGGTGGCATAGTTATTTACTGGATGATAGGTAGCAGATAGTTATTTACTGGATGATAGGTAGCAGATAGTTATTTACTGGATGATAGGTAGCAGATAGTTATTTACTGGATGATGGGTGGCATAGTTAATTACTGGATGATGGGTGGCATAGTTAATTACTGGATGATGGGTGGCATAGTTAATTACTGGATGATGGGTGGCATAGTTAATTACTGGATGATGGGTGGCATAGTTAATTACTGGATGATGGGGGCATAGTTAATTACTGGATGATGGGTGGCATAGTTAATTACTGGATGAGGGTGGCATAGTTAATTACTGGATGATAGGTAGCAGATAGTTATTTACTGGATGATAGGTAGCAGAATAGTTATTTACTGGATGATAGGTAGCAGATAGTTATTTACTGGATGATGGGTGGCAGATAGTTATTTACTGGATGATAGGTAGCAGATAGTTATTTACTGGATGATAGGTGGCATAGCTATTTACTGGATGATGGGTGGCATAGTTAATTACTGGATGATGGGTGGCATAGTTAATTACTGGATGATGGGTGGCATAGTTATTTACTGGATGATGGGTGGCATAGTTAATTACTGGATGATAGGTAGTAGATATTTACTGGATGATGGGTGGCATAGTTATTTACTGGATGATAGGTAGTAGATATTTACTGGATGATGGGTGGCATAGTTATTTACTGGATGATAGGTAGTAGATATTTACTGGATGATGGGTGGCATAGTTATTTACTGGATGATAGGTAGTAGATATTTACTGGATGATGGGTGGCATAGTTATTTACTGGATGATGGGTGGCATAGTTATTTAATGGATAATGGGTGACATAGTTAATTACTGGATGATGGGTGGCATAGTTAATTACTGGATGATGGGTGGCATAGCTAATTACTGGATGATGGGTGGCATAGTTAATTACTGGATGATGGGTGGCATAGCTAATTACTGGATGATGGGTGGCATAGCTAATTACTGGATGATGGGTGGCATAGCTAATTACTGGATGATAGGTAGCAGATAGTTATTTACTGGATGAAGGGTGGCATAGTTAATTACTGGATGATAGGTGGCAGATAGTTATTTATTGGATGATGGGTGGCATAGTTATTTACTGGATGATAGATAGCAGATAGTTATTTATTGGATGATGGGTGGCATAGCTAACTACTGGATGATGGGTGGCATAGTTATTTACTGGATGATAGATAGCAGATAGTTATTTATTGGATGATGGGTGGCATAGTTAATTACTGGATGATAGATAGCAGATAGTTATTTACTGGATGATGGGTGGCATAGTTATTTACTGGATGATAGATAGCAGATAGTTATTTATTGGATGATGGGTGGCATAGTTAATTACTGGATGATGGGTGGCATCGTTAATTACTGGATGATGGGTGGCATAGCTAACTACTGGATGATGGGTGGCATAGTTATTTACTGGATGATAGATAGCAGATAGTTATTTATTGGATGATGGGTGGCATAGTTAATTACTGGATGATAGATAGCAGATAGTTATTTACTGGATGATGGGTGGCATAGTTATTTACTGGATGATAGATAGCAGATAGTTATTTACTGGATGATGGGTGGCATAGCTAATTACTGGATGATGGGTGGCATCGTTAATTACTGGATGATGGGTAGCATTGTTAATTACTGGATGATGGGTGGCATAGTTATTTACTGGATGATGGGTGGCATAGTTAATTACTGGATGATGGGTGGCAGATAGTTATTTACTGGATGATGGGTGGCATAGTTATTTACTGGATGATGGGTAGCAAATAGTTATTTACTGGATGATGGGTGGCATAGTTATTTACTGGATGATGGGTGGCATAGTTATTTACTGGATGATGGGTGGCATAGTTATTTACTGGATGATGGGTGGCATAGTTAATTACTGGATGATGGGTGGCATAGTTATTTACTGGATGATGGGTGGCATAGTTATTTACTGGATGATGGGTGGCATAGTTAATTACTGGATGATGGTGGCATAGTTAATTACTGGACTGATGGGTGGCAGATAGTTATTACTGGATGATAGGTGGCATAGTTAATTACTGGATGATGGGTGGCCATAGTTAATTACTGGATGATGGGTGGCATAGTTATTTACTGGATGATAGGTGGCATAGTTAATTACTGGATGATGGGTGGCATAGTTAATTACTGGATGATGGGTGGCATAGTTATTTACTGGATGATAGGTAGCAGATAGTTATTTACTGGATGATAGGTAGCAGATAGTTATTTACTGGATGATAGGTAGCAGATAGTTAATTTACTGGATGATGGGTGGCCATAGTTAATTACTGGATGATGGGTGGCATAGTTAATTACTGGATGATGGGTGGCATAGTTAATTACTGGATGATGGGTGGCATAGTTAATTACTGGATGATGGGTGGCATAGTTAATTACTGGATGATGGGTGGCATAGTTAATTACTGGATGATGGGTGGCATAGTTAATTACTGGATGATGGGTGGCATAGTTAATTACTGGATGATAGGTAGCAGATAGTTATTTACTGGATGATAGGTAGCAGATAGTTATTTACTGGATGATAGGTAGCAGATAGTTATTTACTGGATGATGGGTGGCAGATAGTTATTTACTGGATGATAGGTAGCAGATAGTTATTTACTGGATGATAGGTGGCATAGTTATTTACTGGATGATGGGTGGCATAGTTAATTACTGGATGATGGGTGGCATAGTTAATTACTGGATGATGGGTGGCATAGTTATTTACTGGATGATGGGTGGCATAGTTAATTACTGGATGATAGGTAGTAGATATTTACTGGATGATGGGTGGCATAGTTATTTACTGGATGATAGGTAGTAGATATTTACTGGATGATGGGTGGCATAGTTATTTACTGGATGATAGGTAGTAGATATTTACTGGATGATGGGTGGCATAGTTATTTACTGGATGATAGGTAGTAGATATTTACTGGATGATGGGTGGCATAGTTATTTACTGGATGATGGGTGGCATAGTTATTTAATGGATAATGGGTGACATAGTTAATTACTGGATGATGGGTGGCATAGTTAATTACTGGATGATGGGTGGCATAGCTAATTACTGGATGATGGGTGGCATAGTTAATTACTGGATGATGGGTGGCATAGCTAATTACTGGATGATGGGTGGCATAGCTAATTACTGGATGATGGGTGGCATAGCTAATTACTGGATGATAGGTAGCAGATAGTTATTTACTGGATGAAGGGTGGCATAGTTAATTACTGGATGATAGGTAGCAGATAGTTATTTATTGGATGATGGGTGGCATAGTTATTTACTGGATGATAGATAGCAGATAGTTATTTATTGGATGATGGGTGGCATAGCTAACTACTGGATGATGGGTGGCATAGTTATTTACTGGATGGATGGGATAGTTATTTATTGGATGATGGGTGGCATAGTTAATTACTGGATGATGGGTGGCAGTATTATGGATGATGGGTGGCATAGTTATTTACTGGATGATAGATAGCAGATAGTTATTTATTGGATGATGGGTGGCATAGTTAATTACTGGATGATGGGTGGCATAGTTATTACTGGATGATGGGTGGCATAGTTATTACTGGATGATGGTGGCATAGTTATTTACTGGATGAGGGGGTAGTTAATTTATGGATGATGGGTGGCTAGTTAATTACTGGATGATAGGTAGCAGATAGTTATTTACGGATGGGGGGCATAGTTTTTACTGGATGATAGATAGCAGATAGTTATTTACTGGATGATGGGTGGCATAGCTAATTACTGGATGATAGGGCAGTAGTTATTTACTGGATGATGGGTGGCATAGTTAATTACTGGATGATGGGTGGCATAATTAATTACTGGTTGATGGGTGGCATAGTTAATTACTGGATGATGGATAGCAGATAGTTATTTACTGGATGATAGGTGGCATAGTTAATTACTGGATGATGGATAGCAGATAGTTATTTACTGGATGATGGGTGGCATAGTTAATTACTGGATGATGGGTGGCATAGTTAATTACTGGATGATGGGTGGCATAGTTATTTACTGGATGATGGGTGGCATAGTTAATTACTGGATGATGGATAGCAGATAGTTATTTACTAGATGATAGGTGGCATAGTTAATTACTGGATGATGGGTGGCATAGTTAATTACTGGATGATGGGTGGCAGATAGTTATTTACTGGATGATAGGTGGCATAGTTAATTACTGGATGATGGGTGGCATAGTTAATTACTGGATGATGGGTGGCATAGTTATTTACTGGATGATAGTGGCATAGTTAATTACTGGATGATGGGTGGCATAGTTAATTACTGGATGGTGGGTGGCATAGTTATTTACTGGATGATAGGTAGCAGATAGTTATTTACTGGATGATAGGTAGCAGATAGTTATTTACTGGATGATGGGTGGCATAGTTAATTACTGGATGATGGGTGGCATAGTTAATTACTGGATGATGGGTGGCATAGTTAATTACTGGATGATGGGTGGCATAGTTATTTACTGGATGATGGGTGGCATAGTTAATTACTGGATGATGGGTGGCATAGTTAATTACTGGATGATGGGTGGCATAGTTAATTACTGGATGATGGGTGGCATAGTTAATTACTGGATGATGGGTGGCATAGTTAATTACTGGATGATAGGTAGCAGATAGTTATTTACTGGATGATAGGTAGCAGATAGTTATTTACTGGATGATAGGTAGCAGATAGTTATTTACTGGATGATGGGTGGCAGATAGTTATTTACTGGATGATAGGTAGCAGATAGTTATTTACTGGATGATGGGTGGCATAGTTAATTACTGGATGATGGGTGGCATAGTTAATTACTGGATGATGGGTGGCATAGTTATTTACTGGATGATAGGTGGCATAGTTAATTACTGGATGATGGGTGGCATAGTTAATTACTGGATGATGGGTGGCATAGTTATTTACTGGATGATAGGTAGCAGATAGTTATTTACTGGATGATAGGTAGCAGATAGTTATTTACTGGATGATGGGTGGCATAGTTAATTACTGGATGATGGGTGGCATAGTTAATTACTGGATGATGGGTGGCATAGTTAATTACTGGATGATGGGTGGCAGATAGTTATTTACTGGATGATAGGTGGCATAGTTAATTACTGGATGATGGATAGCAGATAGTTATTTACTGGATGATAGGTGGCATAGTTAATTACTGGATGATGGATAGCAGATAGTTATTTACTGGATGATGGGTGGCATAGTTAATTACTGGATGATGGGTGGCATAGTTAATTACTGGATGATGGGTGGCATAGTTATTTACTGGATGATGGGTGGCATAGTTAATTACTGGATGATGGATAGCAGATAGTTATTTACTAGATGATAGGTGGCATAGTTAATTACTGGATGATGGGTGGCATAGTTAATTACTGGATGATGGGTGGCATAGTTAATTACTGGATGATGGGTGGCAGATAGTTATTTACTGGATGATGAGTGGCATAGTTAATTACTGGATGATGGGTGGCAGATAGTTATTTACTGGATGATGGGTGGCATAGTTAATAACTGGATGCTGGGTGGCATAGCTAATTACTGGATTATGGGTGGCATAGCTAATTACTGGATGATGGATGGCATAGCTAATTACTGGATGATGGATGGCATAGCTAATTACTGGATGATGGGTGGCATAGTTAATTACTGGATGCTGGGTGGCATAGCTAATTACTGGATGATGGGTGGCATAGCTAATTACTGGATGATGGGTGGCAGATGCAGTTATTTACTGGATGATTGGTGGCTTAGTTATTTACTGGATGATGGGTAGCAGATAGTTATTTCCTGGATGATGGGTTCATTCATTCAGTAGCATGCCCTTTGCAGAACCTCGCTCCCATAACAACCTTCTGGAAAATCTCTCGATCACAAGCAAGATGCCCCACATCCAACACACCCATCTGGAGATTATCAGCCACATCTTGCACCCATCTTCTCTTTGGCCTTCCTCTTCCTCTCTTCCCAGGCATATACCATTCCATTATTGTTCTCTCCAAAGTTTCATGACTTTTCAAGTGACCAAAATACATCAATTTTCTTTGTTTTATCATCTTTAATAGCCAACCCGCTTCAGTATTCAGCTCTTGAAGTATGGATGCATTTGTTCTTTTCTTTACCCAAGATATTCTTAGAATCCGTCTATAAAATGTATATTCAAAGGCATTTGTGCGCTGTTCAGCTTATTTAGTAAGTGTCCAGGTCTCACTTGCGTATGTTGCAATATGAAAGATGAATGCTCTTAAAAATCTAATTTTCGTAGTTCTATCTGTCCCACTCCATAATTTATTTAGCTGATGATGGGTAGCAGATAGTTATTTACTGGATGATTGGTAGCAGATGCAGTTATTTACTGGATGATGGATAGAGGATACAAAGTTATTTACTGGACAATGGGTAGTAGGTACAGCATCATTACTGCTATTTATTGGTAGCAGATAAATAGTTCATTTTGTGTAATGAGTAGCAGGTAAAGTTAATTACTGAATGAAGGGTAAAAAGTGCAGTTATTTATTTAATATTGGGTAGCATATATAAAGTTATTTACTGAATTATGGGTAGCAGACACAAAGTTATTTACTGGTTGAAGGGTAGTAGATACAGAGATAATTACTGGATGATGGGTGGAAAGTAGTGTTAATTACTGGATTGTAAATTCATCTGGGTGATAGATGTCATTATAGGATGATGAGTGGCAGAGTTCATTACAGGAAACAGTGGTAGAGACAAAGTTAATTGTTTGATGGTGAGTGGCAAAGTGCTGATCACACATACTTTCAAAGCCACCATACAGACTTGTACCCTAGTATGACTTAGGGAATAAACCTACTGAAGCTATTCAAGTTTTAGTTATCTATATGTTATGCAGCTGGCTTCCTGGCCTAGAGATTAGCGACTTTTCTCCGTAATCTCATATACTCTCGTAAGTAACGTGATGACGGTGAGAATCAGCAGTGGTTCGAGTCGCGTCTGTAACTTACAGGGTATGTGAGCCGGCCGCTCAGAAAGCAATGGCAAACTACTAAGCATAATCTTGTCAAGAAATCAACAATCAGCTGAAAGATGCTGATGTTGACGGCGATGTCCTGTAAAGGATATGCAAACATTTCATATGTTATGCAAACATTGCAGACTTTTAATATGAGTAGGCTAATCACCATGATAACTCCATTACTTAATGACTTGAGATTAGATAATCCCTATTATAACTTGATGACATGAGGGTATGATAATCCCTATTGTAACTGGATGACTTAATGGCATGAGGGTAAGTTAATCCCTATTGTAACTTCATGATGACATGAGGGTAAGATAATTCCTATTGTAACTGATGGCTTGATGAAATGAGAGTAAACAAATCCCTATTGTAACTGCATGACGTGAAGCTAATCCCTATTGTAACTATTTAACTTTATTAGATGAAGATAATTTAATGAAGACTGATGTCTTGATGAGATTAAGATAAGCTAATCTCTATTTAACTACATAACTTGATCAGATGAAGGTAACCTCATCCCTATTGTTATAAATAACTTTATTAGATGAAGATAATTTAATAAAGAGTGTATCTGAATGTCTTGATCAGATGAAGGTAAGCTAATCTCTAATTAACTACATAACTTGATTAGATGAAAATAATTTAATCAAGAGTGTATCTGAATGTCTTGATCAGATGAAGGTAAGCTAATCTCTATTTAACTACATAACTTGATTAGATGAAGATAATTTAATCAAGAGTGTATCTGAATGTCTTGATCAGATGAAGGTAAGCTAATCTCTATTTAACTACATAACTTGATTAGATGAAGATAATTTAATCAAGAGTGTATCTGAATGTCTTGATCAGATGAAGGTAAGCTAATCTCTATTTAACTATATGATTAGATGAAGATAATTTAATCAAGACTGTATCTGAATGTCTTGATCAGATGAAGGTAAGCTAATCTCTAATTAACTACATAACTTGATTAGATGAAGATAATTTAATCAAGACCGTAACTGAATGTCTTGATCAGATGAAGGTAAGCTAAGGGAGGAATGATCCTGCCTCTGCTGGAGATTAAACCTGAACCACTGTCTGGGCAGGAAAGTGCACTAACCACTATGCTCTGTGAGGTCCATATAAATTTTTCTCCCAACCCTAAATACCATCTTCAAAGGGACTGTTACTCAATCATGTCTGGGGAAGTCTGTGTGCTTCTCATTCAGCTGTTCTAAGCTTCGGCTGGAATTTTTTCATTATACTGCTCACAGAATTCCTGCTGTGGAAACAAGCGTCCTCAAGTAATAATCACAATAAGAAATCTCATCAAGGGAAAACAACTAACACAGGGAAATATGATTATCAGAAGTAGTGCCCCTTGAGGTGTGTGTTCTGGACCTTTCATCTTCTGGTTTTAAATATGGAGTCTGGAGAGGTGCGTGTGCGAGAGAGAGAGAGAGAGAGAGAGAGAGAGAGAGAGAGAGAGAGAGAGAGAGAGAGAGAGAGAGAGAGAGAGAGAGAGAGAGAGAGAGAGAGAGAGAGAGAGAGAGACACAGACAGAGGGACATAGCTCCAAAGGTATCGTTCTACTATATGTAACCATATGCCTATTTAGGTAGGAAAGTAGACAAAGACAAGCAATGATGTACAGACCAGAGGCAAACAGAGGAAGAGGCCAAACACATAAACGATGGACGCAGGGAATAACAGAGTCCATGGGAATATCGATACATGAAGCCCATAAGCTGGCACTCTCCTGCTGTTTATACTTCACCTCGACACTGCAAGGTACAAGAGGAACATGATGATGATGATGATGATGATGATGATGATGATGATGATGATGATGATGATGAATAGACAAAGATGGGGAAACAGATGAAGATACTTAACCTTTAAGGTTAAGAATCAGACATCACTGGTATCACGAAGGCTAATAGACTACAATGGCTGGGGCATATAGAAAGAATGGAAGATAATAGGGAAACAAAACTCGCTTACACTCAGGAAATAAATGACTGTAGACCCCGAGGTAGACCAAGAAGACAGTGGAGAGATAATATATATACAGACCTACAAGCACTTGGAATCAACGACTGGCAAAAGAAGGTCAACCAGAGAGACGAATGGAGACGGATTGTATCTGCAGCAAAGAACCTCAATGGCTCGGAACGTTGAAGAAGAAGAAGAAGAATCAGACATGCTGACCCAGTAATATTCTGTGCTTCTTATCTCTCACCTTTCATACATAATCTCATTTTCACAGCCCAGATAAGGTTACCGCTAAACAGTCATTGTGATGACATAAGCAATAAAAATAACATGCCTTAGCTACCAAGTGACTAGTCAATAATAATTATGGCTAGAATAGCCATACAGAAACAAACTTCATTCTATGGTCAAATGATGAGAAGAGAGGCACTCAAAAACATGGCAACTGTGTGAAGTCAGTGGGAAAAGAGGCAGAGGCAGACAAGGAGAATAATACTGCATGGACAGAGACGGTTGCATGGAGAAATATCATCAGTAGAGTTGATCCAGAACACCAAGGACCGAGATCCGTGGAGAGACAATGCCTACGCCAGACAGTGTATGTAATGATTATTGCAAGAATCATCATAACCTAATCAAAGGCCACATTCTATCAGATGAAGAACATTTTGTGCAACCTCTCCCAGTCCATGTAAGTCAGAAAAAGTCAGGCTGTTAAGTACTGCCCATACTACGCTATGCGTGTAAATCATGGGCACCAAATAAAGAGCAGAACGAGACTAAAGTCACAGAGATTTTGTTTCTCCATACAATGCTTGGAGTCCCAATGACAGCTAATGCTTGCTTGCTTGCTTGTGTTCGTTGGCTTGAGCTCCAACGCGAAGTGCTGTATGTCGGATGAAGGCATCCTGTTGTCCAACATCAGTGTGATGTCATACAGGACCTGAGTTTTGCGTGAGTATCCGTTGTCCCATGTCTGGCTTATTGGTGTGCAGACTGGTGGTTCCTAGCCGTACAGGCAGACACTCTCCGACTTTGGAGGAATCGGCGATCCTACTGACTTTAGCCAGGACCCCGAAGGGACCTGTTGCCCAGGACGCTCGACGAGGACGCGTCAATAGGTCTTGGCCAGTATATAACCCGGCCCTGGTGCCTTGGAAACACCTCTGCGTCCCATGACAGCTAATAAAAACCAATAACTGAGTAAAGCAACAGGCCAATTCACACAGACATTTGATAACCACATCAGGACAAGCAATCACAATTTACTGTCATGTTATGAGACAGGAGGACCTAGAAAAGACTGTGACAACTAGGAAGTTAGAGATATAGGTCTTGGAGTATGTGATCAACTGTCTGTGGCATCAATCCACATGTGCATATGGTAAAGTGTCAATCTTACATTTTGTATAAATGTGGTTGCATAATCAACTGTGTCCTGTTCTGAGGAGCGAAAATAATAATTTGCTCTGGTCTATCCATAAAACAGTAATCTTCTTGTGTATATTTTGCTGACTTTCTGACTGATTTGGTGATTCTTTTCTTCTGGTGGTACGTGACTGGTACATCAGCTTGCTCTTCTGTTGCTGCCTCCTTATATATTTCATCAGCTCTCTCATTTCTGAGCATACTACAGTGAGATGGTAACCACTGTATGGTGACCTTACGCTGGCTTAGCTCAGATAGAAATGCCTGTAGCACTGGCAATTTCCCAGACTGGAGTGTCTCAAGTACTGATTTTGCATCTGTCAATAGTACCACAGGCTGTGTATCAAGATTGGTAGTCAGTAATTTCTCTGTTACTAATTTGAATTATTGCATCATGGTTATGACAGTACTTTCCTGTTAGTAATCTGGCTGTATGCCTAGTATTATTCGGGTACTCTATGTACACTCTTGCTCCTACACTGACCCGTCTGTGTAGACTCAGATCCAGAGGTCCTTGAGGTATTCATCATCAAGGAAACTGACAGCAGCTGTTCTGCATTGTACAGTTCTTCCTTGTTAAATATTCCTTTCACTGTTGTCTAGATTTGTTGGCCTGGTGGATAAAATTGTTTTCTTTTCAACTGTTCCAAAACTTTTTCAAATCTGTTCTCCATAGGGTGGCCCCAGATGCTGTGGAACTTTCTGCTTGTATTATCATCTTTGTATCCCTGCACTCCCCCAGTGCATCTTCTCCATTTCTATTATAGGGGATGATCTCATCCCTCCCGTGGTGACTGAGTGCATGATACTGCACCTAGCCCAGCTCTTGTAGTGTGGTATTTGATGCTGAACACCAGTTGTGGTCATATGCTCTGCTGATAAACTTTGCTAAGTATTTTCCTGCTGGCTCTCTATGTGCTATTGTAACAGTGAGGGATTCTAGGTTAGGAGTAAAGAGTTAAGGAATGCTGCGCATTCCTTGACTAGGGGGAAAACCATAGTGAACGTGTGTGCACGAATGAAGAAGGGTATCTAGGAAAACACACACGTCACTTGGGGGCCAGCGAGAACAAATGTCAACACCGAGAAGGGAGTCTCCATCATATGTGCTGAGCTAGAATGATTCATCAATAAAATCCTTTTCTAACAACGCGAAGACTGACTTGTCTGGTGCTATACGTTCACGATCATAGCCTTTGTGTGTAGCACTGTCACACAAGGCTGATTTGGTGCCTTTGACCTTACGAAACAGGGAGGTCGCGGAGAGAGAATACCGCCATAGTTATGTCGGGCATGTCTGGAGAAGTAATTAATTTGAAAAACAACAGATGAAAGCCGACTGTTGGTAGCTGTTCTGGGTTTGCACTAGATTCCTGATTAAGAAGGAGATCCAATTTCAAGGTCAGCGCTAAAGAAAAGGTTTGAGTGATACTTATTTTTTTGAAAGACTGATGTTATTGCATAATTATGAAATTAGTTGGAGAACTGACCAACGCAAAATGCTATAAGTAATGCCGTTCTGCATCAAAAATCAGTAAGAAAAAAATGAGTTTTAACCCGTGGGATTGTTGAAGGTGAACTCAAGGTTATGGTACGAATTCCAGAATTATGAAATCAAGGTCTGCAATACTTTATACAGTCACTTCAATTAAAGGAAGGCATAAATGTTAAAAAATTGTAAAATAATTAGAATTCAAGAGAATCTTCATTCGGTAACGGGACAAAAATTAGAAGTGTTAGGACAAACGATGATAAATTTGAAATTAGGAGGGATAAATGTTAGGCATATGTTCCATGTGGTTAAAGATTTAAATAGAAATATGATATTGGGACGAGATTTTTTATTGAAAAATGGGGTGAGACTTTTATTTGATTTGCATAAATTAAAATTCCAAGATGTTTACGTAGATCTAGAGGAAGATATGCATGTGTCGACATTAGTTAGAGTTAAAACAACCATGAATTTAAAACCACAGTCAGTTAATTTGATACAAGCAAGACTGAAGAGAAACCCATATTATGTAGCAGGAAACATAGTTAGAATCACAGAATTGCAAAATGAAATAATTGATGAGCCAGGTTTAGAAGTTCCGGATGGAATAATAGAATTAGATAAAAGTTTAACATTTCCAGTAATGGTTATTAATAACACAGGTAGAGAAATTAAATTATACAGAGGATGTGTAATAGCTAAGCTAGAACATGACAGCGTTAGTGACATATTGACAACAGATAGAGTAAATATGGTGGGAATAAGTTATTCAGAAACCTCCAATGAAAGAAGTAATAATAGACGCGGATACAGAAGGAAAGGGAACGCAAGAATGGATGAATTGATCCATCCATATAGAAGAAATACAGCACAAATACATTCACTAGACAAAGTAACAAGAGAAAAAGAATTGTTAGCACAATTAAAAACTTCGCCAGAAAACAAGGAAGTGTTAGAACAACTGATAAAGCAAAATCAAGATGTGTTTGCGATAAATGATTTAGAATTGGGTAAGACACAAACAGTTACGATGGAAATAGACACGGGAGATCATCCACCAATTAGTTTAAAACCATACAGAACTCCGTTAAGAAATAGAGAAGTAGTAGAAAAGGCAATAGAAGATATGTTGAAAGCAGGCATAATAACAAGATCAAAATCAGAATGGTCATCTCCGGTGGTAATTGTGGCCAAGTCTGATGGTTCGAACAGGTTCTGTTGTGACTACAGGGCGTTAAATAAAATTACTAAGAATGTAGCGTACCCACTGCCAGTAATTGATGATATTTTGGGGCTACTTAATGGTTCTACATATTTCACAACGCTGGACGCAAGGGCAGGATTTTGGTGTATTCCGATGTCAGTAGACGCGCAAAATAAAAGTGCCTTTTGTACTCATATGGGTTCGTACAAATTTTTACGTATGCCATTCGGTCTCAAAAATGCACCATCCCACTATATGTTCTTAATAAATGAAGTACTAGACGGTATGCAAAGTTTTGCCTTAGCATATATTGATGACGTATTGATTTTTACAAAAGGAGATGTAGAGAATCATTTGGAACATGTTAGACTAGTATTTGACAGATTAAGAAGGCATGACGTTAAATTAAAGCTTAGTAAGTGTCAGTTTTTAAAGACAGAAACAAAATATTTAGGCTATATAATAAATAGGGAAGGTATTAAACCAGACATGGAAAAAATAAAAGTTATTAAAGAGTTACCTCCTCCCACTAACGTTAAGGAAGTAAGGGCTTTTATAGGAACCTGTGCGTATTATCGGCGGTTTGTACCAGCCTTTTCTAAGATAGCAATACCTATTACGATTAGTGAAGTGCAGTAGCAATGGAGGGGTATGTAGTTATACATGTGGGGTATGCAATGTATATACAAGGTTTATAATAGGAGCTGGATTGAACAGCGTTTAAGGGGAGAATATGGGGGGAATGCCAGGTTGAAATTTGGCATTTAACTGCATATTGGAAGAAGAAGACTGTACTTAACAGTTAGGAGGTTTTTGTGGTTGAAGGAAAGGTAAACAGGAAATTGTTGGTCTGAATAATACAAAGGCTGGCAGTTTTGGATTAACATACTTTTTTGATAATAACAATTATTATTGACGGAAACTGAAGATAAATTTTGAAACTTTATTTTTTGATAAAGTTTTGAGAATGTATGGGAAGAGAAAGGTGATTACTTCTTACTTTCTTACTTTTTCCTTACTTTTATTGATTTCAGGTGCGCACCTACACAAATCTAATCTAGCTATTTTTTCCTGTCTATCCTAGAATACTGAGAGAGTGAGAATGTGAATAAGGGGGAAATTAAAGGATAAGGGGAATATCTTCAGTTTTGTCAATCATAATTTAGATGGACGTTTTAAAGTTAAAAGCGGTTCGCTTATGGAGACTTTTGTATTGTGGGGAATTTTATGGAGAGTTTTGTAGAAAGTTTTCTAGAGAACTTTATGACGAGTTTTGTAGAGAGTTTCGATATTATGATCTCTGGGTAGCAATTGGCTATGAGGAGATAGGAGAATTGACTTAGGAAATATATAGAATTGTTGTTATTGTAGTATAGAGAGGTAAAGTTAACTAATTAAAAGTTGGGGTTGAGATTTTTTCAAGGAAAAATTCTCTTTGAAGAAGGGGAGGTATTGTAACAGTGAGGGATTCTAGGTTAGGAGTAAAGAGTTAAGGAATGCTGCGCATTCCTTGACTAGGGGGAAAACCATAGTGAACGTGTGTGCACGAATGAAGAAGGGTATCTAGGAAAACACACACGTCACTTGGGGGCCAGCTAGAACAAATGTCAACACCAAGAAGGGAGTCTCCATCATATGTGCTGAGCTAGAATGATTCATCAATAAAATCCTTTTCTAACAACGCGAAGACTGACTTGTCTGGTGCTATACGTTCACGATCATAGCCTTTGTGTGTAGCACTGTCACACTTTCACTTAGTTTTCCTAGGACGGCTATCTTCCTTCTGACTTTTGTTGCTGCTTTATTGATGTGTTTTCTCGATGTCAGCCTGTCATCGATTGTAACTCTTGAAGTATGTGGGCTCTTTATCTTCTCTTCAGAGTATTCCATTTATCTGGATGATGCTTGCCATTTGTTTTGAGGAGAGAGTAAAGAGAGTGGTACTGCACTTGTCAGTGTGTGTGCTGACACACCATCTAATTGTTCATGCAGCTAATGCATCTATTGCTTTTTGTAGCAGTCTGGTGTCTACTGTTGCATATTCATGTGTGCTCCACAGGACCAGGTTATCAGCATGCAATGCCACTTTAATTTCATGTGGGTTTTTCTTTGGATATAGCCCACGTGTGCCAAATGCAAAATCAGATGCAAGCTAAATTATGAAAATACAATCAATAGGAGGTTAAAACAATAGGTGTAACAATGTATACAGGGAAAGAAAAAGATAAGAATAAATCAAGCAAATGATAACCCAATTTCACTTGGTGAAATCTCACTTCTAGTGGAATCAAATATATATTTAAGCAGCAGAATAGGGAAAGACAAGGAAATGGAAAGAGGTATGGAGGGGGGAAAAAGAGTACAAAAGGCAAGAGGAGCTTTCATAGCACTAGGAAAATTGTGGAAACCAAAAGAACTTAAATCTATGACCAAACGTTGAATATTAAAGTAAATCAGCATGGCTGCATGGAGAGCAACTAAAATAATTATGAATAAACAAACATTCATTAACTGGTGCCTGTGCCGAATAGAAGCACTAAAATGGTATTTCAGAATAGAAAAACTAAAATGGGATATCAGAATAGAAAAACTAAAATGGTATTTCAGAATAGAAGAACTTAAATGGGATGTCAGAATAGAAGAACTAAAATGGGATGTCAGAATAGAAGAAGTAAAATGGGATGTCAGAATAGAAGAAGTAAAATGGGATGTCAGAATAGAAGAAGTAAAATGGGATGTCAGAATAGATGAACTAAAATGGGATGTCAGAATAGAAGAACTAAAACGGGATGTCAGAATAGAAGAACTAAACGGGATGTCAGAATAGAAGAACTAAACGGGATGTCAGAATAGAACAAGTAAAATGAGATGTCAGAATAGAAGAACTAAAACGGGATGTCAGAATAGAAGAACTAAAATGGGATGTCAGAATAGAAGAACTAAAATGGGATGTCAGAATAGAAGAACTAAAATGGGATGTCAGAATAGAAGAACTAAAATGGGATGTCAGAATAGAAGAACTAAAACGGGATGTCAGAATAGAAGAACTAAAATGGGATGTCAGAATAGAAGTAAAATGGGATGTCAGAATAGAAGAACTAAAACGGGATGTCAGAATAGAAGAAGTAAAATGGGATGTCAGAATAGAAGAACTAAAACGGGATGTCAGAATAGAAGAACTAAACGGGATGTCAGAATCACTCACGAGAAGCATACGGAGTGAGAGCTAAACCATGTCCAGCAAACCAGGAGGTGGGGAAAATATGCTGGTGCTAGATAGGAGGCACAAGGAGAACACCTGCTTATAGAATAACTTGACAATCCCTTCTCTGAATTCCACAGAAATAGAGGGAAACTGACAGAGAAGGGAATCAGACACAGAGATAATTCATAACAAGGGAAGGACACGCAGGGAGCTGTAGAAGCCAGCAAAACATAAGACGGTTGGCGAGAGTTGGTTGATGACCTATGTTCTACTGGGAGACAGAAGGCCGAGGCAGAAGAAGAAGAAGAAGAAGAAGAAGAGAGAGAGAGAGAGAGAGAGAGAGAGAGAGAGAGAGAGAGAGAAAAAGAGAGAGGTAGAGATAGAGAGTGTGTGTGCATGTGCGCGTGTGTGCTCGCGCCCACCTCTATCTTACCCCAGAATTAGTGGGTTACATGAGTCCAGTTGAAGACAATTACTTTAACACAATAAGGAACCTGAGAATGGCATCCTACTATATTCCCCTGTTG
Organism: Cepaea nemoralis; assembly: GCA_014155875.1. Lineage (NCBI taxonomy): Eukaryota > Metazoa > Mollusca > Gastropoda > Stylommatophora > Helicidae > Cepaea > Cepaea nemoralis. The sequence continues at coordinate 67,096 of JACEFZ010011343.1, read as the reverse complement.
CATGGTTAGTGGACTGCATGCCTAACCTTCTCAGACATGTGACCAAATAATAGACCCTGTGTGCACGCTGCACCAGCGTTAAGAATTCCGTTCCCAATGGAAAATTGAAAAGATCAAGCATGAGAACACGCAGTTGCAAAGATTAATTTTCTAAATTAAATAACTGGCAGCTGAATATTTATAGCCTACGTGTTTCTGGCATGAACACCCTGGGTTTCTGTCGGGTGCTGTGTAGATCCTGTAGTGTCTTGTGGTTCTCTGACATATGCGAGGGAACTGAAACAGATGGACATTCTGAACTCAATGTGGCCACTGCTAGGGTACGCGAAAATAAGGACTACTTGTCACTGACTTGGGGACGCAAATTACAAGAACCTTAGAAGTCAGAGAGGGTTCACTTGATGGCGAGAAACACTAGTAATAGTAAAGCCAACCCTTATGCAAAATCAGTCCAGTGCACTCACTAGTAGTAGATGACTAGTATAGTAGCAGTAGCATGAGTGGACTCGGAATAAGCCTGAGGTCAAAGAGTGAGGGATAATAATAATAATAATAATAATAATAATAATCCCTGCTGAGGGGCGAGAGACAGAGAGGAGGGGGAGGGTAGAGGAAGAGGGACATACACAGAGAGAGACACACATTAGTAACGGTAAGAAGGATGCTATAACGGCAACAAGCAAACACTTCACTAAACAAATAGTGTAAACTGCCATCTGGTGAAGATATACGGCAAGCACGTACGGCAAGCGTGACATTCGTGACGTGGGGTCGGGGGATCGGGTCCCTTCCTCGTGGCCAGAAACATCTCTGGTACGCATGTTACCATCAGAAAGACGAACCTCCTCTCTTCAGCCGCCGAAGTGAATCAGTAGACATTCGTAAACCAGGCTCTACCAGCAGTCAGTGCTCCATGGAGACAGATGACACGTATGGCTGTCGCAAAGTAATGCCACGCGCGGACAGACAGAGGGCAGGGGGAGGGGAGAGGGAGGGAGGGAGAAAGCGTGCTTATAGATAAGGGGAAGGGAAGGAGGAACGAGCGAACGGGCTTTTCCAAAGGGTTAAAAATTGGGCATGCAGGACCGTCTAACATTAAGAGACAGAGAGAGAGAGAGAGAGAGAGAGAGAGAGAGGGGGGGGAGGGAGAGGGAGAGGTGGGGGGAGGGAGAGGGAGAGGTGGGGGGAGGGAGAGGGAGAGGTGGGGTAATTAACGCACGGATTTTATTTTCAAAGGGTTAATAATTGGGCACGCAGACTCGCCTAACATTAAAACAGAGAGAGAGAGAGAGAGAGAGAGAGAGAGAGAGAGAGAGAGAGAGAGAGAGAGAGAGAGAGAGAGAGAGAGAGAGAGAGAGAGAGAGAGAGATGTGTACATGTGTGTGGGCGCGCTTGTGTACACGACGTCAGCAACAGCTGGGACAACCCAAATCACTCTGTTTTTATAGTTTAAAAAACTCAAAGTAGCTATTACGACAACAAACAACAAATAGCGAGAGGTACAGGTAATAGGAATGCCAACCCGAATGCAAAGTCCAGTGCAGTCACTAACAGTAGCGACTACTAGTATCTGTAAGCATGTGTGGACTAGAGATCTGCGAGCCAGTGGTCACAAATATAATCATAATAATAGCCTCTGCTGAGGGGCGAGAAAGAAACTCAGATTTTAAAGTGACCACGAAGAAGACAAAATATGCTCCAATTTATCAACCTCTTTGTCAAGTACATTTAATAGCGTGCATTTTCCAGACTACATATTTGACAAACAGAAAAGACTAGGATGCACGGTACAAATAAATAGGACAAAGATATACTTTGTATAAAGATAGGACGATACTCTTTATAAACAAATATGACAGTGCTGCACGTTATAAATATATACGCCAATCATACTTTTCATAAACTGATTTGACAATGTTACACTTTATAAATAGATAGGTCAACGATACACTCTGTAAGCACAGAACAATACACTATATGAACTGGACAAAGATAACATTTATAAACAGATACCACAACGATACACTTTTACAAACAGATACAACGATATACTTTGTAAACAGCTAACGATTCACTTTATAAACAGATACAACGATAAACTTTGTAAACAGCTAACGATTCATTTTATATAGAGATACAACAACAATAAACTTTGTAAACAGCTAATGATTCACTTTATAAACAGATACAACGATACACTTTTACAAACACATGCCATGATGATACACTTTGTAAAGATAATAATTCACTTTGTTAAACTGATACCACGGCGATAAACTTTTAAGAACATACCATACAACGACAGACTTTCTAATCAGATAATGATTCGCTTTATAAACTGACGAGGTACGCGTAAATGTGCGTACTACAAATAACGAGTGTGTGCGCGCGCGCTCATACAAGTGTACACTCTTATGCGCGTATGCGTGTGTAAATATCTAACTGGGAGTGCAACCAGATATGTGACCGACTCAGCAAAGCACATGTATGCGTGTGTTCATACTGCAAGATCATATGTGCGCGCGCGTGTGGTAGTAGACTATATATTTTCATCAAAAAATGTCTGCTTTTGTTTATCCTGTAGTGTGTGTGTGATTGTGTGTGAGAGTTTATATATGGTAGGAGACTACCTATTTTTATATATGGTAGGAGACTATATATTTTTATCAACAAATATCTGCCTGTATTGGTACTGCAGGATGTACGAGAGAGAGAGAGAGAGAGAGAGAGAGAGAGAGAGAGAGAGAGAGAGAGAGAGAGAGAGAGAGAGAGAGAGAGAGAGAGAGAGGAGAGAGAGAGAGAGTATGTGTGTGTGTGTGTGATACACGTATAAACTGGTATTACAGATAATGATACACGTATAAACAGACACTACAGATAATGATTCACTTTACAAACAGACGAGACAAGCGTAAATGTACGTACTACTGTAAACAACGAGTGTATCCACAAGAACACTGGCGCGCTATGCGTATGTAGACTACCTACTTTCACCAATAAAGAGACATCTCCGCAAGGGGGTTGGATGTAATGAGTCTCTTACATCAAATACACATTATAAACATGAGAGAATGATACACTATATAAGTGTCAGCTGTACTCTATGAACATATGAGATAATGACACACATCATAAAAAGATACAGTGATACACTATATAAACATATAAGAAAATGATACACATTATAAACAGATGCGACAACTCTATCCTAAGCATATGAGACAATGATACACATTATAAAGAGATGAGGCACCTCTACTCTATAAACATGAGTCAATGATGCACATCATAACCAGATGACACAAAGATATACCATATAAACATATGAGACAGTGATACACATCATAACCAAATGATACAACGACAGTCATTTAATAATATGAGACAACTATGTAAACATATGAGACACCGCTACACTATATGAACATATGAGACAACGACATACAATATAAACATATGAGGCAACAACACCACAATCAAATGATACAAAAATATACTATATAAACATATGAGGCAACTATAATACCATAATCAAATAATACACCGATACACTAAATAAACATGTGAGACAATTATAAACATAACCATATGAGACAATGATACACTATATAAACATATGAGACAATGACAAAAAAAAATAACCAAATGAGACAATGATACACTATATAAACATATGAGACAATGATAAACATAACCAAATGACACAATGATACACTATATAAACATATGAGACAATGATAAACATAACCAAATGACACAATGATACACTATATAGACATATGAGACAATGATAAACATAACCAAATGACACAATGATACACTATATAAACATGTGAGACAATGATAAACATTACCAAATGAGACAATGATACACTATATAATCATATGAGACAATGATAAACATAACCAAACGAGACAATGATACACTATATAAACATATGAGACAATGATACACTATATAAACATATGAGACAATAATGCACTATATAAACATGTGAGACAATGATAAACATAACCAAATGAGACAATGATACACTATATAAACATATGAAACAATGATACACTATATAAACATGAGACAATGATACACATAACCAAATGAGACAATGATACCCTATATAAACGTATGAGACTAATACACATACTGACTCGACGCTTTATCGTGAACAGATCACGATCGGATAACGCAGAGGATGTCTCGCGTTAAAAGTACCGCGCAGAGACATGCACTTATATGCAGCCGGGAAGAAGAAGAAGGCCGCGGCGACTGCGGAGCCCAAATCTACATACAGCAGTCCTGCTCCTAGGCCAGCTGAAACCGCTCCCGTCGCTGAAGAAACCACAACTGAAGCCAGCAGCAGCCGGGAAGTTCTCGACAGCACCAAGATGAAGCAGCCCAATTTACCAGAGACCTCACCTCCACACAGGAGGAAAAAACAACAAGGGAGGACTTCACCGGCAAATTACTGCCAAAACAGACAAACGTGGGAGAAGCCAAACTGTCGGCGCTACCAACAGACAAGATAATCAGTCTGTTGGAAAACGAGCTGGGAAGAAACAGCATCTACCAGCTGCGCAAGACACCTGATGGAGTAGTGGTCTCCATCAACAAAAACCCAAAGACCACAGCACTTATGCAGAAGATTGCACAAGGAGAGAAGGCCGACATCAAGCTTCACCACGGCATCTTATTGGAAGCCACCCGGCACCGCACAAGTAAACGATGGGTCATTAAACGAGTCAAGACCCATCTCACCAACGACCAGATCAGGGAGATGCTGACGAGGGAGAACAAGAAACTCAAGATCACCAGTGCTGAGAGGATCATCGGCAAGAATAACATCCCCTCCACAGTCGTCATCGTAACATCGGAGGACCGAGTGATCCCTCAATTCATCAGATGGGACAAGAGAGACCAAGTTCCAGAGCACTACATACCGAGAGTGCTGCAGTGCTCTAAGTGCCAGAAGTTTTGGCACACCCGTGCCACCTGCAAGAGTGAGGTGGAGGTATGCAGATACTGCTTTGGACCTCATCCATACAACCAGTGCCAGCATGCAAAGACCGACAAGGACTTCAGGAGGCCTAACACTAACAGAAAGTGCGCCAACTGCCTCGGCAACCACGGCGCCAGGTACCTCGGCTGCCCCTGCCACCAAGACAGCAAGGAAGCTATGAAGATCGCCATCAAAACTAACCTGCCCTATAAAGAGGCTAGGAGGCAGTACGAGGCCACCAATCGACTCACAAAAAGCGACAAAGCGCAACTGGAAGGCCAACTGAAGGACCTGCGATCAAAGTTCAACAGCATGGAGGAAGAAAAAGACAAGACGCAAGAGACTCAGATAACAGCCGTTCAGCGCATCCTGGACGAACTGAAGCAAGTTCAGCAAAAGATTGAGCAGGATGTCGCTCGGATGGCTGCAATCAAGACGGAGACAGAAGAAACTCTATCAAAAATCCAAGACGAAAGAGAAAAGACAGAAGAAACTCTCAAGCAGATACAAGAAGAAAGAGCACAAATAGAATCACTGGATGAACTGAAGCAAGTCCAGCAGAAGATTGAGCAGGATGTCGCTCGGATGGATGCTATAAAGGCTGAGACTGAAGAAAAGCTATCAAAAATACATCAAGCGAGAGACAAGACAGAAGCAACTCTAGAACGGATAGTAGACCTGCTCAAGGCCGAGACCGAACCAGAAGATGCAAGAACACAGACAGAAGAAGAAGCAACAGATGAAGAACGATATCGCTCACCACCAAGATCGAACTGGCGAACACCGAGAAGATTCGAAGGCAACCCAAGACGGGGAAATAGGAGGAACACCAGGAGAGACGACAACTGGTAAAGCTCCCTGAAGGAAACAGCACCATAGGACGGGGTGGGGCCACAATTACTCCAGGCCTTAACAAGTGCGCGACTCTGGCCAGACATAAAAAACCGAACAAGAAAGGAATGAACACAATCAACCCATCAGAAGCCGGGAAGCTGACAACAAGCAGCCCAAAGTACGAAAGACAAACTACAAGCTACACCATAAATACCCCAATTATAGCCAAGTCGAAAACTCGAAGGTTGAAAGGGGGTATTCGTACCAAAAATTGGATTGGATTGGATACACATAACCAAATGAGACAATGATACACTATATAAACATATAAGGCAATGATACACTATATAAACATGAGACAATGATACACTATATAAACATATGAGACAATGATACACTATATAAACATATGAGACAATGATACACTATATAAATATATGAGATAATGATACACATAACCAAATGACACAATGATACACTATATAAACATATGAGACTATGATACACATAACAAAATGAGACTATGATACACTATATAAACATATGAGACAATGATACACATAACCAAATGAGACAATAATACACTATGTAAACATATGAGACAATGATACACATAATCAAATGAGACAATGATACACTATATAAACACATGAGACAGTGATAAACATAACCAACTGAGACAATGATACACTATATAAAATGACACAATGATACACTACATAAACAAATGAGACAGTGATAAATATAACCAATTGTTGGGACATTAATTCGCAGCATGCACACATGTGAGCACAACAATTGACAGCTGGAACAGTGCAAACCACGCTTCGCTAGAGACAATAATAACCTCAATTAAGAGACATTGAGGAAACTGTTCAATATGACTAGAAGTGGCTGCACGGTGTAAATAAGACAGTTGAAACATAAGGAGGCGGTAATGAGGATCTAGTGTCAGCAAAGTGATGCATATTAGTGCTAGTGTGTAAATAAGACAGCTGAAACATAAGGAGGCGGTAATGTGAGGGTATAGTGTCAGTAAAGTGATGCATATTAGTGCTAGTGTGTAAATAAGACAGCTGAAACATAAGGAGGCAGTAATGTGAGGGTATAGTGTCAGTAAAGTGATGCATATTAGTGCTAGTGTGTAAATAAGACAGCTGAAACATAAGGAGGCGGTAATGTGAGGGTCTAGTGTCAGCAAAGTGATGCATATTAGTGCTAGTGTGTAAATAAGACAGCTGAAACATAAGGAGGCAGTAATGTGACGTGAGGGTCTAGTGTCAGTAAAGTGATGCATATTAGTGCTAGTGTGTAAATAAGACAGCTGAAACATAAGGAGGCAGTAATGTGACGTGAGGGTCTAGTGTCAGTAAAAAGACTCATATTAGTGCTAGTGTGTAAATAAGACAGTTGAAACATAAGGAGGCAGTAATGTGACGTGAGGGTCTAGTGTCAGTAAAGTGATGCATATTAGTGCTAGTGTGTAAATAAGACAGTTGAAACATAAGGAGGCAGTAATGTGAGGGTCTAGTGTCAGCAAAGTGATGAATATTAGTGCTAGTGTGTAAATAAGACAGTTGAAACATAAGGAGGCAGTAATGTGAGGGTCTAGTGTCAGCAAAGTGATGCATATTAGTGCTAGTGTGTAAATAAGACAGCTGAAACATAAGGAGGCAGTAATGTGACGTGAGGGTCTAGTGTCAGTAAAGAGACACATATTAGTGCTAGTGTGTAAATAAGACAGTTGAAACATAAGGAGGCGGTAATGTGACGTGAGGGTCTAGTGTCAGTAAAGAGACACATATTAGTGCTAGTGTGTAAATAAGACAGTTGAAACATAAGGAGGCAGTAATGTGAGGGTCTAGTGTCAGCAAAGTGACGCATATTAGTGCTAGTGTGTAAATAAGACAGTTGAAACATAAGGAGGCAGTAATTTGAGGGTCTAGTGTAAGCAAGTGACGCATATTAGTGCTGAGTGTGTAAATAAGACAGTTGAAACATAAGGAGGCAGTAATGTGAGGGGTCTAGTGTCAGCAAAGTGATGCATATTAGTGCTAGTGTGTAAAAAGACAGTTGAAACATAAGGAGGCAGTATGTGAGGGTCTAGTGTCAGCAAAGTGATGCATATTAGTGCTAGTGTGTAAATAAGACAGTTGAAACATAAAGAGGCAGTAATGTGAGGGTCTAGTGTCAGCAAAGTGATGAATATTAGTGCTAGTGTGTAAATAAGACAGTTGAAACATAAGGAGGCAGTAATGTGAGGGTCTAGTGTCAGCAAAGTGATGCATATTAGTGCTAGTGTGTAAATAAGACAGTTGAAACATAAGGAGGCAGTAATGTGAGGGTCTAGTGTCAGCAAAGTGATGCATATTAGTGCTAGTGTGTAAATAAGACAGTTGAAACATAGGAGGCAGTAATGTGAGGGTCTAGTGTCAGCAAAGTGATGCATATTAGTGCTAGTGTGTAAATAAGACAGTTGAAACATAAGGAGGCAGTAATGTGAGGGTCTAGTGTCAGCAAAGTGATGCATATTAGTGCTAGTGTGTAAATAAGACAGTTGAAACATAAGGAGGCAGTAATGTGAGGGTCTAGTGTCAGCAAAGTGATGAATATTAGTGCTAGTGTGTAAATAAGACAGTTGAAACATAAGGAGGCAGTAATGTGAGGGTCTAGTGTCAGCAAAGTGATGCATATTAGTGCTAGTGTGTAAATAAGCAGTTGAACATAAGGAGGCAGTAATGTGAGGGTCTAGTGTCAGCAAAGTGACGCATATTAGTGCTAGTGTAGTTGAAACATAAGGAGGCAGTAATGTGAGGGTCTAGTGTCAGCAAAGTGATGCATATTAGTGCTAGTGTGTAAATAAGACAGTTGAAACATAAGGAGGAGGTAATGTGAGGGTCTACTGTCAGCAAAGTGATGAATATTAGTGCTAGTGTGTAAATAAGACAGCTGAAACATAAGGAGGCAGTAATGTGAGGGTCTAGTGTCAGCAAAGTGACTCATATTTGTGCTAGTGTGTAAATAAGCAGACTCTCTTCCCATCCCTCCCCTTTTCTGTTTCCCCTATCATTATATAACATTGAACAAAATGGACCAGGGTGCTAATTATTCACCCTTTTAAAATAAAAATTGGTTCACAGCATGTGTGAATGGGCGCACGCGTGTGCTCGTAAGTTGCTGTGCCGTCAGAATACATAAAACATTTTAATTAATTACGTGTGCAGTTGCATTCTAGTCTGCAGACACGATCCCTAATTCCCCAACTCTATGGAGGACGCTTCCTGGTTAGATGTAACAGAGTGATATTGCATGCCAGAGATCAAACGGTATGTAGCTGCCCGGCTTGTATCTGTCACACTTTCGGTGTACTGCAACACGTGTCTAGCCTCAACTAAGTTGCTAAACAACACAGTAAGTATTCTGTGCGCATTGCGCTCATAAGTGTTATTCTTAAAGCGGTCTAAATAGCTGGCAGACGATACTGATATAACAGAGTACTTTGGTGAGTGTGTATGTGTGTGTGCGTGAGTCCTTGAGTACGTGCATGAGCGCACATTCTGATATGTTCCTCTTGGCAACTGCTGTCAATGACGTCTCAAATACTGTCACTAATGAAAACCTTCTGGTCAGGAGTGGGTAGTAGTATATTGAAAGACACACCTATTTTCGTTAGCAATTGCATATGCATCGCGGATTATTACCGGTCGTGGTTATAATGCTCCCTTTCTAAATTAACCATACACAAGAAAGAATGCCACGAAACGCGCACCATCTAGACATGTGTATCTGGGTACAATCCTGATGAATGTTGTTTTAGCTTCATATACTCATATAGCAACAACATCTATGCCGAGTAGCCATGGCCTTAGAGACACATCGCAACCCGTCTGTAACAAGCAACAAGTACAGACAGGCACCGCCGTCCATCATGTACATTATTCCATGAAAACTACACAAAGCTGCCGACAATTAGGAACAGTATTAACCGTATCAGTAATCATGATTTATTGCAATAGTCAGCGGGATATCAAGGCACACAGCACACAGTGAAAGCTAGCTATAAAATACGAATACAAACCGAACATCTGGCAACGTCGTGAATAGTTAGGCTGTTGTGCACTGAGGGAAAACTGTCTGAGTACATACAGGGATGTGTGAGCGCCACCACGCTCACACCAGCAACACAGCAACGCTCTTCCCCGTCCGTCTCTCTTAGACTCAGCTGGAGTACGCGCTGTGATCAGCCCACGGACCTGCTCGGCCGTCTGCTGTTTGCTTGGCAGTAGTTTTGTCAGCGCATGTAACACTTGCAGTTTGTTGTGTCTGCTGGTTGATAGGTTCTGTTTTCCATGTACGTCCTGGACAGTTCGCGATATCAACTCAAAGATGACTGACTGACTTCCTAGGTCACAGGAAGCGGATTCCTCTTACCAACAGTCGACACGTTGACTATAGCGATGTATAGCACTAGTACGCTAACAGGCTCCAGATCTAACTGTGTTAGCGTAGAGAATAAACAAACCTAGTTAGCACTGTGTCCACGTTCAAAATACCCACGCTACGCAATGAACATTACGGGCAGGCGCGCGCACAGAGGAGGCTGATTTTACTCACCACAGGATGGATAATTAACTACCATCACAAGTACCACCGCCACTACTACTACTACTACTACTACTACTACTAAATCCACTACTACTACTAACCATCACTACGACTACGACGACACAGACTACTACTACTACTACTGCTTCTACTACTACAACTACCTCTACTACTACTACTGCTACTACTACTACTACTACCAACACCACCATCACCACCACTACTAATACTACTACTACTATAACTAACTATCACTGCTACTACGACGACATAGACTACTATACCTAACCATCACTACAACTATGACGACATAGATTACTACTACTACTACTACTACTACTACTACTACTCAAAGTAAGAATAATATTAATAATATCACAACTACTACTTCTTCTTCTACTATCAATAACAACGGTAATAATAATAATAATAATAATAATAATAATAATAATATAATAATAATAATACCAAAACTACGTCTTCTACTACTAATAATAAAAGTAATGATAATATCACAACTATTACTATTATAATAATAACAACAATAATAAATAATATCGCAACTACTGCTAGTTGAGCACTGTTCATAAGTCAGACAAAGGCTGGCCAAGGCAATGTAGATAGTTATTAATATCACAACAGCAGCTAACACATTCAAGTAAAACACTCGAGAACATGCATGTTCCTCTGAGGTAACATACGGATGTCAGCCATGGCCACTTTTCAATCACTGAACGTAAATGTTAAAGAACAATTCTTAGAAAACCAAGTGGACCAAACAGAAGACAAATACAAACATTCTCCTGGAAATGAACACGGAAGAAAACCAGCGCATACACAGCACCATGTCTCAGAAACTGAAATACTTTGGCTATATTAAACGTGGCAGCGGTTTGGGCAGAACAGTGATGACAAGCCCGGTTCCAGTAGGAACCGACGAGCACTACCGGACAACCAAGACACCTTAAGCCTGAGAATACATGAGGCAGATGACATGGCCAAGGCGGTAGTGCCGAGGGGTGTTCTGCAAAACACCTGCTACATGGTAATGACCGGCACCACCACCAATACCGTCGCCGCGACCACCACCAATATTCTTCTAATACTACTACTACTACTACTACTGATACTACTACTGCTACTACTACTACTGCTACTACTACCACCGCTAGTACTACTACTGCTACTACTACCACCACTACTACTACTACTGCTACTACTACTACTGCTACTACTACTGCTACTACTACCACCACTACTACTACTACTGCTACTACTACCACCACCACCACCACTACTACTACTACTACTACTACCACTACTACTACTACTACTACTGCTACTACCACCACTACTACTACTACTACTACTACTACTACTACTACTACTACTACTACTACTACTACTACTACTACTACTACTACTACTCTACTACTGCCGCCGCTGTTACTAATACAGTATATGGTGTATTTTTTAATGCAGGGTTTTTGAAAATATTGCCATTCCAAATTTTGTATTTACCCTCATGCAACATAAAAGGTAAATACACAACTTGGAACGGCAATATTTTCAAAAACCCCAGTCATTAAAAATACACCCTGTACTACTAAGCACAAGTATTACCAACTACCACTAGTATCAAAATTCCTAACCACCATCGCCACTTCTACTACTACTACTACTACTGCTACTGCTGATACTACTACAACTACTACTACGAGGCTAAAAGACACGTGGCAGTAAAACAGCGCAACACTACTCAATGCGAATGCACGACTATCTGATACAACAAAGATTTTACATTGGAAGTACACAACATAAATACAGATCCTGGGAAATCAACAGGAACAGATAAAAAGTAACAACCAATGACAGAAACACACGCCAAGAGAAAGAACCTTCCCACAAATCACCAGCTTGCCGTTACTATACAACCAATCGACTGCACTGATATGGGGGTGGTCAGCGTTCAATTACTAAATGGGAAATAGCACCACTAGCAATAATTAGCTTGAGACCAGTATGGTTAGTAAGTATCGTCATTCAATATTATATCTTTTATACAAAGTTGCACATTTTTGGGCGCAATCATTCCAGAACTACAAACTGTTGCACGTTTCTTCATACAACCATTATATAACCTAGGACTGTTTTCAACTTTTTGATTTTAACTCTGCAATTATATAACTAGTTATTACACATTTTGATACGAAATGTTTTTTTTTTTTTTTATGAATTGGTATGGGTGCCGATTGATAAGGAAGGAATTAACATTGGGGGAAGATACATCAATAACATTAGATATGCAGATGATACAGTCTTGATCGCAGACAATGAACAGGACATGCAACACTTAGTAGATGCGGTTGTTGCACAGTGAACAACGAGGGTTAGAACTGAATAGTAAGAAGACACAGATTATGGTCGTCACTGGGAAGAAGGAAATACCACAATGTGATATACGAGTAAATGGCATATTCTTAAGCAAGTGAATCGGTACAGTTATCTAGGAACAGTAATAACATCTGATGGGAGATGCCTCGAAGAGATTAGAAGAATTGCCATTGCGAAGGTAGCCTTTTGCAAGATGGAAAACATACTGACCAATAAAAAGATATCAATTGAAACGAGAAAAAGAGTGTTGAAGTGCTTAGCGTGGTCTCGAGGTATGGTGTCCGCCTCGAGTGCTGGAGGTCCCGGGTTCAGGCCCCGGTGAGGACCGGGATTTATTTAAAAAATCCAACTGGACTTCCAGTAATAAAATTTCCCCTGGTCTCTGGGTAGTGAGATCGGACGCCCGTGTGTATTGTTGCGCACGTAAAAAATCCCTTGGCAGTTGGAAATCGAAAAAGAGTAGCCTAACGGCGCTGCCCGGGCAAAATTTCGAGTTAAAAATCTACCCAAAGTATTTCAGGATCCTCGCAGATGCAACGGAGTTTGTGCATTGAGCTGAGTTTCTCCAGACTCAGGTTTGAGTTAGGAGGAAAACGGAGCACTTATGGGTTAAACCGTGTGCCGTGATGTTGATCCAACGACTAAACGACTACATAAGACCTATACTTTTGTATGGATGTGAAGCGTGGACAATGAGCAGCCAAGCTGAAAACCATCTGATGGCTGTGGAAATGTGGTTTCTGATGAAAATGCAAAGAATACCATGGCAGACAGAAAAACCAATGAACAAGTCCTTCAAGAAACAAATGAAGATCGTAAACTGATCAGAGTTATTAGACGTAGACAGTCAAAATTTTTTGGGCATGTTATGAGAAGAAATGACTTGGAGAACTGGAGTGACTACTGGCAAGATCGATTGGAAGAGACCAAGAGGAAGACAGAGAAGTAAATAACTGGATGGCTTGGCAACGTGGCATGATCAAACAGGAACACGGAGCTGATCCACGACTCTGGTGATCGAGTGAGACGGCAGAACATGACCGCCCACGCTTATCAGCATGGCACATGATGGATGGATGGATGGGTGCCGGTCGTTCAGAAAGCTAAAGGCAAACTACTGAACGTTAATTTGGCCAGGAATCACAACAGCAAAAAATGCTGGTGTTGACTGCAACGTCCTGTAAAGGATATGCAACTAACTAATTGTTATTATAACCGGGGGGGGGGGGTAGAGAGAGAGAGAGAGAGAGAGAGAGAGAGAGAGAGAGAGAGAGAGAGAGAGAGAGAGAGAAGTGGCGCGATAGCTCAGTGGCTTGTAAGCCGATCAGGTGGCCATGTGTTCGAATCTTCTTGGAGGCGGGGGGTGGGGGGAGGGGACAAGGGTGTGTGAGGGGGTTGTTAAGCAACATACCGACCCCGCCTAAACTGGGTGCCAAAGAATGTCCTTGAGAAGTCAAGCCGGACGCCGTGACTGACCAGGTAGTCTAGTGTCTAGCGGTAGACTATCCACTGAAAGCCGACTGGTATATGCAACAGGGGCTAATACCAAACACGGAACCATGGTCCTGCTGTGGTCAGCGCACTCGACTGCCAGGCCAATGAGCAAGTGTTGCAAACCTGGCCGAGGCGAAGATTTGCTTGATAAATCTGGGCACCCAGGCTGTCCCAGTTTAGAATGGATGCACGGTACTTGGAATGACAGGCTGATACTCAGCACATCGAGCAGTAGGCGCGGATTGGTTAGTACAAATATGAGGCTAGCACCATATACACAACGCTCCTCAAGGCGTGGGAAGGGGGGCACTGATATTATACTGACTCACCGGCTTGGGCGACAGGGCAGTCGTGTTTCACAATTCCCCGACATGCGGAGTTGTGGATTTTAAATCAACCACTGTCGATTTGACAGCAACCGGCATGGCGTTGATTTCAATGGACTAAGGCGTCGATCGTTCAGAAAGCAATGTCAAACTGCTGACTAGTAAATGAAACTGTCAATAAATGCTGGGGCTGATTTTAATGTCCTGTAAACGACAGGCAACTATCTTAACTATATACCCAATACATATGATGCACGAAAGAGGGGTGGGAATATATATATATATATATATATATATATATATATATATATATATATATATATATATATATATATATATATATATATATATACACACTGTAGTACGTAATTTGATTTAGCCACTATACAACTACACACCACTGTACATTCCCGAATACAACATTCGATGCCTATAGACTGACTACCCACGTCCTCATGCAAGCATCTGTAAAACAACTCACAAGGTACATTAACACGGGAAAGCACCACCACCAAATGGACTCAACATCTGCAGATATCAGATACTTACACCCGCAGGGTCACCATTTAACCACCTATAACTATCGTATGACAATAACTGTACTATTAGGCATGAACATCAGTGTAAACAACTAGGCTGAGAAACAGCGAATACCTAATCAATAGATCAATAACGCTCTACCCAACATGAAGACCGGACAAGCCAGGAAAATGAGAATTTGTATTTCTTCACGAGAATCAACTAAGAAAGAATATATGAAATACTCCTGTAATAAGCCTATTCGAGTAAAACTGAACTGTACAGTAACACTCCACAACCAAATTGCCAAACGTTCAACATAGCATCTCTCTCGATCTGCCCTGTCTCTTGCCGTCCTGTGCTGTTTGCCCGTACACACCAACGGTTAGCACGTTACCATCGATCGCGCTTAGAACTACCAGCCCTAGAGGACACAATCAGTGACCCTAATTTAGCGCGGCAGCGCTGCACAACTACTGTTACATGCGCGTAACAAAGCACAGACAATGCATCTCTTACGCCATGCTTGAATACGGCTTTGTTTTAGCGACAACAAAAAAGAATGTAACAGAAAATATACGGTAATGCAGGTTTATATAATAAATAAGAGACTGCACTAACAGATACTCAACTTTACTCAACACAGGTCATTGGAAACGGAGACAGATGACTGGTAGATGTGGCCGAGTATGCTCAGTGTAGTTTGCCGCGGTAGCCACGTGGCTAGTCGCTCACCCCGCCTTCCCGATAGTCTCCGGTTCACATCCACATCGGGGCGGATGTTTAAAATTAACCTGGGCTCTGAGGTCGAACTTGTCTACAATGGGTACCAAAGAATTGTCCAGGTAAGGAAAGGCGGTCGGTGTGAGACTGACCATAGGATGCAACGAGTGCTGGTTCGTTCGGACAATTCGGGTCTAGCAGTATCTGCCGGGGGGCCGCGGTAGCGTAACGGTTAGCATGCTTGCCCGCTGGCCGGTATCATCTGTTGGAATCCCTATCTAGGAGGGGAGTTGTTGTTGTTGTTTTTTTTTTTTTTCGATTTGTTACATGGGTTTTAAAAAAAAACCTAAAATAAATACAAGAAAATGTTCTGGGAAATCAAGGCGGTGGGCGTGAAGTTGAACACACCACACGTCCAGTGCCGATAACCCATCCCCCCCCCCCCCTTCCGCATATCCTTTACAGGACATCGCAGTCAACACCAGCATTTTTCAGATGCTGTTGATGTCTTGGCAAGGTTTACGTTCAGTAGTTTGCCATTGCTTTCTGAACGGCCGGCTCACATACCCTCCGTAAGTAACCAAAGCGACGCGATCCGCTGCCGAAGCTTGCGCAGCTGTGTTTCCCACGGGCGTATACGGGATTACGAACAGCGTCGTGAACTCATTCGCCAGAGAGACAAGTCTATAAAACTATGGGGCTACAAAAATGATATATGGAATCAACATAACTGCACTCGAGTCACCCCCACTCCAGCCCAGACATTGCCACTCAGCTCCGAGACGTTCCAACTCAAGCTTCCTCACTTTCTTGAGCAACAAGGAAGAGTTCCCATGCTGTTGATACCTGTGGCCGTCTGCTTGAAAGTTCGCATGCGTGTTCCTCTAGGAAATGAGCGGCGTCTAGACCCGATGCTCACCCCCACTAAATCAACATCTTCATAATGAGGAACTTTTAATTATTTGTAATCTATATCTAGCAGCATAAACTCAATAATAGCCTGAATGCGTGAAAAAGAGGTCCTTTACATTGTTGAAGCATGCGGCCAGTATGCCGCGCCAGCAAGCTGACACTGACACTGACATTAGGTTTTGTCCGTGATGCATCGTCCGCGATGTATATATCTCTGGCAGCAGTCCTGTCATAACAGTGGTCACTGGTTTTTGTTAAATGGTTTTCCATAAACTAAACAATTAGCTGATCCATTCCCACTGTCTGACCCAGTCAGCAGACAACATATGTGCCGAGTATCATCATTAAATGCCCCGCCGACAAGCCTTGCGATTGAACAGAGTATAAGTATAATTATCTCACGGTTACTTTCTGAAGCATGTTAGTTAGTTAGTCGCAGTTCCAACTTCACGGCAACGGGTCGTCCCCATTACGCTCCGTTCCTATGCCAATGAATATAACACAAAATGCTCCTCACTGCCCTATGTGAACAATGGAATAGACAAGAGTATCGGCAAGCCAAGACCGCACAGGTACCCTGTGCATAATGCCGCCGCCAGAATGCCAACACAAAAGTCCTCCACGAGAAATACAGTTCATTGTCGATGGAAACGGCAGTTACCAGTCTGAAGCATTTAAACAATGAGTATATTTAATAAACGCCACTCTTCGTATAACAAATTTGGGTCTGAAAGACACGACACTGCACCACTTAACACGGCTAACCCTAGTACCAAAATGTGTAAGTATACTATGAGGACAATGGTGTCTGCTTGCCTCACTGCCTGCTAGTAAACACAGAAACAAATATTTTCCACAACTAAATGATTCCTCAACAGCAATAAATAAAACCCCCACAAACTTGATTAGATGCTTCAGCTGCATAATGAAGAATAATTACAACGTGAACATCTATTTACTACATGAAGCAATACCGTCTGATGGCAATAAATGACAAATGTGTGTCTTCTTTCCAATCACAATCAATCACTCTAAGTATACAAGCAAAAGGCTACTTCGGTAACTCGCGTAAAGACAGCGCTATAGAATGATAGACATTAGGTTTCCTCCGTTCACAAAGACCTACGAGTGATAACAACATATTAACAATATTTTGGGCAGCGCGTCAGACAGCACGAAGCAGCACGCATGTCCCAATCTCCTCAATGGCCTGCAACTCCGTTACTGAACTAAAATCTTGCAGCGATAAGAACACGGGAGCGAATATGTTACTTCTTCTCTCCAAACAGACGAGCACGCGGCAAGTTATTGGTGACGTCATCCCTTTGTCCGGTCGTCGGACAAATAATACGTTTCGTTTGCTGGCATTAAAAAATAAACATTACATTATTTTCTTTTAAACAGGTAAGGTGGTAAAGAATGAACAGAGAAGCAAAATAGCAGACACAAGTCATATGAAATCCCGTCTGCAATGCTAATACAGGCTGCGACCCCGCACTTTGTCGTCCACGACCTAGAAGCTGACTGGCGGGTGCTCTTCTGCTAGTATATCCCTACTGGCTTTGCTTTGTCTTGGGGCTGGAATGAGTCGGCGACTGGGGCGACATGGCACAAGCTGAACACAACACGTTGGGCGGGTTGTGAAATAGCGCTGTATCTCCATTACCGTGCTCAGATTTCCGGCAATACACAAGAAGAGCTTGGATGACAGCAACGGACGTCATCTTGCCACGTAGTCTATAAAAACTATTCAGTTTCTGATTTTTTAAAGATACATATTAATTACAAGCAAAAAGTAGTGCTGATGTCATTAATATTACAGAAAAGACACTTAACAACAGAAACAAGGATGTGAATTAAACTGAAAGAAAATAGAAATTATGGTCATCTTCAAGAAGAAAAACAACAATGTAAACACACCAAAACCTATCCTGTGTAAATCATGACAGGAGATGTGCGTGCAGTAAGCACCAATACTTATCCTGCGTAAATCATCATGACAGGAGATATGCATGCAGTAAGCACCAATACTTATCCTGTGTAAATCATCATGGCAGGAGATATGCATGCAGTAAGCACCAATACTTATCCTGTGTAAATCCTGGGAATCACATTTGACAGGAGTCTGTCTTTCAAGGACCATGTGGAGACGGTTGTGACAAGATCTCAAAAGGGACACAATGCACTTGAAACTATGGCTACAATGGACACAGAGCAGAGAATACTCTTCACACTATACCAGCAATTGATCCTCTCAGTAATTGATTATGGACTAGGACTGCTCACTGTCTCAAAGAGTCAGCTGGTGAAATTAGAGCGCATACAGAACGAGGCTATGCGGGTCATTCTGGGATGCACCAGAGACACCCCAGTAGTGTGTATGCGTTACATCCTTGGTCTGCCGACTGTTGCTGGTAGGCTCAAGGTGATGCAGGCGAAGGCATACCTCACAGTAGCTGCACACACAGATCACCCTTTGCATGAGGCGCTCGACGCAGTTAAGGATCAGAGACTGATAAGAGGGAAATCATGATGGCTCAGGCGGAGGATACGATCAGACAGGTGTGCATCTTGGAGAGCATTAGGCGAGGAGAGGAGTGGGTCAGAGTGCCAGTGGAGCAGTCAGACTTGTGCAGAGTTATAATCACATTGAGCCGGGAGTGCATGGGAGTGGCCAGCAGGAGCCACGGAAGTGGAAATTCAGCAACTAATTCAGGATAATTCTCGCCCGAGTGATGTGATTATCTACACAGATGGTTCGGTGTTGAGAGGTAGGCGAAGTGCCTGGGGATTTTTAGCAAAAGCTAATAGTCGACGTTTGGTGCAGGAGAGCCTGGTGTATGATACCACAACACCTAGCTTAAGAATGGAGGTGGAGGCGGTCAGTGCAGCTTTCCGCTGGATGGAGAACACGATACATACACACATCGTGATTGTAACTGACTCAGAAAGCATGCTGAGGAGGGTGAGGACAGGCAGGCTTCGTGCAGAGTGGCTTGCTTCGCTTCGGAGGTCACGGGTGGCAAGCATCACCTGGATCTTTTCTCCGGGGCATGCCGGTGTGCTGGGGAATGAACAGGCAGACAGATTGGCTGGCTCGGCAAAACTTGGTGGAGTATTGATGCATGACAAGGCAGACGTGGTTGCGGCCTTGTGGGAGCACGTGTACACCTCGGAGGAGCAAATGGATCACCATAGTCTGGCAAGAATGAGGCAGCGAGGAGTGACGAGGGGATCTGGCCGACGCTCGACGCTCAGAGGAAAGGCGAGACGGACATATAATCAGATTGCTACTGGAACTATTGGTGTTGGAACTCTTCGCTGGCTGCTGAGGATGGGGACGGAGCGCTTATGGGAATGCCCCGAATGCTGTGATGTCGGTTCCTAAATCAATCAATCAATCAATCAATCTGTGTAAATCATCATGACAGGAGATGTGCATGCAGTAAACACCAAAACTTATCCTGTGTCAATACCGACCCGGTGGTCATGGGTTGGAATCCACACTGAGGTGGATTGTTTAAACCGACCTGTGGTCCCAGGTTTACACCGCCCAGTATGGGTACCGGGAAATGTCTTGTGAAGTACAGGCAGCCGGTGTGACATGACCACATCACCCCCGACTGATCTATACACACGTGTGTCCAGCACCACACGCCCAATGTGCCGTAAGTCTTGTACAAGACTCCATTCTTACATCCAAGTAACAGAGACAATTCTCAAACAGTCCAATCTATACACTATCTTGCAACAGTTAATACATCTGACGGATGCCTTGTAGAGATTAGAACAAGACTCCCGGAGGTAAAAGCAGTTTTTTTTTAGCAAAATGGAAAACACCCCCCCCCCCCCCCCTCGCGCACACACACACACGCACAATGTCAGTTTGAGCAAAAAAGAGTTAAATGTTATGTATAACCTATACTGTGGTGTGCACATGAAACATGGGCAATATGTTGACAAGACGAGAAACATCTAATTCAGTAGAAATGTGGTTACCGAGAAAAGTGCAAAGAATACAGCAGACAGATAGAAAACCAATGAGGTGGTTCTTAAAGAAACATGAAAACTGTCAACTGGTTACAGAAATCAGCCGAAGACAGGATTTGAAGCATGCTAAGAGAAATAAACTCGAAAACTTAATGACAACTGGCAAATTTGATGGAAAAGGAGCAAAGAGAAGAGAAAGCAATAAATACATAGATGGCACATAATCGGTACAAAAACACAGACCAGGTCGGAGACTTCTGTGATAGTGTTAGATGGCGAATCGTGACCGTCGCATATTGGCGACTCAGATTCTGAGTGTGTGCTATCCCTCGTGTTCTGGTCTCGACCCTTTTTTTTAAATGTTTGGTAGGAGATCTGCATAATACTGCCCATTAACTGTGTTGCCAACATGTAGATAAACTTTGAGTAAGTAGGAGAGTAACGAAACATGAGAGAGAATCAGTAGCGGTTCTCGACGCGTTGGTAACTTACAGGGTATGTGAGACGATCGCCCAGAAAGCAATGACAAACAACTGAGCATAATCTTGCCTAGTACATCAACAGCAGCTGAAAAATGCTGATGTTGACTGCAACGTCCTGTAAGGGCTATGCAAAAAAAAAAAATATGACATCTTTAGCACGCCCCCCCCCCCCCCTTTCCCCCCAAAAAAAGAAGAAAAAAAGTCAGCACTGATTTTCTTGCAAATGTGTGTATTCATGGCGTCACTAGTGTTAGGGAGTCCTGGATTTTCCATTACTTGGAAATTTTGTACTGAAAGGTCACAATCCAAGCCTCACCTACTGTCAGTAATGGTTACCAAAATGATTTCTGACTCGCGTCTTGTGAGAAAATGTCAACAATCTACTAACATGTGCTTCTGTTTACATGTCAAGAGGCATAGAACTCAGCGGGCACACACTTTTCTCATGTTCAGTCTCTTGTGTAAAATCACTGCCATTGACTGCTATTTGCTTAGTTTTACTGCACCAGCTATTCGCAGTCATTACTGTTCCATCTTAGCCAACTGTTTTCTTCCCTGTTTCTGCATTTCTGTCTTTGTACTCTTAGGACGGTCTCCTAGATCTTGACAGATTAGAGTGGCTACACTTAACACGTCTAACTTAACACTTAAATCATCTATACTAGCATTTTTTTTTAAACCAAACTATAGCAAGGGTTTAAATAAAGCAATGCCGGTTCCATCCCCGCGTGTATTTATGTATTTTAATATTAGGAAGTTTATCACAGTCACGGCCTCTCTATTGTACTGACAAATGGAACAGCAGTTCCGGTTTTCAGGGTGTGTTGCGCTGTACATCACACTGGAGAACGTTGAAGAAATACATGCATACACGTTCAGCGCAAATATGAGGAGTTCTGAACGAGCCTAGTTTAATCTTTCTTTAATTACTACTTCACTGTTAGGATAAACCTTACGGCAAGCCCCTGATATGTATATGAGTGAGTTCTCTCTCTCTCTCTCTCTCTCTCTCTCTCTCTCACACACACACCCACAAAATGTATTCTTTGGTGCTACGGAGTCCATGTATACTGCTGTTCAATGAAGGTGGTCCTATCTAAGCCGCAACAAATGAGGCCACAATTTCAAACGGGTCATAGACGGATATGAACATCTGACTTCAAACATATGTTCCGTCATGTTAAATATTAAAAAATAGTACAAGTATACAAATAATTTATTATTAATCTTTAAACTTGTATTTTCTTTAACTCTCCCCCCCCCCCCTCTCCCGCATATCATATTACAGGACATCGCTGTCAACACCAGCATTTTACCGCTGTTGCTGATGTCTTGACAAGCTTAAGCTCAGTAGTTTGCCATTGCTTTCTGAGCGGCCGACTCACATATCTCATAAGTTACGGGCACGACGAGAACCGCTACCGATTCTCGCGCAGCCTCGTTTGCTCACGTGGATAAACGGGATTACGGAGAAAGTCGCTAACCTCTAGGCTAGGCCAGGGAGGATTTAAAAAGTGACATGGACATGTCAGTCCGATAGATATCCACAGCCGCCATTTTGGGCTTCTATCACGATCTTAAATTATATGGACATTTGGCTCGTTCTCTCAGAACAGGGGTAAAACAAACACACTTTCAATGATCGAACTCTCACGCACAGCCACGTGAAGTGAGCCTTTTATTCACGGTAAACTATTCACGTTAAGTACATTCGTGAATAGTTGCATTATCACAATACGAAGTATGTACATTAACTCATCTTATGTTAATATACAACATGACTCTCTCTCTCTCTCTCTCTCTCTCTCTCTCTCTCTCTCACTCTCTCTCTCTCTCTCGGGCTCAAACACAATCCACTCTACTAGTCAGCCACGCTATCTCACTACAGTTAGAGATCCTGACAGCTTCCCATTCACTTACAAGGGCACATCGTAACATCTTCGCAGAGAATTTATTTTTCAACCACAATTAAAGCAAGTTAAGCGATGAAACTTTCTAAATATATGTTAAATTTGATGCAGAATTCGAAAATCCGGTACTTAATTTTTAATTCACCCCAAACAAAACAGCATCCCTTATAGGACCTCATTTCATTGGTCCAGCAATCACTTCCGGTTAAGTGTTTGGTGGACTGCTGGACCGATCGGTGGATGTTTTGTTATTTTTTGGGTCCGCAGGGCCCTCATTGTCGTTGGATTTTTTAGCCCATAGACAGTGAGGGCCCTATGGGCCCAAAAACTAACAAAACATCCTTCGACCGGCCTTCACTGTCGTCGGATTTTTGGGTCCATGGGTGGTACTCCGACGACAGTGAAGGCCCTAGGGGCCCAAACATTAACAAAACATTAATCGATCGGTCCAGCAGTCCACCGAACACTTAAACGGAAGTGATTGCTGGACCGATGCAAATAAGGTCCTGTAAGGGATGCTTTTTTGTTTGGAGTTAATTAAAAATAAAGAACCGAAAATCCATCTACTATTGATGGTGTTCTATTAAAAGAGCCAAAAAAACATTAATTACGGTAGGTATGAAATATAATTTTAATTTATTTTAATGCCAGGATAATTTCAACCAATCGCTATGCACGGAATATTAGACCGGCCTTTTCTGCTGAAGCCAAGATGGCGTTTGTTATTCCCACGTGATATTTGAATGAATGAATGACGTCGTAAGCATGAATGGTGTTTAGATAGTCATTTTTGGTGACACAATGGACCATTGCGGGGTGGCGCGGTATATCACTTCTGTTTTTAGTTCGGGTCGCGGCACGATCGAATTCCCTACAATTACCAAACTCGTTTTGGCCACTAGATATACTGCCTAGCATGTGTGCGACATCAGACGGTTGCGTTGCGTTGAGAGCCTATGCTAAATACAAGCAGCACTCTTTTGTCAGGTGAGCGCGTAAAATGACAGGAATACTACAATTGGCTGTTTCAGGTAATAAGGGACAGCACAGCACTGTCAGAACATGAATGTAACAATATGTTCTAGGCGTCACACACATACTTTCACGCAACCACATCCAGGGGACAGAGTGATGTGGCTGCTGCTGCTTACAGCGTCCCAACACACAATAATATAAACTTTCAAATTTCAAATCCCGAAACAACCACATAATCAATAATATAAACATCATCAACTTTGATTATGTGGTTGTTTCGGGATTTGAAATTTAAATATTGAGCACAACCCACTACTGGCAACGCTGATCGCACTCTGGTATGAGCCTAAGGCCTATCCACGCCAATATGGAAGCACTAGACTCGAGTTTCGCCCTCATTTGAGCTCGTCAGTAGTGCACATCCCTGACCGGATCCGGAAACAGTCCCGGATCACGCGTGTGAAGCGGGTGTGTAACCACGCGGCACACACTGGACACACCAAATTATCATAACAGAATACCACAACGCCACCCATCGTAGGCTATGCTCAAGATCGCCCAATCGCCGCGACCGACGTCCGTCAATCGATGGGACCCGAACGATCAGGACTTCTCACTGGCAAGGAACACCAGGCCTCCTAAAATCCAGTGAGCAACAATCAAATTGATTATGTGGTTGTTTCGGGATTTGAAATTTAAATATTGAGCACAACCCACTACTGGCAACGCTGATCGCACTCTGGTATGAACCTAATGCCTATCCACGCCAATATGGAAGCACTAGACTCGAGTTTCGCCCTCATTTGAGCTCGTCAGTAGTGCACATCCCTGACCGGATCCGGAAACAGTCCCGGATCACGCGTGTGAAGCGGGTGTGTAACCACGCGGCACACACTGGACACACCAAATTATCATAACAGAATACCACAACGCCACCCATCGTAGGCTATGCTCAAGATCGCCCAATCGCCGCGACCGACGTCCGTCAATCGATGGGACCCGAACGATCAGGACTTCTCACTGGCAAGGAACACCAGGCCTCCTAAAATCCAGTGAGCAACAATCAAATTGATTATGTGGTTGTTTCGGGATTTGAAATTTAAATATTGAGCACAACCCACTACTGGCAACGCTGATCGCACTCTGGTATGAACCTAAGGCCTATCCACGCTAATATGGAAGCACTAGACTCGAGTTTCGCCCTCATTTGAGCTCGTCAGTAGTGCACATCCCTGACCGGATCCGGAAACAGTCCCGGATCACGCGTGTGAAGCGGGTGTGTAACCACGCGGCACACACTGGACACACCAAATTATCATAACAGAATACCACAACGCCACCCATCGTAGGCTATGCTCAAGATCGCCCAATCGCCGCGACCGACGTCCGTCAATCGATGAGACCCGAACGATCAGGACTTCTCACTGGCAAGGAACACCAGGCCTCCTAAAATCCAGTAAGCAACAATCAAATTGATTATGTGGTTGTTTCGGGATGTGCACTACTGACGAGCTCAAATGAGGGCGAAACTCGAGTCTAGTGCTTCCATATTGGCGTGGATAGGCCTTAGGTTCATACCAGAGTGCGATCAGCGTTGCCAGTAGTGGGTTGTGCTCAATATTTAAATTTCAAATCCCGAAACAACCACATAATCAATTTGATTGTTGCTCACTGGATGTTAGGAGGCCTGGTGTTCCTTGCCAGTGAGAAGTCCTGATCGTTCGGGTCCCATCGATTGACGGACGTCGGTCGCGGCGATTGGGCGATCTTGAGCATAGCCTACGATGGGTGGCGTTGTGGTATTCTGTTATGATAATTTGGTGTGTCCAGTGTGTGCCGCGTGGTTACACACCCGCTTCACACGCGTGATCCGGGACTGTTTCCGGATCCGGTCAGGGATGTGCACTACTGACGAGCTCAAATGAGGGCGAAACTCGAGTCTAGTGCTTCCATATTGGCGTGGATAGGCCTTAGGTTCATACCAGAGTGCGATCAGCGTTGCCAGTAGTGGGTTGTGCTCAATATTTAAATTTCAAATCCCGAAACAACCACATAATCAATTTGATTGTTGCTCACTGGATTTTAGGAGGCCTGGTGTTCCTTGCCAGTGAGAAGTCCTGATCGTTCGGGTCCCATCGATTGACGGACGTCGGTCGCGGCGATTGGGCGATCTTGAGCATAGCCTACGATGGGTGGCGTTGTGGTATTCTGTTATGATAATTTGGTGTGTCCAGTGTGTGCCGCGTGGTTACACACCCGCTTCACACGCGTGATCCGGGACTGTTTCCGGATCCGGTCAGGGATGTGCACTACTGACGAGCTCAAATGAGGGCGAAACTCGAGTCTAGTGCTTCCATATTGGCGTGGATAGGCCTTAGGTTCATACCAGAGTGCGATCAGCGTTGCCAGTAGTGGGTTGTGCTCAATATTTAAATTTCAAATCCCGAAACAACCACATAATCAATTTGATTGTTGCTCACTGGATTTTAGGAGGCCTGGTGTTCCTTGCCAGTGAGAAGTCCTGATCGTTCGGGTCCCATCGATTGACGGACGTCGGTCGCGGCGATTGGGCGATCTTGAGCATAGCCTACGATGGGTGGCGTTGTGGTATTCTGTTATGATAATTTGGTGTGTCCAGTGTGTGCCGCGTGGTTACACACCCGCTTCACACGCGTGATCCGGGACTGTTTCCGGATCCGGTCAGGGATGTGCACTACTGACGAGCTCAAATGAGGGCGAAACTCGAGTCTAGTGCTTCCATATTGGCGTGGATAGGCCTTAGGTTCATACCAGAGTGCGATCAGCGTTGCCAGTAGTGGGTTGTGCTCAATATTTAAATTTCAAATCCCGAAACAACCACATAATCAATTTGATTGTTGCTCACTGGATTTTAGGAGGCCTGGTGTTCCTTACCAGTGAGAAGTCCTGATCGTTCGGGTCCCATCGATTGACGGACGTCGGTCGCGGCGATTGGGCGATCTTGAGCATAGCCTACGATGGGTGGCGTTGTGGTATTCTGTTATGATAATTTGGTGTGTCCAGTGTGTGCCGCGTGGTTACACACCCGCTTCACACGCGTGATCCGGGACTGTTTCCGGATCCGGTCAGGGATGTGCACTACTGACGAGCTCAAATGAGGGCGAAACTCGAGTCTAGTGCTTCCATATTGGCGTGGATAGGCCTTAGGTTCATACCAGAGTGCGATCAGCGTTGCCAGTAGTGGGTTGTGCTCAATATTTAAATCATCAACTTTATTACAGTATCAGTTGGCAAGACACAAGAAGAAGAAGAAGAAGAAGAAGAAGAAGAAGAAGAAGAAGAAGAAGAAGAAGAAGAAGAAGAAGAAGAAGAAGAAGAAGAAGAAGAAGAAGAAGAAGAAGAAGAAGAAGCAGAAGAAGAAGAAAAAGAAGAAGAAGAAGAAGAAGAAGAAGAAATAGGAGAAGGAAGTTAGTAAGAGCATCATTGTCTTAATTTCTATGCTATATGAGACGACTACCTCCAGCATGAAAATAGGGTTGGAGGCAGCAACAGCGGAATTCCGTTGGTTAGAGGAGACTACTGCAACACACATTGTATTCATTACGGATTCAAAGAGTATCCTTAGTAAGGTAGAGAAAGGAATGTTTCGCGTGGAATGGCTATCGTCACTTCAGAGGTTACAGATTGTGAGAATTGTATGGATATTTTGCCCTGGCCATGCGGGGGGAATGAACAGGCTGTTAGACTGGCAGAGAATGTACCTCTTGATTGCTATGGACTGGGTGAGGTGGTCGTTGGCTTGTGGCACCAGGTGGAGAAGGCGAGGGAACAGATTGAAAACCCGTATGTAGAAAGAATGAGATTGCTGGGGTTCGGCAGGGGTTCTGGAAGAATCTCAAAACTGAGAGGGAAGACCAGGAGAACTTTAAATCAGATAGCGGTGGGAACGATTAGTAGTATGACTCTTCGCAGGGTGTTGAACGAAGGGACGGAGCACGTATGGGAATGTCCTGAGTGCAGTGATTTCTTAACTCAACTATTATGCTAACCCAGTCTAAGCTAGACATCGTTAGCGTAAATACCTGATAATTAATATACTGAAATTACCTTCGACAAAACAAGGTTAATACACATTAAGGTAGATTTACCTCAGACAGTTAATGAACTTAATATTTGTTTACATCACATAATTAACAAAGTGCATTTTATGTTTTAAGCTGTGCATGATTAGCACACATACATGTGTTGTTTATTTATACAGCACAGAATCATTGTAAACCCTGAGGAAATATCTACAATATTCTCGGGCCAGAAATTAGCGGTTAGCTTTCAAAGAAAATACATTTCTATCACAGTCGAGAACATTAACTCGGCCACCAGTCTTTCATGTTACTGCGCAAACATACGTGAACATATATAAAACGCTCTTTAGCTGTCCTCATTTGTACGGGTGTGGGATGATTGTAAGTATAAATAAACTAAAATACATACAGAGATAAAGTAATGATATATAATCAGCACAGCAGTAAGGAATACAACCTATACAACACTGTGTTGTTCCGGAACAGAGGATAAATTACAAAGCACAATGAAATTAACTTTAATACATAATAAAATACGCAGGGCTCTGCACAGCAACGGTTCCCAACCCGTTAGTTCTGTATGAAAACCTTTTAAAGTGCCTTTAGCACCACAAACGCAACTGTATCATCTGCTCCCGTATTGATACGGCTGTATTAATATATAGAACATAGGAAAGGCGTTGACTGCAATGGGAAATGGCCATACATAATGTAACAAAGACAATTCGTTGCGAGATCCTTCAAAGAAACAACACATACAAACAAACTCATATGCTGCACCCCACAAATTATAAATCACAGACCACCACTTATAAGGCAACTGAAAATATATAAACGACGGAGAAACAAATAATAAGAACAATCAACAGATGCAAGGCATGGTTTCGGTTGTGTGTGTGTGTGCGCGCGCGCGCGTGTGTGTGTTATATATTATTATTTACAGCCAGTGGTTTACTGGTTAAAGTTTGTAAACAATGATCGACTTCATAACATAAGGTTTAAACATCATCTGGCTCGGTGTCTCTCAGTCTGCCGAGAGCATCGCACAACGCGCGAACTCCATAGCTTCAAGGATAACACAAAGGGCCGGGGCAACAACTGTACTTGTGGTCTGAACGACGCAGTCCGAAAACGAACCCTGGACCTTCAGAGCGCGAAGCAGACTTTTGGGTCTTTGTAGCGAAGTGGTCAAATCACACTCATTTAGTGTCAGAGACAGAGAGAGTCAGAGAGAGAGAGAGAGAGTCAAAGAGAGAGAGAGTCAAAGAGAGAGAGAGAGAGAGAGAGAGAGAGAGAGAGAGAGAGAGAGAGAGAGAGAGAGAGGAGGGGGGAGAGCGCGAGAGCACTGAAATCTTACACAGAACCTCTTCTGCTATGTTGTAGTTCATTTTGGGATGTGAACGAACAATTTAGGAAGAGCCTGGAAGCATCGGATGTGTGGTTTCTGAGGGGAATGTTTCGAATACCTTTAACGGCTAAAGTAACTAACAACGATTGTCCGAAGGAGTATAATGAAACTAGAACATTATAAACAACTATGAGAAAGGGAT
The DNA here is from genome assembly GCA_014155875.1 of Cepaea nemoralis. Classification (NCBI taxonomy): domain Eukaryota; kingdom Metazoa; phylum Mollusca; class Gastropoda; order Stylommatophora; family Helicidae; genus Cepaea; species Cepaea nemoralis. Next base: position 37,324 of record JACEFZ010011343.1, on the reverse strand, counting down.
GAACAGTACTCTTTGGTAATATCATGAAAATAGAGGGAATGGGGAAAATCGTCACCGCTGCAAAGATCAAATATAGACAAGGTAGACTAAGAGAAATAATGCTGGATATTGTAAGACTGTGGCAAGGAGGAATAACATTATCAGAATTGATCGACAACATCGGTACCAATATCTGTGTAGATACATAAACGCCTTCCCCGTTTGGCAGGACACATAATGATGACTAATGAACATGACAGGCTGGTGGCCGAGTTAGTGTTTTCATGTTGATAGAAATGTATTCTCTCGGCACTCTACTGCTTAAATGTCTCCACCCAACAAGTGCCATGCCGGTAAGAGTGGGCGGTCATGATTCGCCATTTCACTCGATCACCAGAGTCGTGGATCAGCTCAGTGTTCTTGTCTTGACCTTACCAGGTGGTCAAGCCATCCAGGTATTTACTGCTGTCTTCCCCTCATTCTTTTCCCCTCGATCTTGCCAGTTGTCACCAAGTTCTCTAATGTATTTCTTCTCACAACAGGTCCAAACAGTTTTGACTGTCTACGTCTAAATGTCCAGCAGCATAATAAGGCCGACAGAACGTAACACACGACAAATGCAGATCTAGTGGGCGTAATGTGTGATCTTTTGTCAGGTTTCCAGTTGGAAGACTAGTAGGCAGTGCGCTCAACATGTCCTTCCACTATAAATCGAGACTGCTCATACACTTATTCATCCGGAATTAGTGTGATAGTTTCTCCTAGCCTTTCAAATTACCACACGCACACATTCTATATGGATCGCTCTGATGAAATGTTGCCAGGAGATACTGCCTACTCTCTATGATATCCCACTGTCTAGGGATCTTTAATGCGCACGACGTACTCAAGTTACCTTCTATATTTATACCGTTATTCGAGAAGGCTTGACAAGCGATCCATTTCCTCGGAATCGGGGACACTATACCATCACTGGTTTGCTAATTTTGTAAAAATCGTTCGCAAGGTTCAGACCCGGCACCTTTCGAGCTAGAGGCACCAGCCATGGATATAAGACACCCGACCCCTAAGTCTTGGCAACAGGCCCATTAGGTCCGACAATTCAGTGTGAGTGCTGCCTTTATCATAAACTTAATACACACCTACACTCGTTTGCTGTGTCTCCGCCCCTGGAAACTCAACACCCACAACATGCACTATAAAGTTGAGGTCAAAGTTTTAGCAATGGCACCATTCGAGAGGGTATCCAGAAGCTGGTTTCTTCTTATGTGGAACACGTGTTAAGAGAGACCATTTAAAATACCGGGTGTGAGATTTGGAAGCAGGCGGAATATCGCAATCATACTTACTAATGTCTTCTGTGTGAATCTCCCCTTTCAATTAGATCTCACTTTCACCTGCTTAAAGGTTTTTAGTGGACAGTCGTCATTCTAATCATCTCCGTCAGAGGTGTTTCCAAGGCACTAGGGCCATGTTCTATACTGGCCAAGACCTACTAACACGTCCTAGTCGTGCGTCCTGGGCAACAGGTCCCTTCGGGGTCCTGGCTAACGTAGTATGATCGCTGATTCTTCCGAAGTCGGAGAGTATCTGCCTGCACGGCGAAGAACCACCAGTCTGCCATGCACATCAATAAGCCAGACATGGGACAACGGATACTCACGCAATCCTCAGTCCGGTATGACATCACACTGATGTTGGACAACAGGATGTCTTCATCCGACATACAGGACTTCATGCTGGAGTTCACAGCCAGCGAACGCAAGCAAGCAAGCAATCTCCGTGAGACAGGCAGAGGCACGAACGTGAGCACACCCTCGTGTGCGCATACACACAGGTTTAATGGAGGTCGAGCGTATATGGAGCCAGGTTTTAGTTGGAGGAGTTATGTAAGAAGCCGGAAGAAACAGAATAGGTGCACGTTTTCACCGACAAAAGGTCATACGCTTACCGGAAGTGTTGACATCAGTGAAATAAAAAAGGCAATTTACGTGTGTTGTTTTTATGATTTGTATACCTGACACAAGCTTTAAGTGCTACATCCATGTATCGTTTGTACTAAAATGTCCATTAATTTGGCTGTGATTAAATAGAACAAGCGTTATTATATTTACAACAATATTACAGAACAATGACCTGTTCCAAGACCGGTGATCCGATGAGATGGTGATCCGATGAGATGGTGATCCGATGAGATAGCGAACCATGACCGCCCACACTTCCCGCCATGAAACATGATAATGACATCACTTTCATAATCAGCATATATGGAATAACACGGTATAAACTGGGTTGAAAGTGATGAGACGATACGTGTGTGCAGTTGCTTCGTATGGAATGCTGGGGACCCCCGAGCCACCCTGACAGCAAATACTGCATGTCCTTTATGCAGGACGTTGCAATCCACCCCAACCTTTAACTGGCTGTTCGTGATTTACTAGGCAATTTGACATTATGTAGTTTGCCATTGCTCTGTGAACGAGAAGTCAATATTTAAAACCAAGTGAACAGTGAGTGAAATGAACTCGCTACACCGCCGTCAGTAGACAATGTTAAAGCGCGAGTCCTTTAAATCTCTCGATCAGGCCGACTTCTACTGTGACAGTACGTAAACTAATTCATAAGTATCGGCTGGCCCTCAAAGAAACAGAAGAAGTAGAGATTACAGGACACACTGGGCAACATAAACATTGAAAGATGTAGCTACCATCCTGGGATTCCAACATGTCACCTCCAAATGACGACAGCCACTCGCTGTTTCTGCAGCGAGGCATAGTCGTTATTTCGAGTCGACAGGTTCGAATCCCCATATGATAACTATAGTTTTCAATGTTTATGTTGTCTACTACTGTGTCTTCTACGAGTGGAAATCAATACGTGTGAATCTGTGTATGTATTGTCTCATATGATATTTTTTTTAGCGCTCGCTCTGAACTCAAGCGTAGTTCATACATACTACTTCTAGTAGTGCTGGACTGAATTTTGCGTGTGGATCAGCTTTCCCTACTGTGTCCCTCGCCATCAGGCGAACCCATTTTGACTTCAGGGGTACTTGTAATTAACGTCCCCAAGTCAAGGACTCGAGGTCAACATTTTAGTCCAACTGTCCGATGTAGACGTTGAACCCCTTACCTCGGTATCAGCACACCGGATGTTTAAGAACACGCGTTCCTATCCCTTCGGCTATGCTGACTGCAGTCTCATACGGTATGTGTTAACTGCTGAGCTGAATTAGCCACACACCCTAATAAACTGATACTGTTTTACCAAAGAAAGGTTAAGAAATTCACACACACATAAATGAGAGAATAGTACTATAGAACGCACGCACCTGTTATTTCCAACTCGTTACCCTTATACCATACACTTTTTACGTGATTTCGTTTCACGGTTAAGATATATAACATTAACAGTTTCTTAACATACACCCTACCCGTACGAGAAAACATTTATTTTTCACCATAAACATTATTCTTCTTAAAGTCCATGCCGTGTGGCGTTGTTGATTATGTCTGACCACAACCTTCTGTCTCTTATGCTACCAATCATATCTAATATTGATGTTCCTCCATGCCATGACGTGAAGCTGCCCAGCATCGTCTTTCTTAGCCTCCCTCTGCTTCTCCTTCCCTCAAACGTTCCCGCTCTGTCGACATACTTCAGCAGTCGCCTTGTCATGGCACGCCCACAGAGTATGGACTGTCTTCTGATGCGAGAACCAATTCTCTGAGTGTGTTTACTTGTTTCAATATGTCTTCATTGCACTTTCTATCCATGCAGGATGCTCTCATCATTCTTCTACAAAACCACATTTCTGCAGCTTCCACATAATTCATCCCTTTGTGCTAATTGTCCACGATTGGCATCCGTATATACGTATTGTCTCAATATGGCACTCAAGAACGCCTTTCCTCGCCATGATTAACACAGATAAATTGCTTAAACATCAACAAAATAAAAACTACTTCATAACAAACAGAAAGATCAACAGTATGGGAGATAATATTACACAAATTTTGCTTACGCGTTGTAATTATATCCGGGAGATAAACAAATCTGAAACTAGGTTACGTCCTTACTTCTTTTATACCAAGACGCGCAATTACAATAACTCAAGTTTCTCAAACGGTTATTTTGAACAGCAATTTGTTGATTAATCCTGTATGGCGAGATGAGGTAGAACAATCCGACAACTGTAGGCTCTGGTGGATCTCGTTTCCTCCTCCTTTTCATTCGCCTGTAATCTTTGTTTCCTGCACGAACTAAACTGTCTTGTGCACATCCTGTTGGCTTGAGCAGAATGTGACATCTTGGCTTGTTTCATCAGGTCACAGAATACATCCTTGTGAGCAGGACGTTGTGTGTATTCTGCGGTTTGAACTGCTCGCCCGTATGTACGAACTGCTGTAGAACTCATCCATATACTATCTGCACGTAATGTGCATGTGGTATTGAGTTTGTTGTGACCTGTTCTGAATCTAAAGATAGTAGCGTGTCCAGTTCTAACAGATAATAATCATAAGGTTAAACAGGTGACTCTCCGTGTCATTTTAGTTTATGTTTCTTTTGGTAATAGTAATATATATTTTAAAATCCGTTTATTGTGCCTGGCTTTCGTCTGCAAATTTGTCAGCCGTCTCTCGGTCCCCGGAATACAGCAATGGGATTGGATCCACCGCAGAATAGTTCTACGTCGTTTACGTATTTGAGACAGTAGATCTTGTAGTTCTCAGTGCTTTTGTAATCGAGTGCTTGGGGTAGACAGTGCATCAGTAAAGATTACTTACTACTGGACATATATTGTCTTTTATTTTTACGAGCTCTCCCGCTATTAACTTCATGTTCCAGTTGCTGTGCTAATAGTTTGCCAGTTGCTATGATAATGGTTGGTGTGGGTAATCTACATATACACCAGCCCGTCCATGTGTTGTAGTATTATGTGATATTCCCCTATTTATTGTAGAATTATGTGCTGCTCCATCTATATGCACGTGTTCCCAATACACCCGTGGGATCAACAAGGCAGCTAAGAGTTGTTGTTCTCAGCTATATGCTTTTTTTGTAATCTTGTTACTGCATACATTCTTTACTTCTGTTTGAATCGTAAGTTTGAGACCTATCCTTTCTGTCCAGGTTTATTGTTCTGGATATTGTGTTTACTGGTGGATGATACTCCTTCAACAAATATTTACCTGTCATTTTACCAGTTCCAGTTGCATTAATTGGTATCTCCTATCTTTAGTTTATTAAACATTTGATATTTCAGCCTGGTGTATCCTGTCTGGAGACTGAAAATTGTTACTTTTGTTTCTTCTGTGGAGTTTGTAACATGCATCATCTTTCTGGTGGCCTAGAACTTAATTTTCCACATCCAATATCATGCAGGAAAGTGAAAACCATAACTGAATCCTGCTGACATCAGTCAAATGTGCCACTCCTAGTAAATGAGCTATCTGTACAAGTGTACTAACAGTTCCTCCCTCAGACCACACAAGGTCAGTCTCAGCAAAGTGCAGATTCCATAGCACCAATTGGTTCTATAATGCACCTTTGTTATATCAATGATCTAAACCCAAATAAACCATGACTTTTGGCCAACATGTGCTGCTATGCATATTAACAACACACACCAACATGTCTTCATGTGACAGTATGATATTACATTAGATCAAATGCTTCACTTATGCTCCAAACACTGGTTAGCTATGGTCAACAAAATGACCTCATTATGCCTCCTGAGAGGCTGGCAACATTTTATCATTCACTAGTGAAAACCATCCTAGTGGTAAAGGACAGGCAACACACACAAAGAGCGTAGCAATCACAATTCAGGGGGCTAAGTATACACCAGAATGCGTGGACATTCTGCAGCTGAGAAGGACATTCGCTTGTCCTGGCAGTCTGACAAAGGTAGTCAAAGGTACATTTGGGTTTCATGGAGAGGATCAACTTGACTGCCCCGGGTTTTATCCCATATGGCTCTGTCTCTTTCCATTGGGTGGTCTACTGAGAGTGTCGCAAAAAGTATGAACTGCATAGCTCCAGTGATGACCCCTTGCTGTCTCTGAGAAAATTGTACTCTGAATGACACAGTCCGGAATGGAATCTACAACTGCAAGAGTGTGAGACAGACAGGGAAACCACTGCACTATCTTCTACTGAATCTACAACTGTAAGAGTGTGAGACAGACAGGGAAATCACAGCACTATCTTCTACTGAATCTACAACTGTAAGAGTGTGAGACAGACAGGGAAACCACTGCACTATACTCTACAGAATCTACAACTGTAAGAGTGTGAGACAGACAGGGAAACTACTGCACTATCTTCTACAGAATCTACAATTGTAGGAGTGTGAGACAGACATGGAAGCCACTGCACTATACTCTACAGAATCTACAACTGTAACAGCATGAGACAGACAGGGAAACCACTGCACTATACTCTACAGTATTTACAGCTGTAAGAGTGTGAGACAGGCGACAACCATTTCGCAACAGACACTGAAACTAATTCACAAGACATTCAACATTCGTGGAAGTATAGGGGAAACCATTGCGCTATTTTCTACAGAATCTACAGCTGTAAGAGTATGAGACAGGTGACAACCATTTCGCAACAGACACTGAAACTAATTCACAAGACATTCAACAGGCGTGGAAATACAGGGGAAACCACTGCAATATCTTCTACATAATTTACAACTGTAAGAGCGTGAGACCGGCGACTTAACCATTTCGCAACATACACTGAAACTAATTCACAAGACATTCAACAGGCGTGGAAGTACAGGAGAAACCACTATACTATCTTCTACATAATTTACAACTGTAAGAGCGTGAGACCGGCGACTTAACCATTTTGCAACATACACTGAAACTAATTCACAAGACATTCAACAGGCGTGGAAGTACAGATGAAACCATTGCGCTATTTTCTACAGAATTAGTTTACGAAGATGTCGCAAATCTGGAATATGAGGTGTGACATGTTCACGAGCTTCACATTAGCCTGAATATCAGACTGAAGCTCTGACATGGCATGAAAGTAAACCCCATGAAGGACCAATAAAAACCCCAATATCAGACTGAAGCTCTGACATGGCATGAAAGTAAACCCCATGAAGGACCAATAAAAACCCCAATATCAGACTGAAGCTCTGACATGGCATGAAAGTAAACCCCATGAAGGACCAATAAAAACCCCAATATCAGACTGAAGCTCTGACATGGCATGAAAGTAAACCCCATGAAGGACCAATAAAACCCCAATATCAGACTGAAGCTCTGACATGGCATGAAAGTAAACCCCATGAAGGACCAATAAAAACCCCAATATCAGACTGAAGCTCTGACATGGCATGAAAGTAAACCCCATGAAGGACCAATAAAACCCCAATATCAGACTGAAGCTCTGACATGGCATGAAAGTAAACCCCATGAAGGACCAATAAAAACCCCAATATCAGACTGAAGTTCTGACATGGCATGAAAGTAAACCCCATGAAGGACCAATAAAACCCCCAATATCAGACTGAAGCTCTGACATGGCATGAAAGTAAACCCCATGAAGGACCAATAAAAACCCCAATATCAGACTGAAGCTCTGACATGGCATGAAAGTAAACCCCATGAAGGACCAATAAAAACCCCAATATCAGACTGAAGCTCTGACATGGCATGAAAGTAAACCCCATGAAGGACCAATAAAAAACCCAATATCAGACTGAAGCTCTGACATGCATGAAAGTAAACCCCATGAAGGACCAATAAAACCCCAATATCAGACTGAAGCTCTGACATGGCATGAAAGTAAACCCCATGAAGGACCAATAAAAACCCCAATATCAGACTGAAGCTCTGACATGGCATGAAAGTAAACCCCATGAAGCAATAAAAACCCCAATATCAGACTGAAGCTCTGACATGGCATGAAAGTAAACCCCATAAAGGACCAATAAAAACCCCAATATCAGACTGAAGCTCTGACATGGCATGAAAGTAAACACCCATGAAGGACCAATAAAAACCCCAATATCAGACTGAAGCTCTGACATGGCATGAAAGTAAACCCCATGAAGGACCAATAAAAACCCCAATATCAGACTGAAGCTCTGACATGGCATGAAAGTAAACCCCATGAAGGACCAATAAAAACCCCAATATCAGACTGAAGCTCTGACCATGGCATGAAAGTAAACCCCATGAAGGACCAATAAAAACCCCAATATCAGACTGAAGCTCTGACATGGCATGAAAGTAAACCCCACGAAGGACCAATAAAAAACCCAAAATAAATGCTTTCAGGCATTCACTTCCAAACGTAATACTACTAATACTACAATCCAGCTTCAAGCTACAGTAAGCTGTGTTGCCCTTTACAGGACGTTGAATCAACCCCAGCATTTTGTGACTGCTGGTGATTTACTAGGCAATTTTAGTCCAGTAGTTTGCCATAACTTTCTGAACAGCCAACATGTCATACCATCTAACTCATTGCCAAGCAGTCTGCTTCCAAACTGCCGGCAGGTGATCACAAACTCTCGACTCAGTCCGGGAATTATGAGACCGCATATCACTACCCCTTAAGCCACAGGCGCCGGTTCAGCTTCAAGAACTGATCAGCAATTTTCTAAACAGCTATTTACAGATCTCTGGGCCACATTTGGCCTGTAATGTAAAAAAAAAAAACAATAATAAAATAAACAGCTAAACACAGAGAATCTTACGATACACGAGTTAATCTTAAAATTGAGCACTGGCGAAATATGTCATCAGCTTCATCAGAACATCGCCAATGGTAAAAAGACAGGCCAGAAAACACAGACATGTACATGCCACTTTCATACAGTCAGTTGTTTCCCCTCTACAGACTGTCAGCTATTATTAAACAGCTCAGAAGAAATACCAAAAGATGTATTTGAAAAACAGTCTTCCAGCACATCATAAAACACATAAGTGAAAAACTGTTTTTAAACAGCTGTCTAAAAATAAAAATGTTTTGCATATCCTTTACGGGACATCGCTGTCAACATCAGCATCTTTCAGCTGATTGTTGATTTCTTGGCAAGATTACGCTCAGTAGTTTGCCATTGCTTTCTGAGTGACCGGCTCCATACTCTCATAAGTCGCTGGCGCAACTCAAACCGCTTCCAATTCTCGTGCGGTCACATCAACCACGAGAGTATTTGGGGTTACAGAGAAAGCTGCTAACCCTCGACCAGGGAGACGGGCAAACCGCTGACTAGCTTACTGAATAAACAATCATGTAATTATGAGACCATGCAGGAAATGACATGAGGATTGATAGGAAGGGCCTCGTAAGTAATCAAAGTACTGTGTCCCATGTCTGGAGGTGTATCGTGTACATGGTGCTAGTCCCAGACTATGACAGAGCAACTGGCACTCAATCAGTGATGTGGTCAATGTTAGGCTGGCCACATTAACTCCCCAGGACATGTTCTGGCAATGGCATTGCAGTAACACCAAATTCTAAGTCAGTAGCAAACTGTCTTGTAGACAAGCCCTCCCTAGACTAACAACATGGCAGTAAAACAATAACCTTGACTGTTATACATGTGTCACCGACTGCAATGTTTATGTCACTAGCAATGCATCAACAATAATACACTGAAGACGTCAAGATACTAGACAGGACTTGGGGATCCTGTAATGACATCATTAAGTGAGGTAGACCAACAAAACTCCAACAGCTTGAAGAACCAATTTAATAACACCACTTCTGTATGCTTTCATCAGGGGCTTTTATCGGCATTGATCAAACAGCGAATCTAAGGATAAGTTGAATCAATGTCAGGTGATGCTGTTAGATAATGGGACCAATTATCAGATTTATGTGAAGCTCCTTTTGTCTAGGATATGACAGATTATTAATGCAGCCAGTAAAAACTGGGAATGAAAAGAGAGCGGATGAAAGAAATAAAAAAGAGGCAAGTTAACTATTTTGGCCACATTAAAAGGCATAACACTCTTGTAAAAACCATACTGGAGGGAAAGGTTGAAGGCAAGTGAGCAAGAGATAGCGATACAAGTGGGAAGATAACATCAAGAGATGGACCAACATCAATCTAAAAGAATGAAGACAGTGTTGGAGATCCATTGCAGCCAACCTTCACTGCAGAGATGGCACCTAATCGATTGACTGATTGAATACAGCCAATAGGCAAATAGACCGTGTGACCCACACACAACAAGGTGTTAAAGGCAGGAGGACTAACTTTATTCAACGAGTTATACCACATCTAGCTTGGTCTCTCCCTACACATAGGTATAAACCACTTGCTGAAAGAACTGCACAGAGCTGCGGCAACAAGACACCCTTGGGTCCCTGAACAAATCACACTCATGAACTGCTGGAGTATGAAAATTAACCTGCAACCTTCTGAGCATGTAGATAGCGTTACCACGAGGGTTCCATTATATGACTCAATCAAAGTTGTAAGGTGGTGCAGTAAATTACAGATTAATTGAAAAGAGTAACACTATATGCTCAAATTACTATATATACAACTATATGACCATGCAGATAAATTGATGACCAAATGCAAACTGTAACAATATAAGTATGCCTCAAACATAGATTTATTGAAGGTGATGTATTACTCATAAACTACAAACTGAAACACTATCATCCTCAATCAAGAATCTGGACTGCAATGACACTGAACACAATGCATTAGAAAATGGAGAACACTGAGCTACTTCTAAGACCATTTAAGATTAATAACAAATAATTAATCAACATGGGTGGCAGAGTAGGGGTACTCTACATCAAAGGAGAAGTATGGTGCCTCCTTCCTTCCACTAGTCTACGGGACATGCTTGGGCAAGACGGAGCACTTTTTAGCCTGGAAAGTTTGACATTAAAGCAGGAGGAATGTCAGTATCAGAAATGACTGGAAGCATGTAGAGACAGAAGGCTGTTGATAGACATGATCTGATAACCAACACCACATGGCATGGACCATAAGAAGAAGAATTAATCATTAAGTAAAATAAACAAATATAACAAGTAATAAAAACATTTAGTAACAAGATGAACACATTCACTTGTAATAATTAGATCTGACAGACAGCACTGAGTAAGATGTAGATATCAGAGGACACCTGGCAACATGAAGCTCTGGAGTAAATTCGTGAAACTGGTATCTGAGATTTGTCAAGGAATAAACACCTGTTAAGTCATTCACATTACACTCTTATAACCTCTAGCACTGGTGTTTGTCAGAAATACAAAAAGCCACACACTCGATCTTATATCAGGCTTCATGAACATGCTACCGAAAATTGCAAATGGCAGTCACGATGAATGGGGAGACAGCATTGGAAAGTCGTACCTCACATCACTTACCTGAATGTAAGTACCCAGACACACCAGCGTAAAGGACAATTAACGCATGGACCAGCTGGAAAACAATGCACTAATATATGCAGGAAGAAGCATGGACAGGACAGGTATTGTCAATGCAGTACATACCGGCTGGTTTATGGTGACATGTCTCTAATGCTAGCTCGATTATAGGAATTGGGAATGAAGCCTGGCCAAGCACTTCAATGCCATCTACGAGGGCAAGAGAGAAGATATATAACAACCAACTCCTCACGGGAACAGTGAGTAGAGATAGTTTGAGATGGCAGTATGTATTGGAGGAATGAGCATGCATGGAGATACCCAATGTGGCTGGGGATGATGATCAGTGTTAACAAAACATAATCATGAGCTTAATTTATCTTTAGCCCTTTGACCTCAACGTTCCTTTGTCTCGGTCTGATCACAATTTCTCCATAAGCCATAAACCCAGTTTCTGCAGGATATTAGGAGACTATTAATAGCTGAAAGTTTCAAATATTGACCAATCATGTTTCTCTTACAAGAGGAGTGATAGATTAGCTGTAAATAAAGATGTCGAAACTCAGTGACAACAAAATATGAAGTGAACAGGGAGAGCTTTTTCTTCTGTGAATTTAAAACCCGGATGTGACATAGAATGTCTGGTCCCAGCACTAGCAATGAAATACATAACAGATTTAATGTTTACTAGATGAGCAGCATTGATAATCAATGGAAAGTAGTGAAGATGAAAATATATAATCAAGATTCTTCATTAAAAGAGATCACAAATGGCCTCATGATGAATAGTCATAATGAAATGACACACAATTTGAGCTTTTTCCTCATGAGCTTCAGTAGATAATATCTGAAGGTTATAGAGAATTGTTTGTGATTCCTGGCCATGTTAGCGTTCAGTAGTTTACCATTTCTTTCTGAACGACCAGCACTCACAGCTGTTTTGGATGTGGTTATGTGGGATTATGAATTGCGCCTGTAACCCCTTTGCCACAAAGCCGGGTATATATAGAGAATTCATTCATTCAGTAGCATGTCTCTTGCAGAACCTCGCTCCCATAACCTTCCGGAAAACTTCTTAATCATAAGCAAGCTGTCCCACACAGGATACACCCATCTGGAGATCATCTGCCACATCCTGCACCCATCTTCTCTATGGTCTTCCTCTTCCTCTCTTCCTAGGCATATACCCTTTCATGACTGTACTCTCCAAACTTTCATGACGTTTCAAGTGACCAATATATTTCAATTTTCTTTGTTTTATCATCTTTAGTAGCCAACCTTTTTCAATATTTAGATCTTGTCAAATGGATGCATTTGTTCTTTTCTGTTTCCAAGATATTCTTAGAACCCGCCTATAACATTTACATTCACAGGCATTTATGCACTTTTCAGTTTGTTTAGTAAGTGTCCAGGTCTCACAGGCACATGTTGCAATGGGAAAGATGCATGCTCTTAAAACTCTAATATTTGTTGTTCTATCTGTCCCCCCTCTACTATTTATTCTGTTGTTTTAGTTTTTGAAGAGCAATAGATATTCGTCTCTTAATTTCTTTCACTGTGTCACCATTGTTAGTAATTAATGACCCAAGATATTAAAAATTCTCCACCTCCTCCGATTTTTCCTCGTAAGATATATTTTCTCCTCCATAATAGTTTTATCTGTATGCATTATCTTCGTTTTTGCTATGTTAAGAAACAGATGCATGATAGATTTGTATGCTTTCTTCTCCTCCCGCTTTAATTAGTTAGCTGGTATCTCATCACATTCTGGTGATTTCCCTTCTTCAGGTTCTTTATTTTCCATGCAATTTCATCTAATGAGAGTTCAGGTTCTGTCTCTGCTGTCATTGGTTCATCTATATCATTCACATCCTCAGTCATTCATATCATATATTCACTGCAGTATTCCTGCCATCTTTCTATAATTTTTCTAGATTTTGTTAGAGTATTTCCCAAACTTGTCACAGATAACATTTAACTGAGGTTGAACATTTCTTATCTATAGAGAATAGGAATATAAAACAGAATATATTCATTGCTGATTGTGATTTTTGGTTGGCATGTAGTTTTATTTGGACATTATTTTTATTTTGGGCTCAGACAAATATTTTCAGTTTTCACTGTATCTCTTGACAGACAGGATCAATATTCAAATCTCTGACTAATGTAGGGTCGAAGCAGAGTTGAGACAGAGGAGTCTGAACATTATACCTGACAGGATACAGGCAACCTATTTTGGGAGAGAGAATGGGTATAATGCACTCAGGTTCCTATTTGAAAACATGAACAGCTACTCGCATCCCATAAGAAAGATCTTGGCCACAGCAGGATAAATTAATATAAAGTGAAATAGTATGTTAAGATCCTGCTGAGAAAAAGAAATCATAAACACATCTACATACCTTAACAGAACACAGGCTAGATATACAGATATCATGTTGAATATATGAATAACAATAATACAAAAGTGACTAAGAAAAGTATTTAAATATGTAAAAACATGCCACACATGTCAAATGTTTCAGTTATAACCTTTCTCAAGAACCACACAGGCATGACTAATACAATTATACATAATAGCACGCCATATATGAACAATTAAACATAACAAGGTCTGCATGGCCGAATGGATAAGAACGCGTGTTCTTAAACATCCGGTGTGCTGATCCGAAGTAAGCAGTTCAACCCCTACACCGGACAGCTGGACTAAAATGTTGACCTGTCGTATTTGACTTGGGGATGTTAATTACAAGTACTTCTGAAGTCGGAGTGGGTTCGCCTGATGGCAAAGGACACTGTTAATAGGGAAAGATAACCCACATTCAAAATTCAGTCCATCACTACTATAAATAGTGTGAATGAACTACGTCTGAGTTAAAAGGCAAGCGAGCGCACAAAACAAAAACAACCAGATTTTTAAAAGGGGAATGGTGAAGGACATTTATTATTAGTATATGCAGAAATTGCGCACACATACTTAACCATTCGTATTTTTTTTAAATCTGGCTACGTCTAATTGTCTATGTATATATATATATATATATATATATATATATATATATATATATATATATATATATATATATATATATATATATATATAATTTTTCTCAAGAACAATACAAGCATAACTAATAAATTTATTATACATAATAGCACACCATATATGAACAATTAAACATAACCAGATTTTTAAAAGGGGAATGGTGAAGTACTATTATTATTATTATATTATATGTGGTAATCACGCACCCGTCCTTCACAATTCCAATTGTTAACATTTTGGCTATGTATCTTCTTCTTCTTCTTCTGCGTTCATCCAGAGTGTTTTTTTTCCGGACGTGATTGTGTTGTGCCTGTTTACAGCAGAGCTGCGTTCTTGTGTCGTTGGCCGACATATCCGACTTCTGCGGGCATTTGTCGACCGGGTTAAACTTCCCGGGGTTGGCTATGTATAACTGTCCATATATTCTGTTATTATTTATAATATGTAAATTACATGAAACTGTAGTTACAATAATTATTTTTATTCATATTATAAAGGACTAGCTGGCCAAACAATTATATCAATTTTTCACATCTGGAAACACAGGTTTTAAATTATAGGTGAAATAATGAGATCCATAAGACTTGCCAGTAATATGAGTTGGTGGGCATAATGAACAGATTCTGTGTTATACTGATGGCATAGCTTTTGTAACTGAAAATTAAATGCACTTACAAGAAATGATAGATATAATTGCAATAGAAAGTCAAAACAAAGGATTAATATGAATAACAGACAACCCGAAGTAACGATAATTGCAAATACAAATATTTTCCCAAAAGCAACACCAAAGTGAATGAAACAAGCCTGACAGAAATTAATGTATTTAATTATTTGGAGACTTTAATAACAGCAGATGGAAGATGTATTAAAGAAGTTAACAATAGAATAGCCCAAGCACAAGCATCATTTCACAAGATGAAGTACATTATCTGTAATATATCTTTGTTGAGATGAGGAAAAAAAACTATATCAAACCAATCTGATTAATGGAAGCAAATTATGGAAAATTAGCAGATTAATGAGAAATTATATGTAAGCTCTGGCGATATGATTGTATATGAGAAGGATGAAAACACCATGGACATACAGAAAGAGAATTGAACATGTCTTGAAAGAAGTTAATTCACAAAGAAAACAGATTACTTGCATTAGAAGAAGATATGTGCATTCTTTGGTCATGTTGTGAGACCAAGAGAGAAGATGCTGGATAGCTCAACATTATGACTGGTCATGTTGTGAGACCAAGAGAGAAGATGCTGGATAGCTCAACATTATGACATGGAAGAACATCAGTATCAGACATGACTGGCAGCATACGAGATAGAAGGCAGTGGACAGACATGATAACCAACACTACATGGCATGGACCATAAGAAGATCTTTTTCTTCCTCTATGCATTTGTGGTGAGGAGGATATTGATCTCTATTGTTGTAGTATTTACCTTTCTATATACATCTACTCAGCCATCGATGTCATGGAGTCTAGCTTGTGAATTCAGTTTTCTTCATTCACGCTCCATTGCATGGTTTTGTTTATTGAAGTTAGATTCCATTAACTGAACATATTATACATTACTAATATTGAAAACTGAACTTGTATCAGCCAATTTTGTTATAATTTCATGCATAGATCTAGACAGTTTGACATCATGGCATGGAGGAACACGGTAAAAGTGGTAGTACATGTGACGGAAGGCCAAGGACAGACATCATCACAAACGCCACATGGCATGGACTATAAGAAGAAGAAGCAAAACTAATGTTTAACTCTACTGAAACCTGTAAGAATACTACAATACAGAGCTGTTGATGCTGGAAACAAACATGCAGAAAGAGGCAGATTCCAAGCAAGTGAAAAGAAGAAGCTTCACAAAATCTACTCAGTAATAATCTGAGCAGGTTCCAACCATGCCTCCACAAATATTGCACATTAAACACCACTTTTTCCTACTTACAACATCCTTGTCTTGCCAGTTTTATATATATATATATATATATATATATATATATATATATATATATATATATATATATATATATATATATATAGATATAAGAAGGAATCATCTCTCTTAATGTAATGTAATGAACCTATCTATATTTTATCTCATGTATTAATGTTCTCCTTGTTTTTCAAGAGACTTTACATGAAATGCATCAAATGCCACAGTAGATCATCATCAAGTGCCATTCCTGATAAGCGTGGGCAGGTCATGTTTCACCATCTCACTTGATCACTAGAGTCGTGGATCAGATCAGGGTTCCTGTCTCGACCATGCCACGTGGCGAAAGCCATCCATGTATTTACTTCTCTGCCTTCCCCTTATTCTCTTCTCCTCAATCAATGAAAAGGCGGACAGATTCGCTGGCTCTGCAAAACTTGGTGGAGTATTGATGCATGATAAGGCAGACTATGGTTGCGGCATTGTGGGAGCATGTGTACACCTCGGAGGAGCTAATGGATCACCATGGTCTGGCAAGAATGTCGACTAGCGAGGGGTGACTAGGGGATTTGGCCGGCTATCGATGCTCAGAGGAAAGGCAAGACTGACATATAATCAGATTGCTACTGGTACTATTAGTACTCTTCGCTGGCTACTGGGGATGGGGATGGAGCGCTTATGGGAATGCCCCGAATGCTGTGATGTCAGGTTCCTAAATCAATCAATCACTCAATCAATCCTCAATCTTGTTTACTTCTCTGCCTTCTCCTTGTTCTCTTTTCCTTGATCCTGCCAGTTGTCACCATGCTTATTTCTTTTAATAACGTGACCAACAAATTTTGACTACTTCTAATTTCTCTAAATCAGTTTACGATTTTCATTTGTTTCTTGTAGGACTTGGTCATTGGTGTTTGCTGTTTGCATTTTCTATAGAAACCATATTTGCAAACCATCAGATGTTTTTCAGCCTGTTTGCTCATCGTCCATGCTTCACATCCATACAAAAGCACAGGTTCTATGTAGCACCTAAAAACTCTTTTTCTCATTGCAAATTACATCTTTTTATTGGTCAGTATGTTTTTCATTTTGCAAAAGGTTACCTTCGCCATGGCGATTCTTGTTCTAATCTCTTCAAGGCATCTCCCATCAGATGTTATGACTTCTGAGATAATTGTACCGATTCACTTGTTTAAGAATATTCCCATTTACCTGTATATTACATTGTGGTATTTATTTCTTCCTAGTGACGACCATAATCTATGTCTTCTTACAATTTAATTCTAACCCTAGTTGTTCACTGTGTGCAACAACCACATCTACTAAATATTTCAGATCCTGCTCATTGTCTGCAATCAATACTGTATCATCCGCATATCTAATGTTATTGATGTTTCTTCCTCCAATGATGACTCCTTTCATATTTTCTACATTTCTGAAACTATTTTCACTGTACAGGGAAAAAATATCTGGAGACATTACACATCCCTGTCACATACCTCTCTTAATAGGCTGATATTGAGCTACTTCATTATCAATCCTTATGGCAATATATGTTTTTTACAAGTCTAAGGTCTTTTCCATCATTTTATAACCTACCACATTACAAGTACACAACAGATGTCAATGTGTTACCACTGAATGGTAGCACAAGATTACACAACACCCATTAGTGTAAAATGCTCTGATAATGATGTTCAACAATGTTATGCTGCTAAATCTTAAAACAAAACTGAAGTAGTTGAGTATGAAAAAGCCATGAAAATTAAATAAAACTGTTTAGAATAATAACCCATCAAAAGTAAACAACATAACTAAGAGAATATAGAATATACAGATAATGAAGAAAGCTATGAAGGGACTTGTTGGAGTGAATGTTACACTTCTTTGCTGCACCAATATACCTTATCAACATGCTTAGTTGGTTTGTGTCTGGCTGACATAGCAAATAACTTTTGAGTGTCATGGAGCTTTGTCTATACAGTGTTATTTAGCTCGTTTGTCAACACATTGTATGTTTAGTTGGTCTGTCTAGATACAGTGTGGTGTTTAGTATGTGTCTACATACCATGTGCTGTTTAGTCTGTGTCTAGATACAGTGTGCTGGTGATGTAGTG
Organism: Cepaea nemoralis; assembly: GCA_014155875.1. Lineage (NCBI taxonomy): Eukaryota > Metazoa > Mollusca > Gastropoda > Stylommatophora > Helicidae > Cepaea > Cepaea nemoralis. The sequence continues at coordinate 18,869 of JACEFZ010011343.1, read as the reverse complement.
ATTTGAGGGTAGCAGTTGTTTCCTTAGATCAGCCAATGTAAGCACTCTAAAAGATGATTTATTATTTTCTCTTTGTCCATTACAGTGCTGTCAGTATAATGTATGGTCAGTAGTTACTGTATGTAAGATTTTGTTAATGGATAATGTGTTTGTGATCAAAAATAGTCCTCTGGTCCCTGAAGTGTAAGTTGTTGATGTTGACCTTAAGTTTGGGCTCTGAAAAGTTTGTATAAAGACCTCTAGCAGTTGTGCCTGTAGCCTAACAGCCCATCTATTGTGTTCAGTTGTCAATGATCATGTGTTGTAGTGTTCTTAAATGTGTGGGTATGCTAGACTGTCAAACTGGCTCCATGTTTTGCCATTTTGTCAGCATTTCATTGCCATAGGACAATGTAGCATGCAAAGGCTTTAAGTAGGTTGGTTATGGTTTTTTCACAAACTGCAAGTGAATAGCCATGGGCTTGAAGGTCAGACAGATTCAGAGAATATGACAAGCTTCTGTGGGTGTGCTGCTGTGCTTTTGTACTTAAGACTCATGAATGGCAGACTTTCTGATACAATCTCTGAACATGAAAGGTGGTGCAGCATATGTAGAAAGTTGGCTTGCTGTTTAATCATGGAACATTAAATGGGGAGGAATTGGTGGTCAAGGGGTTAGAATGTCCATCTCACAGATCATGGACATGTGTTTGATCCTCATAAAGGTTTGGTTTGTTTTGTTTTTTTAAATTTTGGCCTGTACACTATGTGGCAACTGCATGGGCAAATGGCCTTTATACCTCAGCCCACTAAACAATGGTAGATATGTTGTAATGAAAACAAAACAAACTAACTGGGGGTTGTAGCCTTGAAAGCTGATCTGTTTGTGTATTATGCATGGATCAGGACTTATCTTACACTTAACAATGTAAGTTAGTTGCATTCCTTTACAGACGCTAACTGAATCTCGAATGCTGTATGCCGTATTTCGAACTCTGTATGTGGGATTATGAATAATGTTCGCTACCCTTTCGCCACAGTAAAGTCAGTCAACTGTCATTTACTGCCAATATAGTTACATAAATAAACACACATAGTATTGTTTGGAGCTCACAGAAGGAGAAGAAGGAAGTGGAGACTAGAGGACGCACTAGACAACACAAAATTTGAAAGCTATAGTTACCGATCGGGATTCGAACCTGTCACCTCCAAATGGCGGCAGCGCCTCGGTGCAGGAACAAGTTTACTGCCAATATAGTACCTAGCGGTGTATGGCCGGGGGGGGGGGGGAGGCTTGAGTCTGAGGAATTAAGGCCACCTGGCTAGTGCAGTCGCTGCGTCGCTGCGGACTGCAGGTTAGGGGTTTACTTCCCCCCCCCCCCCCCCCGACAGAAAAAAATCCACACCTTACTGAGGATTCAAACCAGGGTCTCTCGAAGGAGAATCCGGCATTCTTCTACTTCTAGCAGCTCCTCATAAGTAAAGTATCCGTGTAAAAACGGGTAGTTACTCTAGTTAATTGTCCGCATTTCAACCACATTACATTAATAAAGCATTATAGGTGTTTATATGTCTGATGTCACGGTATACGAAACAGCTATCAATTATTTGCGACAACAAGCGCGCACTGGTAATGCAGCAGACTAAGTAAATGTGCACTGTTTGTAAAGCAGTACACGTCTACTGTTTTTTTACATTGATACATTCAATAAATGAAATTAGTAGAAACGGTTAGTTGACAGCTGAGTGAGAGATCAGATTAAGTGTTAGCAAGCATTACACTGACTTACCGTATGACACGTTTTCACTCAGTTTGAGGGGTATGCGAAGAAAATAAATTACAGTAAGAACTAGGAAGAGCCAAAACAGCCAAAGACCTGTGTAACCGAGGCCGCAAATGCAAGATTTTAGCTTCTCAAATGTACGGGACAGGAAACCCGCCATTGCAAAAACACATATCTGCAGCAACTGTTGCCGCAGAAAACTTACCAACTATAGTTTTAACATGAAATAAAAATATGTCAGAAAGCTGTAGCTGCTATATACTACAGTTACAGGGAATATTCTTTCCATCTAAATATAAAATTATCTAATGTAATGTTTATGTCCTTAGTCCAGAGGAAAAAGATAAACACGTATATAGCAGTCGCCATATTGTAATTGATCTCAACAAGATTTTGTGTTGTATCCCATCATCTCGTTATTTTGCTTCTTCTTCTTCTTTCGTTCGCCTAAAATATGTTTATAACTGCTGAAATGTAATACATTTATGAAGCCATTTGTTTCCTCTGTCCACGCATTTTGACTATTCATCGTATGCGAGTGGGTGTGTTGCTAAATATTAAGTGGCAATGTAATTATTGAAGAGAAATAATAGGATTAAATAGTAGAGAGGGGGTGTTCTCCTCCACTGGACTTTTCGAACGGCGGTGGAAACCTTACTACAGCCATCTCCAACAGTTACAAACCTGGAACAGCTGTGCTGTAGTAGGCCTACACCTTCATAATGATGCCATTGGGCGGCCAAGAGTAGAAACTCGACAGCTTTGGAACTGGCAACTCTATTGACCTTTCTGCTGTCACACATGGGTGCATTGGCTAGAATAACTCCTGAAGTTGGTCTTCTGCTCCATTGGTTTTTCCCGATCACATCTGTGATTCTTAAACTGTCAACCTTTTGTTCTTTTCGGGGTGGATCTCCTTAGTTCCATACAATCTGTGGAGTCCAGCAGCCGCCACATGGGCCAATATATCTAACCTAAGGTGTATGCTAACTCCTGCACATATAACAATTGCACAGCAGTTTGCCCGCCTAGTCTACACGTGCCCAGCAGTGAAGCGGGCAGGCGAAGCCCACTCCTGTATTCTTACTCCTCTACGTCCCGCCCCGAGGCGAAGAACGGCGACCGTCCTACCGTCAAGGTTGCGGTAACGGCGTCGAACCTATCCTGCGGCCCGGACATCACGCATCCTATAACATTATGAGCCTTTGCCATATTTCTGCATGCACTCACCTCTCACCCCTGCAGGTCACTCTGGTCTCCTACCTTCGGGCACACAACGATGGCACTACGTAGCTCGGTCCATCCTCTACCATTCACCTTACACAATGTAAACCCCTCTCCCGCATCCTGGCCTGGAGGGCCACTACCCTCAAGAACCCCCACTCCGCATAGACAGTGCAAGAGTATGGCCGGAGCCATAATTCACACATGCAAAGGCTTGCGAACGCGGTTCGTGAGCCGCTCACCAGGCGTTCGAAACTCAGCTGCGACCGATTTGTGCAGCAAACCGTGTCGCGTTGTGTTATAACGTGTTGGTACTGGAGCCGGTCGTTCAGAAACAATGGCAAACTACTGAACGTAAAACTACCCTAGTGCATAAACAGCAGCTGAAAATGCTGGTGTTGACTGCAACGTCCTGTAAGGGATATGCAACATTTAAAAAAAAAGTATGCTCTTTGGCTTGAACTACTAGCGGTCCTAATGGGACACAATGCTATCTACGAGGCTCGTCCGGTAAGTATCCACATTATGTCAGGATAACCCCCAAGAGGAAGATTATTAAGTCAGTAACTACATACGACACTTGGTGGTGGAGTGGACAAGAATCAGCAGTTGCGCTGTTTTTATTTATGTTTTCAAAATGGCGTCCGGTTGGTTGTCTAGGTGCAGTGTTGTGATCAAATATTTGATGAAAGAAGGTTCAAACCCCACTGAAATTCATCGTTTATTCACCATAAACGTATAGGACTGTTCAGTAAGTTGAGTTAAGAAACGACATCACTGCACTCAAGACATTCCAATATGTGCTCCTCCCCTCGTTCAACAGCCAGCGAAGAGTCATACTACTAATCATTCCCACTGCTATCTGATTTAAAGTTCTCCTTGTCTTCCTTCTCAGTTTTGAGATTCTTCCAGAACCCATACCGATCCCCCGTAATCCCATTCTTTCCACATACGGGTTCTCAACCTGTTCCCCCGCCTTCTTCACCTGGTCCCACAAACGCATGACCACCCCCCCCCCCTTGTCCATAGGCAATCTACAACCAAGAGGTGCATTCCCTGCCAGCCTTTCAGCCTGTTCATTCCCCCCGCACCCACGCATTGCCAGGGAAAAATATCCATGCAATTCTCACAATCTGTGACCTCTGAAGCGACAATAGCCATTCCACACGAAATATTCATTTCTCCACCTTACCAAGCATACTCTTTGAATCCGTAATGAATACAGTGTGGGTTACAAAACATCTACTTGTTTTGAATGATATATTTTAATATTTTTCAAGAGTACCAGTAATTTTTTGTTCACCATACAGTCGCCAAGATTATGGCAATTATTGATTAAAACAATGTTTTCCCGTAGTGAATTTGAACAACGAAGACACAAACAATAGATTGCACGACTTATTGCCTGGCATATTTCGCTGCATCTCGCCAGATTCATACTGCAAAATTCACACAACATAAACTAAAATAACTAGATAAATCTTTCAAGCTGAAATATACACATGTTCGCACAGTAATGTCAATTGTCTACCACGGTAATTTTAAACTGACTAACATATTTTTCTGTTTGCACAAAACTGGCTTGTGTAAATTAATCACTATTGCTTCTGCAAACTTTAACAAGCGAGCATTTTGTGTGTTACACAACGCTAGCAATTGATGAAACGGGAAGCTTCCAGTGTGTCGGCTCCACTAGGCTCCCATCGCCTGTGTGTAGTATCTTGTCGATCCATTGAGGTATGTGTTCAGCAACTCTTTTGTTCAACTGCCGTTTTGTTCTGCCGATGTAGGTAGACTGACACCTACATGTGAATTGGTAAATACAATTGCTTTTGGCTACAGAGGAACAGGCTCTTTTACTGCTGGGATGGGAAATGGCGTGGTTCTATACCTAATGACTGGAGTTGCAGCACATAATTTTCGGCCTACTGCTGTAAGAAGCCGGTATTGTAGACGTTGCATTACGTCATCCCCTCGAAAGGTTAGCTGGATTAATACCTTGAGTTTATGTTTAAGGACTGTAGTTTCGTCTGGTTTTGGTTTTGGCTGTTGGCAGTGGCGCTTTATAAATCCTGTGGTGTACCCATTCAGGTTTAAGACATTCTTCAGAGTTTCAAATTCCTCTGTCAAACAGGGTCCGTACTATAGTATGTTCCGATTTGAATGCCTTCATTCACGATCAATTATTTTGAAAACTGTCTGTTGCATCGTTATGAAATTTTTCCAGCCGTCTTATATTTACCCCCACCCAAGGAATATGTCTTTGATAGATTCAAAAACAACTTAAATCATTGAAAGCGGCGACATTCCTTTGATGTTTTGCTGAACAACTAGTGATTTCTCGCTAAAAAAAGTTATGTTTACGGTAATGGGGACTTGCAAATTCAGATGACACACAAAGGCGTATCCGGATTCGTATGGGAGTGGGTGCAATGAAAGAAGTAGCTTACAATCGACAGGGTCGGCTGCATTGCACCGGGTTTTTATCTCATATGGCTCAGTTTCTTTCCGCAGCGCGGAAAGCGTCGCACAAAGCACGAACTCCGTAGCTCCAGCGACGACCCTCGGGAGTCTCCGAAAAAAATGCACTCTTGAAATGAAGGACGCGGCCCGGAATCGAACATACAACCTTCGGAGCCCGAGTCAGACGGCTTGACCACTTCACCACGGAGAATCCCGAGAGGGGTGCAATGTGTAATATTAGTAAAGACAGAGAATTTACAGAGGCACGGGGTAAATAATTTGTAAATTAACAGGAAAGTAGAAGGACTATATTTCTTACCTTATTTTTCATTTCCTTCTTGTTTCTTTAGCTGATGCTGATGCTGTAATGTTTAGGGCCTGCAATTCGTCTGAATAGTTGGAGCAAAATATCCCAGTAAGTGTGTACGTAGATTAAGGTCTGCGATCTGCTCAGACCTTAATCTGTGTCGGACGATTCCAGTAGGTTGATGATTGCTCTCGGTTGCATAAAATTCAATCCATCCTTTCTCCAATAGTCCTCTTCCTCTTTCAACACATGGTCCTCACGTTTTTTCCAGTAACTTTTATCAATATTTAATAGCGCGGACAGGCAGACAGACAGACAGACAGACAGACAGACAGACAGACAGACAGACAGACAGACAGACAGACAGGCAGGCAGGCAGAAAGGTAGGAGGTAGGTAGGTAGGTAGGTAGGCAGAAAGGTAGGTAGGTAGGTAGGCAGAAAGGTAGGTGGGTGGGTGGGTCGGTCGGTAGGCCAGGCAGGCAGGCAGGCAGGCTGGAGATAGGTAGGTAGGTAGCTAGCTAGCTAGATATAGATAGAAGACAGACAGACAGACAGACAGACAGACAGATAGATAGATAGATAGATAGATAGATAGATAGATAGATAGATAGATAGATAGATAGATAGATAGATAGATAGATAGATAGATAGATCCCCGCCAGAAGCCGGGCCTTGTCAGCTAGTTTATTTATATAATCACGTTTCATGAAAGAACCCCCATTTGGAGACACCTCTGAATCTTCGCGCTGTTTGTTTCAAAACGGAAATCACGTGAAAATTTTAAAAAATGCGGGGACGTGTCTTGGTGAAGCTGTAATACTGTTAAAATGATGGACGTAATCTCTAAGTCGTAATTTATATACCGCATATAAACAAACTTTGAAATCTGCAATAAAATCTCCAGAACAAAAATTTTTTTGTTGGGTGGCCATAATGATAAGGTTATATACTAAATCTCATCATTTTGCCTCAGTTGGTTACTGAGATATTGAATTTTATATTGAGGCAAAAAAAAAAAAAAAAAAAAACTATAAGCCCCGGTTGTACTCAACAGGTGTGAAGCTCTGAAAATTTAAGTATTGGCCAGTCCATGTTTCTTTGCGATACACCGATCTTTGAATTGTGCCGTCTGCTCTTCGTCTCATTAGAATATCTAGGAACGGCAACGCTTCGTTGTGTTCGTGTTCCATTGATGTTTTTATGCGTCATGTTCATTATGGCCATGGAACGTTGTTGCTTGTAGCTCGTCTGTGGTGATAATTAGTATATCGTCCACATAACGACGGTAGAAGACCAAGTTGTTAATGTCTGAGGTCTTTTCTTCTAAATGTGCCATGAAGATGTCCGCTAGAATAGGACCAAGAGAACTCCCCATAGGCCACTCCATCAATTTGGCTGGATGACTTTGTAAGACAATTGAATTGTATGTTGGCGGTACATAGCAGTAGGTAGCTGCTCCAGAATAGATGTTGGTATGCCTAGTTTTAGTTGTTTGTCTTTAATGCGTTCCCTTATTATTTTCACTATCTCATCTAATGGAACGTTGGTGAATACTGAGGCTATATCCATGGATGCCATGTGTTTATTATTTATGTCTATAGTATCCAATTATTGATTAATTGCTTTGGGACGTACTGCCACGCCTGTCGAACAGCTGTGACCTGTCTCCGAGTGAGTTTCACCCTTTTGGCCCTCTAAAACAGCTTCTAGGAGGACAAAAGTTTGACATGGATGATGATGTACGTCAGGTAGTTTTCCAAAGGCTAAAAACCCAGTGAATCGAATTGAATGTCCCGTAGAAGTCGGATGTGTCGGCCTAACGGCGCAAGAACGCAGCTCTGATGTAAACAGGCACAACGCAGTCACATCCGAAAAAAAATCCGGATGAACGCAGAAGAAGAAGAAGAAGACGAAGAAGAAGAAGAAGAAGAAGAAGAAGAAGAAGAAGAAGAAGAAGAAGAAGAAGAAGAAGAAGAAGAATTGAATGTTGCAGAAATAAAGAAGCATGTAGCCCGATTGGGGAAATGATTGCAGTAACAGGTGACTAGATCGAAAAATAGTGAAGGTAGTTTCATCTGTCATAGTTATCTAGAGGTTACATCAGTCCGGATACTGGACAATCCTCGCGTAATGCCCACAATCTTTCGATCTTCCGTGTCCATGTTTATGTGACCTACAAGTCGTGGACCCTGTTCTGTCCCGAATTCTAGCTGAATGTTTGGTTTTAATCCATAGCGGGAAACTGGATGGCGTTGACAGCTAGATGGGATAGTGATGAGCGAATTCTTCCATGGAAGGAGTGGAAAAGTCGTTTATACGAGGGTGAGTCAATAAGGTCCTCTAAAAGTACTGGACCTCCCCGTGGTAGAGGATGGAAACACACCACGGTGTGGCTAACACAGCTCTGGGGACCGAGTATCCACCGGAATAAGTGGACAACTCTGCAGCTGAGCAGAGCAGGGCACTCACTTGTCCTTACGGTCGGAAATGGCTGTCAAAGGCAGAGGTAAAAAGACCACCATGTGAATGTGGAAGGCAAAGGGAAACTACCACATTATCTTCCCAAGACTTCATGGCAAAACATATATCAGAGTTAGTGAACGACGTTAATGGCTGTCTTAGGACATCCTCGTCCTGTAGGGACAGTCATGAGCCACAGGTGACACCAGACCGTCATCCAGCTACTGATGGCAAAATCATAACTAAAATAACTAAATTTAGAGTAGGAACATGGAATGTTAGGACATTAAATGAGCTAGGAAAGTTGACCAATGTTCTAAGAGAGATGGATGGCATGAAAATGATATACTAGGCGTTAGTGAGATGAGATGGAAGGGATCGGGCAAAATTATAGCTGACAATCACACAGTAATTTATTCTGGAGGGGATACACATGAAAAAGGTGTAGGAATAATATTAGACGAAAAAACAGCCAAGTCAATTAATGGATACTGGTGTATTTCAGATAGAGTAGTTATGGTAAAAATCAAAGGCAAACCAATAGACATAAATATTATACAGGTATATGCACCAACAACTAGCAGTAGTGATGAAGAAATACAACACTTTTACGACGAAATAGAAATGGTGATGGCTCAAATTGGATCACAAGAAATAAAAATAATACTTGGTGATTTTAATGCAAAAGTAGGAAAGGGGAAAATGGAGGATGTAGTGGGGAATTATGGTTTAGGTACAAGAAATGAAAGAGGGGAAAAGCTAATAGAATGGGCAAATATCAATGATATGATAATTGGAAACACATGGTTTAAACACCATAAAAGACGACTGTACACATGGAAAAGCCCTGATAAGAAAATACGCAACCAAATTGACTACATACTAATTAATAAAAGATATAGAATGCTTTAATTAATGTAAAGACAATGCCTGGTGCTGACTGTAATAGTGATCATGTACCACTATGTGGACAAATAAAAGTAAGATTAAAGAGAGGGGAAAAAAATGGTTAAGAACATGAGACTTAATAAAGAGGTTCTGAAAATAGATAAAGAACTGCAAGAACAATACAGAGTGACTGTGAAAAATAGGTACAATGCGATAGCTAAAATACAGAATATAAATGAACAATGGGAAATGTTAAGGGACTCCATTCATCAAACTAGCAAAGAAGTATTACCGGAGAGAGGTAAAATAGCTAAGAAAAAATGGATGAATGAAGAAATCTTAAAACTGATGGACAAAAGAAAACAGAGTAAAAATCACAAACAAGAATACGCTAAGATAAATAAAGAAATAAAAGATAAATGTGGGAAGGCTAAAGAAAGTTGGTTAAACGAGCAATGCAAAAAAATTGAATTAAATTCCATTAATGATACAAAAATTATGTACAGACAAATCAGTGAGCTTACAGGAAGAAAAATAAGAATAAATACAGGGTGTTTGAAATAAAAAACAGGAAAGATATTATTAGAGGAAGGTGCTATAATGAAGAGGTGGAATGAGTATATAAGAGAATTATATGACGGAGAAAGGGAAGAATTAACAGAAGATAGTAACTTAGAAGGTCCACCTATTCTGAAAGAAGAAGTCGCTGACGCTATAAAACGTTTGAAGAAAGGAAAAACAGCTGGGCCAGATGAAATCACAATAGAAGAATTAGAAGTGTTGGGAGAATTTGGAGTAGATATATTAACAAAAATGTTGAATGATATTTAGAGTAGTGGATATTTACCCAGTGATATGCTGAAATCTGTATTTATAGCTATACCAAAACGACCAGGAGCAATTGATTGTGAAGATTTTCGTACAATTAACCTCATAAACCATATCACTAAGCTTCTACTCAGAATCATAATGAGAAGAAACAAAAAGAAAATAAAAATGGAAATTAGTGAAGAACAGTATGGATTTGTGGAAGGAAAGGGCACAAACAATGCAATTTATACATTACGGACACTAATAGAAAGGTCAATAGAGAAACAGAGAGACATATATTTGTGCTTCATAGATTATACTAAGGCATTTGATAAAGTAAAACATGATGAACTGATTAAAATGTTGGAAGATATCAACATTGATGGAAAAGATTTAAGAATAATAAAGAATGTTTACTGGAACCAAGTAGCAGCAATTAAAATGGGAAATAAAGAGGGTAGTTACGAACAGATAAAGCTAGGAGTACGACAGGGGTGTGTCTTGTCACCAGATCTTTTCTCCCTGTATAGCGAAGTAATAATGAGAGAGATCAAAGAGATGCCAGGAATACTAGTTGGAGGTTATAATATAAATAATATACGCTATGCAGATGACACAGTATTGGTGGCGGATAATTCAACAGACCTACAGCAATTATTAGACGTTGTAGTAACAGAGAGTGCAAGGAAAGGACTCTCCTTGAATATCAAGAAAACAGTAGCAATGGTAATATCAAAGAAAATGGTGACACCAAAATGTGACATAGAAATAGAAGGAAAAATCCTTAACCAAGTGGATAATTTTAGATACCTAGGGGCATTTATAACATCAGATGGAAGATGTACAACAGAGATTAGGAGCAGAATAGGGCAGGCAAAAGCCGCATTTCAGAAAATGAAGAGTATCTTGTGCAATAAGTCACTATCACTGAATGTAAGAAAGAGAGTGCTGAAATGCTATGTAGAACCAGTTTTGATGTATGGCAGTGAATCTTGGAATGTAAATGAACAAAGTAAGAAGAAATTAGAAGCAACAGAGATGTGGTTCCTGAAACGAATGTTGCGAATTCCTTGGACTGCCAGAGTAACTAACGATGACTGCCTGAAACAGGCTAATGAAACTAGAACATTATATACAACAATAAGACAGAGACAAACATCTTTCTTCGGTCACGTGATGAGAAGAGAGGCATTGGAGAACATCGTAACAACTGGAAAGATCGAGGGGAAGAGAGGCAGAGGCAGACCAAGAGAAATGATGCTGGATGGATTGAGACAGTGGCATGGAGGAATATCAGCAGCAGAGTTGATCCAGAAAACCAAAGACCGAGATCTGTGGAGAGCCATGAACGCCTACGCCAGCTGGCACGGCACTTGATGATGATGAGTCAATAAGTAAGTCACACAGTTCTGTGGGATGGCAGGTAAATGTAGTTGGTGTCTTCTACAGGTGTCATTAGGTGACAGCAACATCGAACTTTATATTCTCGTTCGTCGTGTGGCGCTAGGTGTCTCATGTGTATGCGAAGCGCATAAACAAAATGGCGGCTACACTTACGGAGTGTACAACCAATGATCAACGTGCTGTTGTGCGTTTTTGTGGGAAAAAGGACTGCCTGCAAAGGACATTCATAAAGAAATGCTTCCTGTTTATGCTGACAAATGTTTGTCCCCTAAAGCGGTGCATAGCTGGGTAGAAAAATTTTCTCAAGGACGCTCTAAAACTTGATGAAATCCGATCTAATCGCCCTGTTGAGATTGCAACAGAAGAATTCGTGCAGCGGGTGGAGGAGATGATAAGAGGTAACAGGCGAATAACGATAGACTCAGTAGCATCTGCAATATGGTGCTCACATGGTTCAGCAAAAGAGCATAATGCATGATCGATTGAAATTTAAGAAAGTGTGCTCAAGGTGGGTACCCAGACAATTGAAGGAGTAACACAAAACAAACCGATTTGGCCTGTCCTTGCATCATCTCTGTCGATACGAAGATGAAGGAGAAGACATGCTGAACAGGATTGTTACTGGAGACGAATCATGGGTGCATCACTACCAGCCCGAATCAAAGCGTGCTTCAATGCAATGGAAACATCCTTCTTCGCCTTATGTCCAAAAATTCATGGTTACGCCATTAGCAGGGAAGGTTATGTTGACAGTATTCTGGGATTGTCAAGGAGTGCTTTTAATCAATTTCAAGAATAAAGGTGACAATGTGAATTCTGAATCGTACTGTGAAGTTCTATAGATGCTTCATGGTGCAATTCGAAGAAAACATCCAGGACTGCTGACTAGAGGAGTAGAAACATGACAATGCCAGACTACATACGGCTCGATTACCTAAGGAGAAAATTAACCAACTAAGGTCTGAAGTTCTGGAACATCCACCTTACAGCTCCGACTTAGCCCCTAGCGATTTCCACCTTTCTGAGCCACTGAAATCACACCAAGGCGAGAGACATTTCGCGAATGTCGCCGAAGTTGATTGTGACGTGAAAACGTGGTTTAGAATAAAGAGCACGCAGTTCTACGCAGCCGGTTTGAGAGGACTGATAAAACGATGGGATAAGTGTGCCAATGCTGGTGGAAATTATGTTGAGAAATAAAGGGACAATGTATGCATAAAAATAAACTTGTTTCAAGTTGTTATCATATTTAGTTATTTTTCTACAGCCATTTGACTTATTGACTTCCCCTCGTTCATATTGTTTTTGTAGGCAGATTTTACTTTAGTGTAAGCAGCGGAAAATACATATAAAGCTGTCATATAGCAAATGACAGTAGCATAGGATTCATTTGATGAGTTAGCGCATCAAGAGCAAGTTACAGAGTGTCACATACGTTGCACGTAGTGACACATACATTGAACGCAATGAAGACGTCATTGTAATACGTCACCTAACACTGTAACGGTTAGATGGCCAGTGTGTGATCCAGCAAAGACAGCGTTAGGACGTGCTTCACCACCATTCACGGAATACCGGCCGTTATACTGCTGCCAGTCCTCAGTGTCCACATGAAGTCGCTCTAGTTTGTGTCCGTCAAGTGACTACAGGTACTCCTGGCTCTACTGATGCCACGGTCGCTGGCATCTCTGGTATTCGGTATACGACAGTGGAAGGTAGGCGTTTGTCATGCATTCATTCTTATAGCAGGTGGCCAGCTTGGTGCCCAACTATCTACGCAGTCTAGAGAGATGATGCGCGACGGAGAAGCAAGAGCGAAAGTGCGGTGCGAAAGACTGAAGCCTGGATGTGCTCACTCGCTCACGTTTGCTGTTGAAGTTGCCTGTGATAAATTATATCTCAGTTCACTCGAATGACTTTGTTATTGGATTTATGTTGGAGTCAGCATAGTGAGGCTGTCCTATATGTGATTGTACAATGTAGCTCTGGCAGTTAAACGTCAGGTCAATATCATGAGAGGAAGCAGAGATCAGCGTTTGACCCATGACATGGGGGAATCGTCTGCAGAGATTTGGACCAAAGGATCGTTCACAGTAAAGTTGTCAGTGAGTCAAGGACAACGGTTATAGACACAAGGTCAATATTGTACGGATACGGTACAGAGACACAGTCAGTTGGTTTCATCTTTGGTTGACGCAATAATGCTTTTTGAGACACTGGCTGCAAACCTATTAATAATTTGAAGCCGAGTGAATATCAGACTATGGACACAGGGTTGAATGACATTATAACGGTCATATTCTCATCCTAAGGAATGAATACAGAACACACAGTCACGCATGCACTAATACGCAACACATCTGTGTTTGTGAGGATAATGCCGGTCTAGTGTGCTGGAGACCAGTTGGCGCATCCTCGTTGTTCGTAATGTGTCTTCAGTTATTAATCATCATCGTTTATTTCTCGGAAATAACAGTCAGTGCGATCACATCAGGATACGTATCGCTTCACACAGAGAACTTCCTGCCCACATTGATTAAGTCTGACTGTTAAGAACAAATATAACTTTCGTCATCATATATTAGATGATCTTTGTAACAGATAGAATGACAATTGTCACTGTACCAATGAAATGACATTATTGTGATTTAAGTCTATGAAATCACGGATTAATGGTTGAAAATGCACATAACCACTATTTCAAGATTAACTCACCCAGTGGTATTCAGGGTGCATATTCGTCACCTGTGCTGAACAATAATAGATATATATAAACTTGAAGCACCTCTGACATTTCATCAACGGAAGACCAGTATACATTGTTTCTCAAGCTCAGTGTACTGAAAAGAAAATTTTGTACTTCTCAACGCCTCTTGTTAACGGAAACAACCCAAGTGAATCCTATTTCTTGTGGTTCAACGGAAACTTCAGGAACTCATAGGATGTCGGTTGAATGACTGGAAGTATCAACGCCTCATTACAACGGAATCAACGCAATCTTATCGTGTTTGAAATTGCGCATACCTCGGATGTCAGAATTGTATATGTAAATAAACCTGGAAATTCTGTACAATTACTCATCAGACCAGAACAAATTTAACAGATTGAAGATCTTTCTACATCGCAGCTACACTTTGTAGCAGATGACACCAACATCAATTACGATCCACTTCAGGGATTGATGACAGGCAACTTGCCTATGGTGTCAATTTCGTTGTTTAAGGAAGGCCGGTATAACAACCGCCAATACATAGGAAAATTTTGGATTCTATACCAGAATTGTCTGTCAAAGCTGTTGATTTGGACTACTATTGAACTATTGGAAAATAGTCTTGAGCTGAGTATTATATTTGTTTGTGGTTTTTCAATTAATTAGTTATAGTCAAAATACTGTAATTTTGCACGCATTTATTCTTTCGTTATTATTGCAACTTTGATGACGTCATAGACATGGTACACAATATTGTGCTATTTTGTGCTAAACATTCTTATTCACGGTACATTATTTATTTGTTGATATAATAATATTATTTTGTTTGCTAATTTCATTAAGCTAAGGAACTCTAACTCTGTCTATACTTTGGTTGCTGAGTTATAGGTCTTGTCTATTATAAAATTATTTGTTATTTTCTTTCTTTCAATATTAATTTCTCTAGTGATAATTTATAAATTATTTATTTCTACTTTCTTGGACTTTATCAGTCGATTTTGATACTTATAAGCTCGGTCTCTTTTGTGGTAAACTTCTTTCTCCATTTCCAACTTTTGATTATTATTATTCAATATTGTGGAAACATAACAACATGTTATCTTTACAGGATTTTGTTGCAATTGGGAAAGATGCAGGTTTGACAGGAGCAGATCTTATATCGTGGTCAGAGAAACAATTTGCAAATTTTCAGGCTCACGAAAGGAATGAAAGAGCTGCGGTAAGACAATTGGAAAAGGATCGACTAGATGAACAGGAGAAACAAAGATTATTTGAGAGGGAAAAGATGGCTGTGGAAAATGATAGAATTACAGCTCAAATTGCGGCAGATAAAGAAAGGTTGGCTGCGGAGAATGACAGAATTGCAGCTCAATTGGTCGCTGATAAGTAAAAGATGGCATTACAAATTGCTGCAGATAAGGAAAAACTAGATAGAGAGGCACAATTAAGAGAAAAAGAGATGGCTTTTAATCTTGAGAAGTTAAATACAGAGAAACTTCTGAAGGAAAAGGAGTTGGAAAATAACTTTAAAATGAAACAGTACGAGAAGGACAAGGATGAACAGATCGCTAAAAACAAAGTGGAGGCACATTCCACAGAGGCCATTAAGAAATATAATGGAGTGGTGAAGACCTATTCGAACTCTGATTTCGTTTCTGCATGGCTAACTAATTTTGAGCTCATCATGAGACACTATGGAGTTGCAGAAACCGAATGGGCAGTTTTGCTACATAGACACTTAAGTGGTGAACCTTTACAGGTTGTAGAACTAATTCCAGATGAGTTACGTAGTGATTACTCATACATTCGAAATAGACTGCTATCTCATTTCTGTTTGGACGAATTTGGCCTTCGTACATCATTTAAAAATCTTGTTCCTAAAGCAGGACAGACGTTCCTTGACTTCTCCTCTCTAACTCAATTGACATTTGACAAATGGGCTCGATCAGCTAATTTTAATGATGACTACAAGAAGCTACGCGACTTAATTGTTAGAGACAAACTGATCTCGGCGGTTCCTCCATCTATCTACCTTTCTTATTGAACAGAAATGTTCGAGTATTCAGCAGATGGATGAGAAAGGAGAGTCTTTCTTCGACGCCCACAAGGACATATTTAATCATAGTTTTTCCCCGTTGGTGGAGACAAATGCGTGTGATAGATTCCCTCATAAATCAAGGATGCAGGGATATAAAGCTCAACAACAGTCTGGTGGACAATATCAAAGGAGAGAAAAACAACAACAACCGAAATATCAACCTTACGTTAAACAAGAGAAAAAGGGTGTGTGGACAACTTGTAAATTTTGTGGTTTTGCCCACGGCACAAATCAAATGTGCGATGGAAACCCACAATTTGACGGATACATAAAGAAGATGGCACTTAGAAACAGAGACAGATTTAGCACCTATCAAAGACAGACACAATGCTTCAAATGCAAAAGTTTTGGACATGTCTTTGGCGTCTGCCCTTTAAGGCGTCTGTATAAAGAGGCAAACATAGGTATGTTGACATCTAGTAGTGACAGTGACTCAGATGACACTAATCATGCAAATACGGTAGATGTGGAATATTCTCATATCGACCTGGCTTGTAACACCTGCCAAATATTTCATAAAGATGGCAGATTGACATGTGGTCACGAGGTCCCAGTGCAAGAGACAAATGCAGTCCACATTAACAATGGATCATTAGTTGTACATCAGGCTATTGTGAATGGACAGAACTGCAATTTGGTCCGTGATTCCGGTTCGAGTATAGTTGGGATACATAAAAAGCTGATTAATGAAACCGACTATACTGGAGAACATGTGACCTGTAGAACTTTTGGAGGTAGAAGAGAAAAGTTTCCAGTTGCCTGGGCTGATATAAAATGCCCATATTTTTCTCGAAAAATAAAGGTAGCTGTGCTGCCTGACCCATTTGTGGTTGTCTTTATCGGAAACATCCCTGAATTATGTGATGTATCGCGTGAGGACATAACAGAATGGGAAAGGAAGCATATTGTAGCAAACACCGTTGATAGTACACAAATACAAAAAGAGAATCAATTACCTCATGATGTTCTGGTTTCGAACACATACATATCACATACAGTTGTAGTAAAACCTAAAGATATTAATTCAGTTCAGGCCGCAGCAATAACGCTGCAACACGGCATCATGCGGGTGGATAGACAACCACAGGCATATATCATATCAGTGACAATTCCTTCTTGTGAACCGAAGAATATGTTTATGAAAACAGATACTTCATTTGGTTTGGTCGATACTTTCTTCTGGTTGGTTTTCATAGTAGGTAGTATGCTATCTATCATATCAAACAAAGTAGTAAAATGTATAGCTAAAGCTACAGTGAGTTTAAATAAGATGTTACAATGTGGTTTGCGAAAGAAATTGAACCATATTAAATGTATCTATGATCATACTATACGGCATATTCGAACAGTCTGCTTGACAACACAACATAGCGAATCTAAATTTCCCTTGCAAGAATTACATTTGATGTTCAGTTCTCAGATCATTCTCAGATCAAATAAGTGTGCTGTGATGGATGGTATCTGTTTACTGTCTTTTGTATACATTCTTCCACAAGGGTATAGGAAATTACTACATCTTGTCTTGTACTCTGGGAGAAAGGTATATGAATCACACAGGCGGTATAAAATTACTCTATCATTAGTAAATTCAGAAAGTTGCTAAATATCTTGTAGAAAAAACAAAACATTTCTGTTATTTATGTAGTTAAAGACATTAAACTCTATTGATTTTGTCTTTAGTGAGTTGCATATTTTATTTGCTTTAAATATTTTTGCAAGGTCTGAATTATTTATTTCTCAGTAAACAAATTAACTGTTCCTTGATATTTTCGTTTATTTATCTTCTGCTTTAATATTTGTAAGTCACAATACGATCTTAATACAGGTCAAACATAGTCGCAACATGTCTTCTTTTCATCGCGTCATCCAGAGTGATATAGATGCAAATTGGACAACATCAGAATGAATGGCCTGAGCCAAAATAATTTTGATACATAAACATGTGTATTGTGCAAAAGGTTTTACACTAGAGTTGGTCTGGATTTGTCCAGTAGAAAATTAACAGCTGGTGTGAACATCTGGCGTAGTGAAAGTCGCAAAATCATATATGGATTACAACGTGTGGCGACGAAGTCGCTGCCCATAATATGTTCTTATCGTGTGTGGCAGCCTTCCGGCATATAACATGGGTAATTGTTGTGTGGTGGAGGTCTTCCTATGCGAATTGTTGAACATATTATAGAAAAGACAACTAATCGCTGTTGTGGGTATGGGTTATTGACTGTAGCATGATGGAACAGAATCCCCATTTCCAGTCCGACACATTTCATAAATATACTTTGAGTCTTAACAGGGACCATCCCAAAATAAGGGCTATTCTTAGATCGAAGGTTCCAGAACGAGTTGGGGGAGGCGGCGGTATGCACTTGTCTTTTGATTGGTTCATAAATAATGAGCCCACGCTATTCCTGGGCCATATTTTAAAATCTAATTAGTAGGAGCGGGAATTTCACCAGGAGCGGTCGCTAGAGTGATGTGATGACCCAACAATGCCCTTAAAGATTCAATAATATTGTTCTCTGGACAACAGGTACCACTTTAAAACATACTTTAATGTGTGGCTAAACCTAATGTACGAAAGAGAAGAATATAAGTATTTTATGAATAATGTGTGAAAGTGGAAAACCTAACTTCTGTGCGCCAGAATTCTGAATATTGCTTCTTCAACCTTGACACGTCTTTCACGCTGTATACTCCAAGTGCATATCAATCCCTTGTTGTGACTGGTTGCGTATGCTTGAG
>JACEFZ010011342.1:0-33765 GCA_014155875.1 Cepaea nemoralis | reverse complement strand
TATAAATGCTTCACGTGTTTAGCCTATGGACATACCCAAAGATCGTGTAAGATGAAGAAGACATGGAAGGAAGCTAGTGCTGCATACATTTTCACTAGTAGCGACTCAGAAGATACAGAAGACGCTCATGCAGCCATGGTAGAGACATTTTCCAACGACAGACCATGTAGGCAATGTCATGAGGATGGTAGACTCGCATGTAGCCACATTAAACCAATATATGAAGCGAACGCAGTGTACACCCAGAAAGGCACTGTTCAGATCCACCAAGCATGGGTCAATGGATCGCTAACGTCTTGTATTAGAGACACGGGTGCTTCCGTTGCTGGAGTCTACCACAAACTGGTAAATAAGGGAGATTACACAGGTAAAACTGTTATCTGCACAACTTTCGGAGGTACCCTAGAAAAATAAAAGACCGCATGGGTCTCAATAAGATGTCCCTATTATAAGGGAAACATATACGC
Organism: Cepaea nemoralis; assembly: GCA_014155875.1. Taxonomy (NCBI): domain Eukaryota; kingdom Metazoa; phylum Mollusca; class Gastropoda; order Stylommatophora; family Helicidae; genus Cepaea; species Cepaea nemoralis. The sequence goes on along the minus strand of JACEFZ010011342.1, from coordinate 33,298 downwards.
GGCAGTATTTCCAAACTCGTGTGCTGGGTTAATAATTGGGAACATTCCAAACCTGACAGAATGTACCCATAAAGAGACGATCGAACAGAGATTTGCCATGGCACTGGCAAGAACCCAAGTTCATGAAACGCAAGAATAAGACAATAAGCAACTAACACAGGTTACTTCAAATGACAACAGTCAGTGCCCATTGACCTGTACGAAACACTATATAACACAAAAGAGGCACGGCATGACAGTACAAAAATGTTTACACCATAATATTCATGAATTAAACAAATCCAATGATACTTCTCAATTAAACAAGTTTATTCCCGTAAGTATGAGTGAAAAACAAAAGCAAACAATCAGACAATATCAGCTTTCGGCGAATAACACAATTCAGAAACCACACGAAGATAGAACAAAATTTACCTCTCTGCCGTGTTTCCACCTTGACGATGTAGAGGGGCTTGCGCGTTCCAATGACCCCAAGAGCTATGCCGACGGTAGCACAGCTACTGGTAGGGTCAATCATGTCGGATAGGTCAAGGGAGAGGGACCAGACGAAGAGACACACAAACCTGCTGTCTTGTAGGTAGACTGGGGACAGTCAAAGGCTAAGGAAAGCATCCCGAAAAATGCTTGTCGAAATCGGATGTACTGAGCCACAGGCTTGATAAAGCAGTGCAACGTAACTTTATCATTTCATGATGCCACAGATGAAAATTAATCGTTATGGTGCTAATCCAGCGAAGTCCCATCAGGCGGTGATAGTGCCAGGCCCCCTGCCTCGAGGGGGTCCACCCATGAATACTGGTGGACACTTTCACCTGTGCTATGGAGTCGAGACACAGAGGAGTAGATTAAGAGCTATTGAACAAACACCCCGGACACTCAACATACTACAGTGGAATGCCGAAGGAGTTTATAACAACAAAGTCTCTCTAACAAAGCGTCTTCATATAGATAGAATAGACGTGGCATGCATTCAAGAGACACACCTCAACGCCGATCGCAAATTCTCAGTCAGAGGATATCAAGCCACACGTTTCGACCGCGAAGGACACAAAGGAGGAGTTCTAATACTTATACAAAATACAATACCTTGCAGCGAAGTATCTGTGATCTCTGACAACCAAACGGAAATTATAGGTGTTGATATAATGATAAAGGACGTGAACATAAGAATCTACAATCTGTATAGCCCAGCAGATAAGGACCTTGCACTCTCAAACATGAAAATAACTGACACAAACTGCATTATTGTCGGAGACTTTAATAGCCGTTCAGAAAGATGGGGATACTCAGATACTGACAAAAGAGGAGATGAATTGGAGGACTGGGAAATAGACTCAAATCTCCATCTACTCAACAAAGCGGGTGACACACCGAGCTTCTACTCCAGAAGATGGCTTACCACTTCTACTCCAGACTTACCTTTCTGCACAGGAGACATCCTCCACAAAATCGATCGCCATGTGCTGGACCAATTAGCAGGTAGTGACCACAGACCAATCAAGCTTGTAATGAATATGGAGTATATTCCACAGGAGCAAAAGCCCTTGCCCCGCTGGAATTACAAACGCGCAGATTGGGACAGATTTGCCATTCTAACAGACAAATATTGTGAAAACATAAATACACGATATGGCAACAAAAAGCAAATGGTGGAAAGTCTAAACAAAGCGATAATACAGGCAGCCACTGAGTCTATTCCAAGAGGAGCGAGGAAAAATTACAAACCATACTGGACTGAAGAACTACAAAGTTTGGAGGACAAAGTTGAAGATGCCAGGAAGACAGCAGAGAGAGAACAAACAATTGAAGCGAACATCTCTCTCAAAGCTATCTCAGGCAAAATATAAAAGAACAGTAAATCAAACAACAAGAGATTGTTGGAGGGAAAAAACAGAAAACCTGAATTTTGACAGGGATGGAAACAAACTATGGAAACTAGTGAAAGCCATGAACAATGAAGGACCTAGAAACAAACAAATAACAATTAAACAAGGAAATGCCTTGCTTACAGGAAAAAAAGCTGCAAATGCACTTATGGAACACTATGCAAATGCAAACCACATTGATATTACAACTATCAGAAGAAAGCAATCAAAGACAAACAGATACATCATAGAAATATAGAGACAGCAGCAGAATATATGATGGCAAATCTAACAATGGAAGAAATGGAACAGGCAATAAATACCCTAAAAAAGAAGAAATCACCAGGAAAGGATGGAATCACAAATGAAATGCTAATAGGACTAGGCACTAAGGCAAAAAAAAGAAACTACTAGCAGTCCTAACTAACAGATGGAAGAGAGGAATAGTCCCACAGGCATGGAAGGAAGCTATACTAATACCAGTCCCAAAGAAAGGAAAAGACCTGGAAGAACCAAACGGCTATCGACCTATCAGTATACTTAGCTGTGTAGGAAAATTAATGGAACGCATTATCAATGGCAGGCTAACATGGCATCTGGAAGAAAACAAACTCTTAACACCACACCAAGCAGGATTCAGAAAGTACAGATCCACTGAAGATCAAATAACCTATATAGCTCAGGAAATAGAGGATGCCTTCCAAGAGAAAAAGCACACACTAGCAGTCTGGATAGATTATAGAAAAAGCATTTGATAAAGTATGGAAGGAAGGACTGAAAGTAAAACTGCAAAAAATGCATGTTTGTGGAAAAATGTATAAATGGATCAGCCACTACCTTTAGAACAGAACTGCCAGGACAAAAGTACAAGGACAAACAAGCAAAATGATGCTGTTGGAGCAAGGTGTCCCCCAAGGAGGAGTTCTTTCACCAACATTATTCCTAGCATATATAAATGACATCACATAAAATTTTCCAGCCAGAGTACACACATCCTCCTTTGCAGATGACCTAGCCATATGGACATCTGAAGAATATATTAGTACAGCTAACAGCAGAATACAGCAAGCCTTATTAGCGCTAGAGGACTGGTCAAAATCATGGCTAGTGAAGATAAGTGAGGAGAAAACAACATGCACAGTGTTCTCTCTCTCAAATAAAACTCAGCAACCTAAGCTGGTATTGTTTGGAAAAATATTGCTCCATGAAGAAAATCCAAACTATCTAGGAGTCACCTTTGATTGTCGCCTGACATGGAAGACACAGGTTGAGAAAACTCGAACAAGAGCAAGGCAGAGAATGGCAATCATGAAAAAGCTTGCTGGTACAACGTGGGGAGCAGATGAGAAAGTTCTCAAGAAGTTATATACTGGACGGGTGAGGCCAGTACTGGAATATGGCATTGCAGCTTGGGCAACAGCAGCTAAGTCAAACTTTAACAAAATAAGTAGAGTCCAAAACCAAGGAATGCGAATCATAACTGGTAGCCTGAAGACAACGCCTATTATTGAACTAGAAAATATCACTTTTTTACAACCAATGCAGGACAGAAGAGATAGCAGAGCCCAGCAACAAGCAGAAAAATTTAGAAGATTGACAGACCACCCTATGCATAACAGTTTTAATGGTTTTGGAAAAGGAAGACTGAAGCGTAGCAACTTTGTAGAAACTGCAAAACGAAGGATTAGGGCAGATCCCATACTTAACATATCAACAGTCAAGCCCATTTACAATGCACACAACTTCCCAGCTTGGAGACAGCAGCAACTGCCTGAGATGATAGAAAACATTCCTGGTATTGAGAAAAAGAACACTCAGAATGAAACCGAAAGAAGAAAAATAACCCTAAACTACATAAAAGAACATTACCCAAGCAGCAATAGGACCCATGCATATACAGATGGATCAGCCAGATATTCAATTAAAAATGGAGGAGGAATAATTCTCCTTAATTTAAAAAATGGAGTGATAAAAACACAGTCAGCGGTAACTGGAAAATTTTCAAGTAACTTCAAAGCGGAGGTAGAGGCTTTGAAAACTGCAGCAGAAATGCTCTTGATGGCGGAAAATAAAGAGAAGCAAATAACTATCTTCACAGATGCAAAGTCAGCTGTCTCAATACTGAAGAGCAATAACAGCACAGAACTAACTGACCTAAGAGCAGCACTCCATGGTCTATGCCAGAAATCCAAAAAAGTTGTAATACAGTGGATCCCATCTCATTGCAGTTGTGACATAATCACCAACCATCATTATACAGTGCGTCAACATTTACACACCAAAACAGAGAAAGTCATACAATTGACCGCACTAATGAGTACGACGAACAACTTGACACCGGAGATAGACAGATGTCGTCTAAATATAGAAATTACAGCGTCTACAACTAGAGAGATCATTGGAGGGAGCGGGTCACATGACGATAACTTTGACCTGCGGTACGCGTTGAATATTGAAAATCGCGCACTTCTCCTACAGCAGCCCTGACGACCGGTCAGATAGATTGTGAGACCTGTCTTTTCAAATGAACCAAACGGCAGTTTGATCCGAAATCCGAGGTAAGCTTGTGAATCCTCAGATCAGTGTGATACCCAGATGTATACAGTAGAGGTATCCAGTGTTTGTGCGTCAAATTAAATGTATTACTAATAAAATAAAACCTCTGAAAATGTAAAATTGTCGACTGCAAACTTCTAGCTACACCGAGCCGTTTCCCCGGCAAAACTCACAATCTCATACTTTCTCAAAACTGCAAACTCTGAAGTTCTTCAATACATCTGTTAGCTTTACTATGTGCATACTACAACAATCTATCACAGAAAAACTGTACGAGGTGAGAATTCAAACGCACTATTATGCATTTCATCAAAACTGCTTAAATTGCTATCTGCTAATCACAAGACAGTTTGTGCACAGGAACCACTGCCTCGCTTGAAAACGTACTTATTTCTGCCTATTCGCAATCTAAGGAGCTGAGAGAGAGATTATATCTTTCCTTTCCTCTTACTGAATTGAAATAATAGGGTTTGATAGAAAATTAGTTGTATTTATGTGTCAGATTTTCACTTAGACAAAGCATTCATTAACTGCATTGCCTAGAACAGGTTACGCTTCACAGACGCCAATTGTGACAGACGGCCAAGTTAATCTTTCCAGACCAACAGGTAAACAAAACCTCGGTCTATAGCCAACTGTTGATAGCCAACAGAATGGACATGATGTGTACTGATAACAGAAGAAGAAGAATAAATTAATATGTAGAGTAAGAGAGGAGGATTAGGAGAGGTACATTTTGTAGCAACCTCTTACTAATGTATTGTTGTCATGATTTTGTATGGAATACATTTTGTAACAATTACACATCAGAAATTCTGTATGATGGCCATGAATAACAATAAAAGACTAGTTGAGTTATACTCATATTAACTACTGAAGATAGGGAAAAATAGTACAAGCTATGAGAACCCAATCAACAGAAGTTAACTCTACACACTACACAACACAGCACTCCACTCCACACCACAACAACAGCAGGCAAAAGGAAATGATTTATAAGAAGAAGAAGACAAGTAGTTAATTTGGAAGGTACATGAGAAACATTTATATACACTATGCATAACCAAATGAGTTGATGAAGATGTTAAATTGATATGTCATTTATTAAAATGCATCTTATCCTTGTCTTGGTCTTGCACTATCAGCTTGACTTAAATGCTCAATGGAACAACACATCATCACTCCTATCTATGTCTGACTGTACACTTCTCACTGAACCCCAGGTACACTGAGAACATGCATACAGCAGGTACCAGATGATAGCAGGTGCATACAGTGTAATAATCTCTGACCCCACACAAATTAACACAACACCAGATCAGAGTAGGGGGAAAACTAGTTCCTACTTTCCAGGTGTTATACTTCTTCCGACCTTATCCTTCCTGTTGTGTTTTGTTTTGTTCACACTTAATAACATGCTGGAAAAATTACATTGGTAGGATTATACATGCCTATGTGAATTTTACACAGTGATGTTCTTGGTGGTGACCTGACCAGAAGAGGGAGGCAGAGAAAGGAAGATCCCCACACATGAGATGGAAGATAACCTCAGGCCTTGAGCAGAGCAAGGGCAGCCTTCAGGGTAGCTTTACTGGCAAGTACTGAAACGGATCCATCAGTCCATGGACCCAGGTTCAATCCAAATCTACCACTCAGGGGTGACTTTTTCTCGTGCCAACAAACCCAAATCACTCAGAGGAACATGAGAGACATTACATTACATTGGCACCTTTCCGTCTTGACAGACGATAGTTTGGTACATTGTGCTTCAAAAAGGCTTAATAACTACGATCCATGGCGGTGGCGAGTGTGGCTGGTAAGGCCAATTCTTGCTGCAAATGTTTGCCCACAGTAGGTGCATGTGAAAACATGGTCATTTCCACCATTTTGCACCATCTTACGTCTCTCACGCTCTGTGTGTGCTTTATCTGCAATCATTTTCTCCTTTGTGTTTATTCCATTTCTGATAGTTGCCCTCCATGCAACACGTTCAACGGCGACGTGCTCCCAATGTGCATTATCAATGCCTGTATCAATCATGTCCCGCTTACACACATCTTTCTATCGTAGTAGAGGCCGACCCTGAGATCTCTTACCCATCTGTAATTCACCAAAAAATATGTCCTTTGGTATTCTATCATCATCCATCCTCCTAACGTGTCCTATCCATCTAAGTCTACGAATACTGAGCATGGAATACACATGGAATACAGAGAGCTGTATGCATACAAGCTGCAACATTTGTTGCATGGGCGGATAGATGGTGTATCAGCATAAACACTGACAAGTGCAGCACCACTCTATTTACCCTTTCTCCGAAACAAAAGGCAGGGAGCATTCAGATAAATGGAACACCCCTAAGAGAAGATAAGGAACCAACATACCTTGGTGTAACATTCGACGACAGGCTGACATGGAGAAAACACATCAAAAAAGCAGCAGCAAAAGCCAGAAGGAAAATTGCCATCCTGAGAAAGCTAACTGGAACCACTTGGGGAGCCAGTGGGAAAATACTTAGCAAAGTTTATCAACAGAGCATACGACCACACTTGGAATACGGGTCAACTGCGTGGTGTTTAGCATCAAAAACTACATTCTAGGAGCTGGACAAGGTGCAAAATCAAGCTCTTAGAGTCATCACAGGAGGGATGAGATCAACCCCTATAGTAGCAATGGAGAAAATGGGGAGGACACAAGCTTTAAGAGAACGCAGAGATACAAAAACACTAATACAAGCAGAAAAGTTTCTCAGCTTGCCAGGCCATCCTATGAAGAACCGATTTGAAAACTTAGCTATGGGGCGGTTGAAAAGAAGTAGTTTCATCCACCAGGCCAAACAACTCTGCAGAGAAACCATCGATCTTCCCACAGTTGGTATCCCCCTGACAACTATTCCAGAGCGAACCCCGTGGAAAGATGAACATAGAATATCGCTACAAATTCAGTCAAAAGTGAGAGGAATATTTGACAAGGAAGAACAAAACAGTGTACAGCGCAGAACAGCCACTCTCAGCTTCCTTGATGACGAATACCCACAGGACCTCTGGATCCGAGTCTACACAGATGGGTCAGCACAAAATGCTGTTCGAAATGGAGGAGCGGGAGTGTACATAGAATACCCAAATAATACTAGAGACACCGCCAAAATTCCAACAGGAAAGTACTGCCATAACTATGATGCTGAAATTGAGGCAATCAAGATAGCCACAGAGAAATTACAAAATACCAGCCATGGTACACAACCTGTGGTGATATTGACAGATGCAAAATCCGTAATAGAGGCGCTCCTGTCTGGGAAATTGCCAGTTCTGAGGACACTACTTTCTGAACTTAGCAGTCAGCGTAAGATCACCATACAGTGGATACCATCCCACTGTGGAGTCCCCGGAAACGACAGAGCTGATCGATTGGCTAAGGAAGGAGCAAACGAAGAACAACCTGATGTGCCTATTACATACCACCAAAAGAAAAGAATGATCAAATCAGTCAGAAGGCCACCAAACCTTACTCAAGACGACTACCACGTTATGGACAGACCAGAACAGGTCATTCTTCTGCGCCTCAGAACAGGACACAATAGATTACGCAACCACATGTATACAAAATTCAAGATTGGTGACTCAGCCATGTGCACATGTGGTTTGGCGTCGCAGACAGCAGAGCACATACTCCAGGATTTCCCAAACTACAACATATCCAGGCGAACCTTCTGGCCTAGAGAGACAACAGTGGAAGATAAACTCTATGGACCGCTGAATGAACTAAAAAAGACTGTTAGATTCATACAAGAGACAACATTGCAGTTATAAACATATTTCAGGCGAACGAAAGAAGAAGAAGAAGAATACACCGTCACACAACCTGATCTTTCCAATACTTCAGTATTTGTGATGTTGTCTTGCCATTTAATACCAAGTATTCTTCGCAGACACCGCATATTAAAGCTGTTTAAACGTTTCTCTTGGCGTGAGTAAGTTGTCCAGGTTTCTTCTTCTTCTTCTTCGTTCATCCGGAGTTTTTTTTCGGACGTGATTGCGTTGTGCCTGTCCACAGCAGAGCTGCGTTCTTGCGCCGTTAGGCCGACACATCCGACTTCTGCGGGCATTTGTTGACCGGGTTAACCTTCCCGGGGGTTTCTTAGGACGTTTGGCTCTCACTGTTGTGGTGTTATCCCCCATCCCAGCTGGCCCATATAGAACAGCCAAAGACATCCTGGCCAGCCCTCAAGGGAAGGCAGGGGCAGACCATGGGCATTCCCCGCCATCCAAGGAGGCTTCCATACTTGCAGAGCCAACACACAGCGCTCTGGTACTGGGCTCACCCAAGGAATCGTCACGTCCTGCACATGGCTGCTTAGCCTCACTTCCGTATATTGGGCCTTCTATTCACCATAGGCTGTTCTTCCGGAAACCAGAAGTATGCAGTCTGCAGATGACATCCACACAGTGAGCTTTCGATTCGGACTTTCCACATAATGGATTTGCTATCCAAGCAATATTCCATTTCGTGATTCTAGGACACTTTTTCCACCTTTTATGAAGCCCACACAGTGTGCTTTCGATTCGGACTTTCCACATAATGGATTTGCTATCCAAGCAATATTCCATTTCGTGCCACTGGGACACTTTTTCCACCTTTTATGAAGCCCACACAGTGAGCTTTTGGTTCGTACTTTCCACGTAATGGATTTGCTATCCAAGCAATATTCCATTTCATGCCTCTGGGGCGCTTTTGTAACCGACATACCTGTGGTATGAATGCGGCAGTCTAAATACTTCTTCGTGCACCTTTAAATGTCAACCTGAATGTAGTTAAAGTAAGCTGCAGTCAACTTGAGCTTGTTGATATCTCCATAGAGCTTGTCCTCAAATGAAGCAGGTGTGGGCCAAAATATCTTTCTCTGTTCTGCATATATTGGGCACTCCTGCAGCAAATGTTTAGCTGTCATTTTACCAGTTCCACAATTGCATTCATCGGTATCTCCTATCTTTAGTTTATTGAACAAGTGGTATTTCAGCCTGTTATGTCCTGTGCGGAGTCTGAAGATTGCTACTTGTTCTCTTCGGTCGAGTTTGTAATATGCATCATCCTTTTGGTGACCTGGATGCTCTGATTCCCATTTGGTTCTATAAGTTCTTTTTATCAACCTCTTTGCCTCGTTATAGGTTATGTCTATGTCAGGCTGTGGTAGTCGTCCGCCCTCTTTTGCCAGTCTGTCAGCCTCTTCATTTCCAGGTATACTGCAATGTGATGGTATCCACTGTATTACAACTTTTTTGGATTTCTGGCATAGACCATGGAGTGCTGCTCTTAGGTCAGCTATTTCTGTGCTGTAATTGCTCTTCAGTATTGAGACAGCTGACTTTGAATCTGTAAAGATAGCTATTTGCGTCCCTTTATTTTCCTCCATCAAGAGCATTTCTGCTGCAGTTTTCAGAGCCTCTACCTCCGCTTTGAAGTTACTTGAAAACTTTCCAGTTGCCACTGAATGTGTTTTTTTTCACTCCATTTTTTAAATTTAGGAGAATTCCTCCTCCTCCATTCTCTACTGAATTTTTGGCTGATCCATCTGTATATGCATGGGTCCAATTGCTGCTTGGGTAATGTTCTTTTATGTAGTTTAGGGTTATTTCTCTTCTTTCGGTTTCATGCTGAGTGTTCTTTTTCTCAATACCAGGAATGTTTTCTATCATCTCAGGCAGTAGCTGCTGTCTCCAAGCTGGGAACTTGTCTGCATTGTAAATGGGTTTGACTGTTGATATGTTAAGTATGGGATCTGCCCTAATCTTTCGTTTTGCAGTTTCTACAAAGTTGCTACGCTTCAGTCTTCCCTTTCCAAAACCACTAAACCTTTTATACATAGGGTGGTCTGTCAATCTTCTAAATTTTTCAGCTTGTTGCTGGGCTCTGCTATCTCTTCTATCCTGCATTGGTTGTAAACAAGTGATCTTTTCTAGTTCATTAATAGGCGTTGTCTTCAGGCTTCCAGTTATGATTCGCATTCCTTGATTTTGGACTCTGCTTATTTTGTTAAAGCTTGACTTAGCTGCTGTTGCCCAAGCTGCAATGCCATATTCCAGTACTGGCCTCACCCGTCCAGTATATAACTTCTTGAGAACTTTCTCATCTGCTCCCCACGTTGTACCAGCAAGCTTTTTCATGATTGCCATTCTTTGCCTTGCTCTTGTTCGATTTTGTCAGTTAGTTCTGTGCTGTTATTGCTCTTCAGTATTGAGACAACTGACTTTGCATCTGTGAAGATAGCTATTTGCTTCTCTTTATTTTCCTCCATCAGGAGCATTTCTGCTGCAGTTTTCAAAGCCTCTACCTCCGCTTTGAAGTTACTTGAAAATTTTCCAGTTGCCATTGAATGTGTTTTTTTCACTCTATTTTTTAAATTTAGGAGAATTCCTCCTCCTCCATTCTCTATTGAATTTTTGGCTGATCCATCTGTATATGCATGGGTCCAATTCCTGCTTGGGTAATGTTCTTTTATATAGTTTAGGGTTATTTCTCTTCTTTTGGTTTCATGCTGAGTGTTCTTTTTCTCAATACCAGGAATGTTTTCTATCATCTCAGGCAGTTGCTGCTGTCTCCAAGCTGGGAACTTGTGTGCATTGTGTATGGGCTTGACTGTTGATATGTTAAGTATAGGATCTGCCCTAATCCTTCGTTTTGCAGTTTCTACAAAGTTGCTACGCTTCAGTCTTCCCTTTCCAAAACCATTAAATCTGTTGTACATAGGGTGGTCTGTCAATCTTCTAAATTTTTCTGCTTGTTGCTGGGCTCTGCTATCTCTTCTATCCTGCATTGGTTGTAAACAAGTGATCTTTTCTAGTTCATTAATAGGCGTTGTCTTTAGGCTTCCAGCTATGATTCGCATTCCCTGGTTTTGGACTCTACTTATTTTGTTAAAGTTTGACTTAGCTGCTGTTGCCCAAGCTGCAATGCCATATTCCAGTACTGGCCTCACCCGTCCAGTATATAACTTCTTGAGAACTTTCTCATCTGCTCCCCACGTTGTACCAGCAAGCTTTTTCATGATTGCCATTCTCTGCCTTGCTCTTGTTCGATTTTTCTCAACCTGTGTCTTCCATGTCAGGCGACGATCAAAGGTGACTCCTAGATAGTTTGGATTTTCTTCATGGTGCAATATTTTTTCCATTCAATACCAGCTTAGGTTGCTGAGTTTTATTTGAGAGGGAGAACACTGTGCATGTTGTTTTCTCCTCACTTATCTTCACTAGCCATGATTTTGACCAGTCCTCTAGCGCTAATAAGGCTTGCAGTATTCTGCTGTTAGCTGTACTAATATATTCTTCAGATGTCCATATGGCTAGGTCATCTGCAAAGGAGGATATGTGTACTCTGGCTGGAAAATTTTCTGTGATGTCATTTATATATGCTAGGAATAATGTTGGTGAAAGAACTCCTCCTTGGGGGACACCTTGCTCCAGCAGCATCATTTTGCTTGTTTGTCCTTGTACTTTTGTCCTGGCAGTTCTGTTCTCAAGGTAGTGGCTGATCCATTTATACATTTTTCCACAAACATGCATTTTTTGCAGTTTTACTTTCAGTTCTTCCTTCCATACTTTATCAAATGCTTTTTCTAAATCTATCCAGACTGCTAGTGTGTGCTTTTTCTCTTGGAAGGCATCCTCTATTTCCTGAGCTATATAGGTTATTTGATCTTCAGTGGATCTGTACTTTCTGAATCCTGCTTGGTGTGGTGTTAAGAGTTTGTTTTCTTCCAGATGCCATGTTAGCCTGCCATTGATAATGCGTTCCATTAATTTTCCTACACAGCTAAGTAGACTGATAGGTCGATAGCCATTTGGTTCTTCCAGGTCTTTTCCTTTCTTTGGGACTGGTATTAGTATAGCTTCCTTCCATGCCTGTGGGACTATTCCTCTCTTCCAGCTGTTATTTAGGACTGCTAGTAGTTTCTTCTTTGCCTTGGTGCCTAGTCCTATTAGCATTTCATTTGTGATTCCTATCCTTTCCTGGTGATTTCTTCTTTTTTAGGGTATTCATTGCCTGTTCCATTTCTTCCATTGTTAGATTTGCCATCATATATTCTGCTGCTGTCTCTATATTTCTATGATGTATCTGTTTGTCTTTGATTGCTTTCTTCTGTTCGGTTGTAATATCAATGTGGTTTGCATTTGCATAGTGTTCCATTAGTGCATTTGCAGCCTTTTTTCCTGTAAGCAAGGCATTTCCTTGTTTAATTGTTATTTGTTTGTTTCTAGGTCCTTCATTGTTCATGGCTTTCACTAGTTTCCATAGTTTGTTTCCATCCCTGTCAAAATTCAGGTTTTCTGTTTTTTCCCTCCAACAATCTCTTGTTGTTTGATTTACTGTTCTTTTATATTTTGCTGAGATGACTTTGAGAGAGATGTTCGCTTCAATTGTTTGTTCTCTCTCTGCTGTCTTCCTGGCATCTTCAACTTTGTCCTCCAAACTTTGTAGTTCTTCAGTCCAGTATGGTTTGTAATTTTTCCTCGCTCCTCTTGGAATAGACTCAGTGGCTGCCTGTATTATCGCTCTGTTTAGACTTTCCACCATTTGCTTTATGTTGCCATATCGTGTATTTATGTTTTCACAATATTTGTCTGTTAGTATGGCAAATCTGTCCCAATCTGCTCGTTTGTAATTCCAGCGGGGCAAGGGCTTTTGCTCCTGTGGAATATACTCCATATTCATTACAAGCTTGATTGGTCTGTGGTCACTACCTGCTAATTGGTCCAGCACATGGCGATCGATTTTGTGGAGGATGTCTCCTGTGCAGAAAGCTAAGTCTGGAGTAGAAGTGGTAAGCCATCTTCTGGAGTAGAAGCTCGGTGTGTCATCCGCTTTGTTGAGTAGATGGAGATTTGAGTCTATTTCCCAGTCCTCCAATTCATCTCCTCTTTTGTCAGTATCTGGGTATCCCCATCTTTCTGAACGGCTATTAAAGTCTCCGACAATAATGCAGTTTGTGTCAGTTATTTTCATATTTGAGAGTGTAAGGTCCTTATCTGCTGGGCTATACAGATTGTAGATTCTTATTTTCACGTCCTTTATCATTATATCAACACCTATAATTTCCGTTTGGTTGTCATAGATCACAGATACTTCGCTGCAAGGTATTGTGTTTCGTGTAAGTATTAGAACTCCTCCTTTGTGTCTTTCGCGGTCGAAACGTGTGGCCTGATATCCTCTGACTGAGAATTTGTGATTGGCGTTGAGGTGTGTCTCTTGAATGCATGCCAGATCTATTCTATCTTTATGAAGACGCTGTGTTAGGGAGTCTTTCTTCTTGTAAACTCCTTCGGCATTCCACTGTAGTATGTTGAGTGTCCGGGGTATTTGGTCAATAGCTCTTAACCTACTCCTCTGTGCCTTGACTCCACAGCACAGGGGAAGGTGACCACCAGTAGTCATGGGTGGACCCCCTCAAGGCAGGGGGCCCGGCACTATCGCCGCCTGATGGGACTTCACGGGATTAGCACCATAACGATTAATTTTGATTTGTGACATCATGAATTAAGTTACGTTGCACTGCTTTGTCAAGCCTGTGGCTCAGTACATCCGATTTCGACAAGCATTTATTCGGGATGCTTTCCCTAGCCTTTGACTGTCCCCAGTCTACCTACAAGGCAGCAGGTTTTACGTTGCACTGCTTTGTCAAGCCTGTGGCTCAGTACATCCGATTTCGACAAGCATGTATTCGGGATGCTTTCCCTAGCCTTTGACTGTCCCCAGTCTACCTACAAGGCGGCAGGTTTGTGTGTCTCTTCGTCTGGTCCCTCTCCCTTGACCTGTCCGACATGGGTGGCCCTACCAGTAGCTGTGCTACCGTCGGCATAGCTCTTGGGGTCATTGGGACGCACAAGCCCCTCTACCTCGTCACGGTGGACACACAGCAGAGGGGGTCCAGGTTTCACTGCCGTAAAGAAGAGTACTAAGGACACAGGCTTGGTAGACGAGGACTTTTGTTTTGGCAGTAAGCTTCCTGTTCTCCCAGACTCTTTTTGCTAACATGTTCATTGTTGTTGCTGCCTTGCCAATCCTGATGTTGATTTCCTGATCGAGGGATAATTTGCTATTTACCTCTGATCCTAGATATGTAAAATGGTCTACTATCTCCAGTTCGGCGTCGTCAATAAAGATTGATGGTACACCATGTGCACCTTGTGACATAATCTGTGTCTTCTTTTTGTTAATTGTTAAACCAAATTCAGAACAAGCATTGGAGAATGCAGATAGTAGATGTTGTAATTCTTCCTCAGAGTGGGTCGTAATCGCAGCATCATCCGCAAAAAGCAACTCTCTGTTTAGTACCCTGCTAATTTTGGTCTTGGCCTTCAATCTCTGAGCATTATAGAGGCCACCATCTGAGCGTGAGTGAATGTATATACCGTCATCCTGATCACGAAAGGCATATTTCAGTAGAAGTGAAAAGTATATCCCAAAGAGGGTGGGGGCTAGTACACAACCTTGCTTAACTCCACTCTTGATTTCAAATTCTTCTGAAGTTGAGCCATCAAACTTGATTATACCCTTCATGCCTGTGTGGAACGATTCCACAATGGACAGAAGAGTTGGTGGGCAGCCAATCTTCTTTAGTGCTTTGAACAGACCCTCACGACTGACCAAATCGAATGCCTTTGTGAGGTCGATGAAGGCAATAAATAGTGGCTGATTTTGTTCCCGGCATTTTTCTTGCATCTGTCGCAATGAAAATATCATGTCAATGGTAGACCGGTTCTGACGGAAGCCGCACTGTGATTCGGGGTAGACTTGATCTCCCAGTACTTGAAGTCTGTGCAGGACAATTCTGGCAAATACTTTCCCAACAATACACAGAAGTGAGATACCCCTATAGTTGTTACAGTCGCTCCGATCTCCCTTGTTCTTGTACAGCGTTATGATGTTTGAATCTTTGAAATCCTGTGGGACTTGTCCTTCTCGCCAGCATAGCTTTATTAGCTGGTGGATCTGTAGAGCGAGTGTGTCTTGCCCACTCCTGATCACCTCTATTGGAATCCCATCCTTACCTGGAGCTTTGCCAGATGCAAGCTCATTTATAGCACACTTAACTTCTGTTATAGTGGGAAGTGTGTCCAGGTGGTCAAGAGTTGGCAGGGCCTCTATGGCGTTGAGGGCATCATCCGCTAGCTTGATCTCACTTGAGTAAAGCTCTAAATAGTGCTCGACCCATCTATCCATCTGCTGTTTCTTATCAGTGATGATTTCTCCAGTCAAGGTTTTCAGCGGTGCACTTCTTTTGATCATTGGACCACAGGCTTTCTTTATCCCTTCATACATGCTTCTGATGGTTCCCTTATCACTTGCGATTTGAATGGACTCACATAACTTGATCCAATAGTCATTCGCACACTGCCTGGCAGCCTTTTGTACATCCTTCCTTGCTTGCTTCAGCTCACTCAGAGTGTTAC
Source organism: Cepaea nemoralis (assembly GCA_014155875.1). Taxonomy (NCBI): domain Eukaryota; kingdom Metazoa; phylum Mollusca; class Gastropoda; order Stylommatophora; family Helicidae; genus Cepaea; species Cepaea nemoralis. The sequence continues at coordinate 17,433 of JACEFZ010011342.1, read as the reverse complement.
GCGTTGGTCTTTCCTTGTTTCTTAAGAGAGCTATCTTCTTTTTATCAATCAAAGGCTGCAGTATCTGGCTGTTTGCCGCAAACCAGTCCTGCTTCTTATGATCCACAGTGCCGTAAACCCCTACCGCTGTTTTATATATAGTTTCCTTAAGTTTACTCCATTTATCATTTACTATACAATTTTCTGATGTATCATTGAAAGCGTCTTCAAGTTGCTGTTGAAATTCAAAGCACTTTCCAGGATCGTGAGTGTTAGTAATATTAATCCTGGGGCTAGACTTGTGTTTAGCTGTGTAGATTCTCTTTGGTCTCAGTCTAACCCTTGCAGCAACCAAAGAATGATCTGTATCACAGTCAGCACTGTGGTAACTTCGAGTTAATGATGTATGGTTCAGATGTTGTCTCCGTGTGATAATGAAGTCCAGCTGATGCCAATGGCTGGATCTTGGATGTTTCCATGTGACCTTATGCATCTCTTTTGTTTTAAAAAAGTAGTTTGTAATACATAGGTCATTTCTAGTGCAATGCTCCAGCAGCCTTTGCCCATTATCATTCATGCGACCGATGTTGTATTTTCTAAGGCACACTGGCCATGAACTCGAGTCCTTGCCCACACGAGCATTGAAATCACCGAGCATATAAATGTAGTCGGATTTTGGAACTGCCTTGATCGCTGAGTCTAGCTGCTCATAGAACGTATCCTTCACATCATCAGAGGAAGCGAGTGTCGGTGCATATTCAGTGAGAATGGTGGCAAATCCACAAGAAGTTGCCAAGCGCAGTGATAATAATCTTTCATTACCTCCAGCCGGGATATCAATCATTCCCAGTAGCGAATTCTTCACTGCAAAGCCCACATCATGTTGCCTTTTTTCTGCCTGCCCTCTTCCCTTCCAAAAAAAGGTGTAATTGTTTTCCCTGAGTGACCCTTCCTCAGCGAGGCGAGTCTCCTGCAGGCCAGCAATATCAATGTTAAGACGATTGAGTTCAGCATCAATCACAGCCGTTTTTCTCACATCGTCAATATTTGTCAAGTCAGTGGAAAATCCTGGACACATGGTTCTCACGTTCCAGGTTGCAAGCCGTAGCTTGAGATTTCTATTCTTTTTATTAGTACCTGGTGCATTGGTTTTACAGCCTGCGATTCAGATTTTGTCCTAGCCCCAAGCACCCATTGAAGCAGGCAGGCTGTGGCGGATCAGCACCCAATTGGCTGGGGACTACCCAGCTTGAGGCGGGCGGTAGCTGATCAGTGACACCTGTAGGTGTCTCCCACCGTCAGAGGCAACGCGTGGCGCCCCATGTCTACGCCAACTGACAAGGACTTATAACCCGTAACAGTTGCCTCTCGCTTTGATTCCGAGACCGGTTCAGGGATGGAGTTATTGCCTCTCCATAGCACAAAGCCTGGGCTAAAATAAAGAAACCATGTGTTGCCCATGCAGCATGATCCCTCTCTCGGCCTGCCTAGTTCACTCCAGAGGAAAGTTGACACCTATAATCTGGAACAAGACAAGCTGCAGAAGCTGCCGGATCAGCAAAGCAATGCTCTAACTGTCAGCCTGTCGGAGCTTCGATCCTAGACCAGCTTCCAACCAAGGCTTAGAGCCTGGTCTGCCCTGCCATGACTTATTTTGTCTTTGGGTTGCATTTCCTCGCACCAGGATAAGGCTAGTACCCTCCCAATTGTGCTCTTCCGCCCGAAGCCGTTGGCACAATGTGGGGTGTCGGGTTTGGTAAGCGCCGCCCAACATTCGGCGCTGACAGAAAGCAGGTAGTACCGTCTACTGTCATACGGTAGCTCAGTCATATCTGACTAAGACCTGACACTATAATGATACATGAGAGACAAAACCACACAAAACACTATAAGACTTACTAAGATTTTTTTAGAAAACTTTCTTTACACTGAAAGATGTCTTATAGAACACTCAGGATCATCATTTTGATTATTATTATTTATTGATTGTCTGTAATGGTACTGATTTGCATTTTTTTCACATTGATCATATGTCATTATGAACAGATGTCTAAAATGTGGAAATGTTTTGAACCAAAGGCCAAAAGACACAGGCCCAATCAATAAATTCTATACACAGTAACTGAATCTCATAATTTAATTCCAGTCCACCCTGTCTGTTGATTATCTGTCTTATTTGTGTAAACAAGATGTCTATGTGTACCAGTATTTGTTAAATTAATTTACCAAATTACTAAACTCAGTGAATTAACAGAGGGAAAAGAGAAGACTCTATATCTCTTGACTGTTCCAGACCCATGTTATTCTTCACCTGATTTATACTGAGGAAGTCGTTCAGACATTTCACAGAAGATCAAACGGGGGTTCGAGAACTATTAAATTCTTGGTGAATGGGGCAGAGTCAGATCTAGTATTCACTACTTCTTAAAGAGGACCATTAACTCCTAGACAAACAATGAAACCGGGTCTGTAATACATCAAGGGTCGTATTCTTGATTTATTTACATATTAGAAGAGGATGGGGCTCAGCTTCTTAAACTAGAAAATGGGTTGTGCACTACAGTGATCCCCAGTCCCTTCGGAATATACGACAGCAGTATACCTGGAAATGAAGAGGCTGACAGACTAGCAAAAGAGGGTGGATGATTACCACAGCCTGACATAGACATAACCTATAATGAGGCAAAAAGGTTCGTAAAAAGCACTTATAGAACCAAATGGGAATCAGAGCATCCATGGCCACCAGAAGGATGTTGCATATTACAAACTCGACCGAAGAGAACAAGTAGCAATCTTCAGACTCCGCACAGGACATAACAGGCTTAAACACCACTTGTTAAATAAACTAAAGATAGGAGATACCGATGAATGTAATTGTGGAACTGGTAAAATGACAGCTAAACATTTGCTGCAGGAGTGCCCAATATATGCAGAACAGAGAAAGATATTTTGGCCCACGCCTGCTTCATTTAAGGACAAGCTCTATGGAGATATCAACAAGCTCAAGTTGACTACAGCTTACTTTAACTACATTCAGGTTGACATCTAAAGGTGCATGAAGATGTATTTAGACTGCCACACTTCATACCACAGGTATGTCGGTTACAAAAGCGTCCCAGAGGCATGAAATGGAATATTGCGTGGATAGCAAATCCATTACGTGAAAAGTCCGAATCGAAAGCTCACTGTGTGGGCTTCATAAAAATGGAAAAAGTGTCCTAATGGCACGAAATGGAATATTGCTTAGATAGCAAATCCATTATGTGGAAAGTCTTAATCGAAAGCTCACTGTGTGGATGTCATCTGCAGACTGCATTCTTCTGGTTTCCGGAGGAACAGCCTATGGTGAACGGAAGGTCCAATATACGGAAGTGAGGCTAAGCAGCCATGTGCAGGACGTGACGATTCCTTGGGTGAGCCCAGTACCAGAGCTCTGTGTGATGGCTCTGCAAGTATGGAAGCCTCCATGGATGGCGGGGAATGCCCATGGTCTGCCCCCGCCTTCCCTTGAGGGTTGACCAGGATGTCTTTGGCTGTTCTATGTGGGCCAGCTAGGATGGGGGCTAACACCACAACAGTGAGAGTCAAACGTCTTAAGAAACCCCCGGGAAGGTTAACCCGGTCAACAAATGCCCGCAGAAGTCGGATGTGTCGGCTTAACGGCGCAAGAACGCAGCTCTGCTGTAAACAGGCACAACACAGTCACATCCGGAAAAAAATCCGGATGAACGCAGAAGAAGAAGAAGAAGAAGAAGAAGAAGAAGAAGAAGAAGAAGAAGAAGAAGAAGAAGAAGAAGAAGAAGAAGAAGAAGAAGAAGAAGAAGAAGATACCACAAGCATGTCGGTTACACAAGCCTCCCAGAGGCATGAAATGGAATATTGCTTGGATAGCAAATCCATTTTATGTAAAGTCCGAATCGAAAGCTCACTATGTGGGCTTCATAAAAGGTGGAAAAAGTGTCCTAGTGGCAGGAAATGGAATATTGCTCGGATAGCAAATCCATTACTTGAAAAGTCCGAATCGAAAGCTCACTATGTGGATGTCATCTGCATACTGCATTCCTCTGGCTTCCGGAAGAACAGCCTATGGTGAACGAAAGGCCCAATATACGGAAGTGAGGCTAAGCAGCCATGTGCAGGACGTGACGATTCCTTGGGTGAGCCCAGTACCAGAGCGCTGTGTTTTGGCTCTGCAATTATGGAAGCCTCCTTGGATGGCGGGGAATGCCCATGGTCTGCCCCTGCCTTCCCTTGAGGGTTGACCAGGATGCCTTTGGCTGTTCTATATGGGCCAGCTGGGATGGGAGATAACACCACAACAGTGAGAGTCTAACGTCCTAAGAAACCCCCGGGAAGGTTAACCCGGTCAACAAATGCCCGCAGAAGTTGGATGTGTCGGCCTAACGGCGCAAGAACGCAGCTCTGCTGTAAACAGGCACAACGCAATCACGCCTGGAATAAAAAACTCCGGATGAACGCAGAAGAAGAAGAAGAAGAAGAATATCATACTTTCGAATAAGAGACACCATAATTCCCGAAAGAAAGAAAGAAAGATGGACAGAAAGATAGAGAGGAAGAAAAGAAGAAAAGAAAGGAAAATAGAAAGAAACAAAGATGAAAAGAAAGAGAGAAAGAAAGAAAGGAAGGAATAAGAGAAGTAGTAAACATATATCACCTCATATTTCGCTACATACACATTATAGTTGTTGAAACAACCAAATAGGAAAGTTTTGGGACTCATAAATTATTACCAAAAGTTCATTCCTAATTTTGCTGATATGACAGCAACTTTTTCAGAGCTGTTAAAGAAAGGTCAATGTCACAAAGTGAATGATGACAGAGTGACAGATGGAATGCCCTATGGTGGTTGTGTCTGGGGTACGTCAGTGTAAATGTTATGTTGAGCAACTGATCAACCACGATGCATCAAATTCAAACACCAGACTGCGCACATAATCCTTTAATTTGAACATCTGAATACAACATTATTCCTCAGGAACGTTCATTATATATATATATATATATATATATATATATATATATATATATATATATATATATATATATATATATCAATACATTGCATAGGCACAGTCCACGTAGTCCCAAACACTATCGCTGCTGACAACTGGGCTCAGTCATTAATACTTCGCCTCCGAATTACTCTCACTGAAACACACAGCACAGAGTTCTCTACCTAACTCCGTCACTATTCGAATTACTCTCACTGAAATACACAGCACGGAGTTCTCTACCTAACTTCGTCACTATTCGAATTACTCTGACCGCCGACCTACACTGGTCGGGTTCCAACACCCGACTGTCTCAAAACGATAAGACCCTCTCTCGGTCTCAACTTCAACTGTCCACGTCAATGTTTTTCACTATCTCTTTAACCCCCCCCCCCTTTTTTTTGCAGCCCTCCCTAGGCTCCACACACACTACCCCACAGCTCAAACTGTCTACCCCACAATTACCCTAGCCAGCTGACTTCTCCTTAACTGCCCCTTCCATCACTGTCCTCTCATTTGCCTCCTCTCATTTGCCCCCTCCGGGGACTTAATATCCGGCCCCATTTTACCTCGTGAACTTGTTTAGTGTACCATTGCCACCCAGGTCACTCACCTTAATGATAGTGAACCCAGGCATGTGTCAGTCAACCTACTAAAATTATTTGGACATATGAACACGATAAACTCTTCCAACAGATTAAGACTCTTTTCCCGAGAAGGTTAACCCGGTCAACAAATGTCCGCAGAAGTCGGATGTGTCGGCCTAACGGCGCAAGAACGCAGCTCTGCTGTAAACAGGCACAACGCAATCACATCCGGAAAAAAACTCCGGATGAACGCAGAAGAAGAAGAAGAAGACGCTTTTCAGCGGTTGTCCAATACTCAAACTACCAGATATTTTTAAAGACTTCATAGTACAGACACACGCGAGTTTTCTGTTACAAATTCATGAGGGAAAATTACATCCTGTTCTCTACTTCAGCAGGAAGTTATCAGACACTCAGAGGAAATATGCCATTACTGAACTTGAAGCGTTAGCGTTAATAGAGAGCGTTAACAAATTCTCTAAATATCTGCTGGGTAGAAAATTTCTGGTTCTATCTGATTATAAACCTTTGCAGGTCTTTAAAGATGGCCATCCAAAAAAAACACCAAAAAAAAAAAAAAAACCTCCAGAATACACAGATGGTCTCTTCTTTTGCAAGATTACGATTTCGATATCTGTCATATTCCAGGTAAAGATAATAACCTTACAGATCTTCTCAGTAGACCGTAGAAATCTATGTAGATATCTCATTTCTTGCCATTGTCTTCGTGCATACATATATTACAGCAGGCCGAATATCTATTTCACTTTTAGGCACCGAGATAGATTGAGTCGAATTACACAAACAGTACAACATATATTTGTAATATATTGATTGATGTCAGATATGTACATATTTTCCGATTTACATGATTTTAAATATAGCCGAACTTTCACGAGACATGTTATTAGGACATTGAAAAGTGTATGTGACTGGATTTCGCTGAAACTGTGGTGCCTTTGAACGGCATGATTCCGATGTTTCGGAGAGGAGTACATCAAACAAGTGTTCAGTTCGACAGAAACGCGACAGACATAGAGTCAAGTCGGAATGCTAATGTTAATTAAGTATATTTATTATATTCAATAACATACATATATCCATATTTCACATCAGTACATACATTTCATAAACATGTAAAGGCAATTTTTACGTCATGGCGCAGTCATTCATTCATTTGTTTATTTACGTCATTATTCAATCATTCATACGAAACATACATTGAAAGTATCATTCATATGGTTATTACGTCATGATGAAATCATTAATGCAAACATACATCTAAATATCATTCACGTCATGATTCGCTCATCTCAATGTCGTTGACAGGATCATGACAATCATACAGTACATATATATTTAACATATCATACATTTTCATTCAGTTATCATAGGAAGAATGAGAATATAGAGTATTTAATTTCAGTACTAAATACAGTCAAGAGATACATACGTACACGTCAGACATGCAAATACGAAGAACAGTGCAGACATATACAAAGGATGAATCGCATGAATGTATGAAAGGATTTTAAATTAGTTTTTTTAATTTCTATCTTCTTCTTCTTCGTTCATCCGGAGATTTTTTTCCGGATGTGATTGCGTTGTGCCTGTTTGCAGCAGAGCTGCGTTCTTGCGCCGTTAGGCAGACACATCCGACTTCTGCGAGCATTTGTTGACCGGGTTAACCTTCCCGGGGGTTTCTTAGGACGTTTGACTCTCACTGTTGTGGTGTTATCCCCCATCCCAGCTGGTCCATATAGAACAGCCAAAGATCCTGGTCAGCCCTCAAGGGAAGGCAGGGGCAGACCATGGGCATTCCCCGCCATCCAAGGAGGCTTCCATACTTGCAGAGCCGATACATAGCGCTCTGGTACTGGGCTCACCCAAGGAATCGTCACGTCCTGCACATGGCTGCTTAGCCTCACTTCCGTATATTGGGCCTTCCGTTCACCATAGGCTGTTCTTCCGGAAACCAGAAGTATGCAGTCTGCAGATGACATCCACACAGTGGGCTTTTGATTCAGACTTTCCATGTAATGGATTTGCTATCCAAGCAATATTCCATTTCGTGCCACTAGGACACTTTTCCACCTTTTATGAAGCCCACACAATGGGCTTTTGATTCGGACTTTCCACGTAATGGATTTGCTATCCAAGCAATATTCCATTTCGTGCCACTAGGACACTTTTCCACCTTTTATGAAGCCCACACAGCGAGCTTTCGATTTGGACTTTCCACATAATGGATTTGCTATCCAAGCAATATTCCATTTCATGCCTCTGGGTCTTCATGCACCTTTAAATGTCAACCTGTATATAGTTAAAGTAATTTGCGGTCAACTTTAGCTTGTTGATATCTCCATAGAGTTTGTCCTCAAATGAAGCAGGTGTGGGCCAAAATATCTTTCTATGTTCTGCATACGTTGGGCAATCCTGCAGCAAATGTTTTGCTGTCATTTTTCCAGTTCTACAATTACATTCATCGGTATCTCCTATCTTTAGTTTATTGAACAAGTGGTATTTCAGCCTGTTATGTCCTGTGCGGAGTCTGAAGATTGCTACTTGTTCTCTTCGGTCGAGTTTGTAATATGCATCATCCTTCTGATGGCCTGGATGCTCTGATTCCCATTTGGTTTTATAGGTGCTTTTTATCAACCTCTTTGCCTCATTATAGGTTATGTCTATGTCAGGCTGTGGTAGTCGTCCGCCCTCTTTTGCCAGTCTGTCAGCCTCTTCATTTCCAGGTATACTGCAATGTGATGGGATCCACTGTATTACAACTTTTTTGGATTTCTGGCATAGACCATGGAGTGCTGCTCTTAGGTCAGTTAGTTCTGTGCTGTTATTGCTCTTCAGTATTGAGACAGCTGACTTTGCATCTGTGAAGATAGCTATTTGCTTCTCTTTATTTTCCTCCATCAGGAGCATTTCTGCTTCAGTTTTCAGAGCCTCTACCTCCGCTTTGAAGTTACTTGAAAATTTTCCAGTTGCCATTGAATGTGTTTTTTTCACTCCATTTTTTAAATTTAGGAGAATTCCTCCTCCTCCATTCTCTATTGAATTTTTGGCTGATCCATCCGTATATGCATGGGTCCAATTCCTGCTTGGGTAATGTTCTTTTATGTAGTTTAGGGTTATTTCTCTTCTTTCGGTTTCATGCTGAGTGTTCTTTTTCTCAATACCAGGAATGTTTTCTATCATCTCAGGCAGTTGCTGCTGTCTCCAAGCAGGGAACTTGTGTGCATTGTGTATGGGCTTGACTGTTGATATGTTAAGAATAGGATCTGCCCTAAAGGCGACGATCAAAGGTGACTCCTAGATAGTTTGGATTTTCTTCATGGCGCAATATTTTTCCTTTCAATACCAGCTTAGGTTGCTGAGGTTTATTTGAGAGGGAGAACACTGTGCATGTTGTTTTCTCCTCACTTATCTTCACTAGCCATGATTTTGACCAGTCCTCTAGCGCTAATAAGGCTTGCTGTATTCTGCTGTTAGCTGTACTAATATATTCTTCAGATGTCCATATGGCTAGGTCATCTGCAAAGGAGAATGTGTGTACTCTGGCTGGAAAATTTTATGTGATGTCATTTATATATGCTAGGAATAATGTTGGTGAAAGAACTCCTCCTTGGGGGACACCTTGCTCCAGCAGCATCATTTTGCTTGTTTGTCCTTGTACTTTTGTCCTGGCTGTTCTGTTCTCAAGGTAGTGGCTGATCCATTTATACATTTTTCCACAAACATGCATGTTTTGCAGTTTTACTTTCAGTCCTTCCTTCCATACTTTATCAAATGCTTTTTCTAAATCTATCCAGACTGCTAGTGTGTGCTTTTTCTCTTGGAAGGCATCCTCTATTTCCTGAGCTATATAGGTTATTTGATCTTCATTGGATCTGTACTTTCTGAATCCTGCTTGGTGTGGTGTTAAGAGTTTGTTTCCTTCCAGATGCCACGTTAGCCTGCCATTGATAATGCGTTCCATTAATTTTCCTACACAGCTAAGTAGACTGATAGGTCGATAGCCATTTGGTTCTTCCAGGTCTTTTCCTTTCTTTGGGAATGGTATTAGTATAGCTTCCTTCCATGCCTGTGGGACTATTCCTCTCTTCCAGCTGTTATTTAGGACTGCTAGTAGTTTCTTCTTTGCCTTGGTGCCTAGTCCTATTAGCATTTCATTTGTGATTCCATCCTTTCCTGGTGATTTCTTCTTTTTTAGGGTATTCATTGTTTGTTCCATTTCTTCCATTGTTAGATTTGCCACCATATATTCTGCTGCTGTCTCTGTATTTCTATGATGTAACTGTTTGTCTTTGATTGCTTTCTTCTGTTCAGTTGTAATATCAATGTGGTTTGCGTTTGCATAGTGTTCCATTAGTGCATTAGCAGCCTATTTTCCTGTAAGCAAGGCATTTCCTTGTTTAATTGTTATTTGTTTGTTTCTAGGTCCTTCATTGTTCATGGCTTTCACTAGTTTCCATAGTTTGTTTCCATCCCTGTCAAAATTCAGGTTTTCTGTTTTTTCCCTCCAACAATCTCTTGTTGTTTGATTTACTGTTCTTTTATATTTTGCTGAGATGGCTTTGAGAGAGATATTCGCTTCAATTGTTTGTTCTCTCTCTGCTGTCTTTCTGGCATCTTCAACTTTGTCCTCCAAACTTTGTAGTTCTTCAGTCCAGTATGGTTTGTAATTTTTCCTCGCTCCTCTAGGAATGGACTCAGTGGCTGCCTGTATTATTGCTCTCTTTAGACTTTCCACCATTTGCTTTATGTTGCCATATCGTGTATTTATGTTTTCACAATATTTGTCTGTTAGTATGGCAAATCTGTCCCAATCTGCTCGTTTGTAATTCCAGCGGGGCAAGGGCTTTTGCTCCTGTGGAATATACTCCATATTCATTACAAGCTTGATTGGTCTGTGGTCACTACCTGCTAATTGGTCCAGCACATGGCGATCGATTTTGTGGAGGATGTCTCCTGTGCAGAAAGCTAAGTCTGGAGTAGAAGTGGTAAGCCATCTTCTGGAGTAGAAGCTCGGTGTGTCATCCGCTTTGTTGAGTAGATGGAGATTTGAGTCTATTTCCCAGTCCTCCAATTCATCTCCTCTTTTGTCAGTATCTGGGTATCCCCATCTTTCTGAACGGCTATTAAAGTCTCCGACAATAATGCAGTTTGTGTCGGTTATTTTCATGTTTGAATTTCTATCTATTTCAGGTTAATTAATTTGTTATAATTATTGAATTGTTGAGTAAAGATTACGTAGAATATAATGATTGTGGAATTACTGGTACACCATTAGTAAATTTCTTACACGTTATTGGAATGGCAAACTACAGATAACCAATAACAACATAATCAACCACCGTAAACTAGGCTACACCTATGGTCACATTAAATATTAATTATGCATTGCATTGTTTATGATATAAGTTGTCTATATGCAGAGCAGATATATATTAGCCAGTATGAACAAATAGTCGTCACAGCCATTTAAAAAACTATAGAAAGCTCACAAAGATTAACTCAATTCGTCAGCTACAAAGGCAGAAGACCTCACCGAGCAAATTTGACAAGAACTGAGAGTCACACGGTAGCCGATAACGACAACATAGCAGGGAGAGAATAGTCATATAGTTACATGTTACATACCAAAACTAATACAGAGGGAATGGTACCAGTCAATCACACACGTCCCCTCAATCGGGTTTTATATCTTTGGTTGGGGATGCTGGCCGTTTAGGCTTATGAGGGACTATTACTATATTTATAGTTTAGTTAGCCCAGCCCTCCCATAGGCTGGTGCTACACGACGTATACCTGGGGTGTAGATAGGAGTGCGTGCCCGTAATATAATATTTTTTTTAAATATAAGATTTTGTGTATGATTGATAGGAGACCATACCATCATATTAGCACAGATAGTGGGAATAGATTATATACATATGACTCCTGGTTTCTGAACTGCTACTTGTCAGGCTAGATAAACAGACTACAGTATAAAATGGTTACACCATTTTCAACGGGGAGGGGGCATGCTGCCAAGTAGCAGCGCAGATGAAATGGCGCAAAAGAGAATTAGTGAGAAAATCGCGAACCAAGCTTATGAGAAACTAGGAGGCAGACGTAAAAAGGAGAAGAAGTCAGAGAAATTGTCAACAACAACAAACAGTGAGATCTTGGAGCTTGACGAGCGAGGCAGCATGTTTCGATTCTCTGGAACGAGATATATTATATACTGGCAGGACACTATTATGATGGCCAACAACTATTGGAAAGGAGCAAGAGAATATTAAAGCATGATGGACATCAGCCCGAAAATCATGGACAAATGTGCTTAAATCAGGATGAGACTTAGAATGTCAGAGCAAGGTGACTCATGGGCAACTTGCTGAAGGACAGAAGGACTGTGATAGAGTCGTTGCAAGCATATTCAAATATATATTGTTCATAATTAATATGTTTTATGCCGTCCCGCCTGGCCATAACAGGCACGGTATCAACGAATTGTAAATTGTAACTGATGTTTATTGAATATGCAACCCCGGGAAGGTTAACCCGGTCAACAAATGCCCGCAGAATTCGGAATGTGTCGGCCTAACGGCGCAAGAACGCAGCTATGCTGTAAACAGGCACAACGCAATCACGTCCGAAAAAAAAACTCCGGATGAACGAAGAAGAAGAAGAATATGCAACTAGCTCGACTCATGGGAGTAAAAAGTGCCTTAGAATGTTAAACGCCGGCCTTCGAGTCATTCATCAATGTTGGAATTCCTAGTTCTGTATTTCTTCTGGATTGCTGTAGCCCTGGACCTTTGAGCATTGTTTGTTAATATTCCATCATTTCACACAAGTTACATTCTAGCAGGTTGGTCATGTCTGTTTTTGAGTACGCAATGGCAATCCTGACTCTCAGCCGTAAGCAGACAGAAAAGATGGAAAGGATACAGAATGAAGCTATGCGCATTATTCTTGGATGTACAAGAGATACAGCATGCAGGGCAATGCGCTACCTTCTTGATTTTCCAACCATTGAAGAGAGAATGCAAGTTTGCAGGGCACGTGCCTACCTCAGAATTAACGCAAACACACAACATCCACTGCATAGTGAAATTATGAAGGTGAAGGGCAGCAGGTTAAAAAGAGGACGGTCGTGGATGGGTCAAGCCGAAGACATTCTTCAACAGGTGTGTTCACTTGAGGATTTAGAACCTGGCGAGGAGTGGGTACAAGTGCCAACAGATTTCTGCACATCCTTTTCAGTTTGCATCCAACTAGATAGAAAATGCAGATAAGAAAATCCGGCTGCCGTGGAGGCGGAAGTACAAGCGTTGATTTTCGAGAATTCGCTAGACGGCGATGCTGTCATTTACACAGATGGGTCAGTCGTCCGACATGTGAGAAGCTCATGGGCCTTTACGGCTCACGCCGGAGGGAGAATTGTGAAGGAGGACTGTTGTTTTAGCTGAGACCACAAGTAGCCTGACTATGGAAGTCATGGCAGTAAGTAAAGCAGATAACATGGCTCGAGACATAGACATTGACTAGGGCATGTTTCCTTAGCAACTCAATGAGCACGCTCAAGAGGATAGAGATAGGGTGGATCCAGAGAGAGAGAGAGAGAGAGAGAGAGAGAGAGAGAGAGAGAGAGAGAGAGAGAGAGAGAGTGGTTGCTGTCTTTGGAGCGGTCGTGGCTTGCAAAGATTAGTTTCATCTTCATGCCAGGGCATGCGGGAGTACAAGGAAATGAGCGGGCTGACAAGCTCGCAGGTAAGGCTACTGTGGAGGGCGGATACGCCATGGACCAGGCTGACATTCTGTGATTGGAAACACTGCGTAGAGACAGGTGATTGCAAACGCCATTTTGCAGGCACATGATAATAATGATGAAATATACTATTAAAAACAGTACTTTCGCACTTTTCATTAACATAAAATAATATAACTTACCAGTTAACACTGTCAAGCATTAGAACAATAATTAAGACCACACATTTAATGAATTATTACAATATTAAATAAATGACATCAAATGAATTTAATTCGAAACTATTCTAATTGTTAACTCAACATAAAAACGGAACTCCGTGTAGAACCTTCTGCAGACCCCAGTTGTGTTCTTTTCAGGTGTTCCTTCCGATCCGCAAACATGCCTGTAAGTGTTGCCTCCACCAGAAAACCTTGTTTTAGTCGCATTTAAGTGTCTGTTTTAATAAAGTTAATAAATATTATATGTAAAATACGTTATATCATCCGTTTATGTTAGAGAACAAACTGGAATTTTGGTTTATTAGAAAATAGTGCTCATATTTGATTAATTGCTCGCAGTACCTGTTTTCGATAGACGCTGTGAAATGTGTTCTTCCTGATTCATGTGGTACACTACACTACATACAGTATTGTTGTGAAATAGTTTAATTACTGTTTCTTCTGTGCAATGCTAATTTATACCTTACAATCTTCTACTAGGAAGTAAGTAGACATTTTGACACTGAAGGGTTTTTGCGAATATGTTGGCAGCTTAAAGTTAAAAGTTCTAAATCAGTTATTGGGGTATCTTCATTGCACTCCGGACATGTCCATAGGTCACAGGTGCTCAGATCCTCCCCCCAGCATATGCATCAGCGTCCGGTGGCTAATAGTAATAGTGCCAGTTCTGTAAAAGAGGCACCTTGTTTTCCCGATGTACCTCTCGCGTCTGGCCGTGCCGATTCTTACTCCCCAGTCTTTCATCCTGGACAGCGATGTGGATTCACTGACGTCAAAGTCCTCTGTTCTCGCCATAGCTTTGAGGACGTTAATAACATCGGCACGATCCATGGGCTGGCCATCTACAGTGAGTGCAGAGCCAGCCAGTTTATCAGCTCGTTCATTTCCCTCGACACCCGCATGTCCCGGGACGAAGATGAAGGTGACTTTATGAACAACAGACTTCCGCAGCGACTCAGTCCACTGTCTACGTACAGATCCAGCTTCGACCTTCTGAATCATGCTCATTGAATCACTTAGTACACACACGTTGGTATAATGCTCCAGCCATATGAAAGCCTGTAACTGCCATCACCTCCATCGTCATGCTGCTCGTGGGCACCACTGGATTCTTGAACAGTTCGGCCCACTGAACGGGCTGTAAATGCCCACGCTCTTTTCTGCTGCTTTACAACAGATCCATCCGTATAGATGAGCACTTCAGGGCTATCTTAGTGTTCATAGATGAGCGCGTTAACCTCTGCATTGACAGCGGCAGGGTTCTGCTCTCTGCACCGTCTGTCGAGTGTGATAATACAGGAGAAAGTGCACTTAAAAGCTGAAGGCACCGGCTCCCATTCCTTGCCGGGGTTGATACTGGTAAGACTGCAGACCTGTCTGACATCTTCTGCCCGACCCATCCATGATTTGCCTCTCTTTAGCCTGTCACCCTTTTCTCTCTGAATATAGCGTCATGCAGAGGGTGCTGCTCATCTGCACTTATTTTTAAGTATGCACGAGCTCTCCAGATCTTGATCCTGTGTTCCATTGTCAGGAAGTCACACAAAAAAGTTCTTAAAAACACATTGAAGTAACATAACATTTTAATTTAACATGGGCCAAGTGTTAATGTTTTTTTTGTGTGGTTTGTTTATGGGACCACCACAAATGTATTGGCCTTGAGAAATCACATCGAGCGTTACTTGAATTAATCATTTGTGGCAGTATTTATAATAGTTAGTTAGTCAGTTAGTTAGTCGACAGATCATCCTCATTGCACATCGAACCATTCAGTCCATAAGTGCTCTGATCCCCTCCTCAGCAAATCCCGCAACGTGTAGCGGCTAACGACGCCAGTGCTGTGTTGATTTATCAATCTTCTTTGGCTTCCTGCGTAGTGTTTTTGTTTGGCCACCCCTCTTTTAATTTGCTGCTCTCGCAGTCTGGCCATTGTTGTAGATTCACAGTCATCACTTGGTTCTCGCAAAAGTCTTACTTCTCGTAGAGCATTCAGAATGTCGGCCTGGTCCATGGCGCATCCGCCCTCCACATTTCCTTGTACTCCTGCATGCCCTGGCACGAAGATGAAACTAATCTTTGCCAGCCGAGACCGCTCCAGAGGCAGCAACCATTCTCTTCGGATCGACCCCTCCTCTATCCTCTTGATCATGTTCATTGAGTCGCTAAGGAAACAAGCCCTAGTGAATGCCTGTGTCTCGAGCCATGTTATTGCTTTACTTACTGCCATGACTTCCATGGTCAGGCTACTTGTGGTTTCAGTGAAAGCACCAGAGTCCTCCATCACAATTCTCCCTCCGGCCCGAGCTGTAAAGGCCCATGAGCTTCTCACATGTCGGACGACCGACCCATCTGTGTAGATGACCGCGTCACTGTCTAGCGAATTCTCAAACTCCGCTTGGCCTTTGTTATCACCTGGTCTATGTGCACATTATAAGCAAGGCTTCGATCAAACCGTATCCCTAGGTAATTCATTGCCTGCGTTCTTTCCACCGTCTCTGAACACAGCATTACAGTTGGTGTTGGAGTGTTGACAATATGATTATTCAACGAGAACCAAGTCACTGTTGCCTTTGTTGGGTTGACCATTGCCCCTCGTACAGAAGACATAGATGGCGCTGCTCACAGTTCTCATTTATAATAGTGAAATACACAAGATAGTGAGCAGGGTCTGTCTGATCTTGTAAATATGGCAGCTGATATGATGGGAACTTAGCTTTACATTCTTATAATTAACTTGTTATGCTGTTCATTGCATAATTCTTTGCAATCAGGACATTAAGTAATAACTAAATGTTATTTTTTTTAAATGTACATTTGGGATGATTATAATATATGGAGGAAACACCCAAAATAAACATGAATTAGGAACAGGATTTGTCATCAAAAAAGAGTTATGGGGGAACATTTTAAACTTTAAAGCTTTTAATGACAGGATTAGTAAATTACGAATAAAAGGTAAATGGAAAAATATAACGATGATTAATGTACATGCACCTACTGAAGAGAAAGAAGATGATATTAAAGAAGACTTTTATAATGATCTGGAAGATGTCATAGAAGAAACCCCCAAACAGGACATCCTGATTGTGCTGGGAGACTTCAATGCAAAAATAGGTAGAGAGCAAACTAATAAAAAAGTGGCCGGTATGGAAAGCCTACATACAACTTCAAATGATAATGGATGGAGAGTCATCAACCTGGCAGAAGCCAAAGGACTGCAGATTAGCAGTACCAGACTACAAAGAAAGGATATACACAAACAAACTTGGAAATCATGTGACAAGAGAACCTATAATCAAATAGATCACATTTTAATTAACAACAGAAATGCATCAAACATACAGCAAGTCAGAAGTTATAGAGGAGCTGAGTGCCACAGTGACCATTTCCTCGTTGGAGCAAAATTTAAAATAAAACTTAAGAGAGCTTTCTATACTAAATTACAAAGATTACACCCAACATATAACAGAGAAAAACTACAAGACATTACAGTCAAAGAGAAATTTACAGATGAAATAAAATGTAAACTTGAAACTTTGCAAAACCCTTTGGAGGAAAGCGTTGACCAAACTTGGTTGAACATCAAGAATACAATTCAATCTACCGCAGAAGAATGTCTCGGTGTGTCAACCACGTATAGAAAGAACAGATGGTTCAATCAAAAATGTGAAGAAGCAGTCACTAAGAAGAAGAATGCCAGACATGTATGGTTAAATGACATCAATAACATCCAAAAGGAAGAGCATTATAGAAATGAATGTAAAGAGGCTACAAAAATAGTCAGACAGCAGAAGCGAGAATAAGAGTAAATATCAAAGGAAAAAAAAAATGGGGGAAATAATCCCCCCCAAAAAAAACAAAAAAAAAAA
>JACEFZ010011341.1:102500-301345 GCA_014155875.1 Cepaea nemoralis | reverse complement strand
GTATAACATTTCTAGTAGCCATTTGTTTATACAGATAAGATAACACCAACCTTGATATGGTTTGTTATAAGATGTTAGTGGTTGTAAGTATAAATATATCATCAACATCAAGTGCATGCTGATGGACATGAACATTCATGTTTCGCCATCTCACACGATCACCGCCATCTTGGGTCAGGTCTATGTTCTTGTCTCAATTATACCATGTGACCAAGGCATCTTCATTCAGACATAAAGATATATCAGGTAGAATGGTTTGATGTGCAGTGAGGATGATCTGCTGACTAATTAACCAACCAACCAACCAACCAACTAACCAACCAACCAACCAACCGCCTACCTGCTTGCCTGCTTACTTACCTACCTATTTACCTACCTACCTAACTACCTACCAACCTACCTACCTACCAACCTACTTACCTACCTAACATAAAGATATATAGGTAATTAATAAGAAACAAAGTTGGAAATCTGTATGCGAATAACATGAAGAAGATGACTGACTAATGAATGTTTATCTGCTATTTTATCCGACATACTATTGAAAATAAATTATTTAAATATCCGAATGTTGACAGATGTAAAATATATGAAAGTGAAATTGTTTAAACAATTACACGTGTTCCAAATTATTATTTTAGAGTGGCAAAAGTTGTTGCACCAAAGAAAGAATCCTTGAGAATTGCTGAAGGGGAGTTAGCAGTAGCCATGGCTTCATTGGAGAAGAAACGAGCTTCCCTGAGAGAAGTTCAGGTGTGTAGTTATGTACATTTTTGTCACTGAGCTATGTACATTCTTGTAGCTGAGTTAAGTATAAGGGGCATTCATTTGAAATCTGTTCGTGTTGCACCATGCGTAATTGCGTTCGTTGAACATGATCATGTCATAGTCATGTGATAAGTACTGACCAATGAATAAAAGAGCAAGTGCTTATCGTCCCATGATGCATAGGTTCTGTTTCTGACCATTGAGAAAATGGCCGGGTTGATCCAAAATTCGTCCAAAGAAGCTCAAAGAGCGGTGATTCAGTTTTTTTCATTTGAAGGATGTCGACCAGTGGACATTCATCGAAGAATGCAGGCAGCGTATGGTAACAAATGTGTGTCAAAGACAACAGTGACAGACTGGGCACGAATGTTTCAGAAAGGATATCAGTTCACGACAGATCTTCAATGGCCGAGTCAAGCGCCTGTTGTTGCAACAGTAAAAACCATTGACAAAATTGATGCAGCAGTACAGATGAACCGTTGTCGAAGCATACGTTCGCTAGCGAAAGAATTTGATGTGTCAATTGGGACAATTCAAAAGGTCGTTCGTAAGAAACTGCAATATTGGAAGGTGTGTTCACAGTGGGTACCACGAATGTTGACTGACCATCAAAAAGAGGAACGCATGAGATAGTGTTTGAACTATTTGCTGTGTTACAGAGTGGAGGGTGATGCATTTCTCTTCCACATAGTGGCAGGCGATGAATCATGGTGTCACCACTTTGAGCCGAGCAGCAAAAGAGAGAGCATGCAATGGAAGCATGCTGGATCACCAAAAGCCAAAAAATTCAAGTTACAGGTTTCCGGTGGTAAGGTTATGCTGAGCGCACTTTTTGACCATGAAGAGCTGTTGTTGGCCGACTTTAAAGAACCTGGTGTCAACATCAACTCTACCCACCATTTGCAAAGAATAGACAAGCTGCAAAAAGCCATCAAGAATAAATTACCCAGCATGCTTTCTCGTGGTGTGATTTTGTTGCACGATAATGCTCGTCCGCATGTCGCAAAGATTGTGCAGGAAGCATTAGCAAGGAAGAAGTGGGAAAATCTGCAACATCCAGCCTATAGTCCTGATTTGTCACCATGTGATTTTCATTTGTTCGGACCTCTAAAATAAAAGCTCTCAAGGGGCAATGATTTCACACAGATGCAGACATAATGAACGTGGTAAATACTTGGTTCAGTGAGCAACTACAATCCTTTTTTGCAGACGGCGTTCGCCGCCTACCTAAGCAATGGGATGCTTGCCTGAATGCCTACGGCGACTTCTTCTGACCAACTCATGGTGCATAATTCATTCAAAATGAATGCTTTGTTTAATTCTACCACACCTTTTAATGTTTCTTTCATGCTTTTGTAATACAGCCATTGGAATGGGTTTCAAATGAACACCCCTAATACATTTTTGTAGCTGAGTTAAGTACATTTTGGTACCTGATCTATGTTGCTTACAATAATCACATTTTGTTTCATAATGTCTTCTTCTTCTTGTTTGTCCATCAAGAATGATGATGACCATTCAATTCATCCAGTGGGGTTGAAAGTATGGAGCCATGAGTTCTAAGATGGCTGATAAGGCCTATGTTGCTCGAAATGTTTTCTGACAATGTGGGCAAAGAATGCCTGATGTTCCAGGTGGAGGATCTCCTGCAGTGGATTTTCTGTCTCATCTTTTCTTCACAGCTCTTGCAGTCCTGTTGGCTTCATAAGTGACTGCACCCTTGATAATGTCTACCAAATTTTAATAGACACATTCTGTTTCTTTGTGGTAACTAGTTAGAGGCATACATGTTTTGCACTGCAGGCTGTAAAATGAGCGTGTTTTGCATCGAGTCAAGAACTGACATCCCAGCACTCGGAACATTTCCATACATGCTCCGTCCTCATCTCCAACAACCAGCGAAGACTCCCAGTACTGTTGGTACCATTTGCAATCTGATTATGTCATTAGTCATTAGTCGCGGTTCCAAAAATAAAAGCAAAGGGTCGTCCCCATTATGCTCCGTTCCCGTGCCAGTGAATATCACATAAAATGTTTCTCAATGCCCCATGTGAAAAGTGGCAGGAGTCTCGACAAACAACGGCCCGCTCCGGCACACTGTGCTGCACTGTGCAAAATGCCACCACCAGAATGTCACCACAAAAATCCTCTATGAACAGTGCAGTTCACATCTGATGGAATTGGCAGTCACTTTCCCAACCAGATGTTCACCTACAAAGTCTTGATGTCTCTAGATATTGTTGTTTCATTTCTAGATGTTTTCTAGCCACCATGCCATTTTTCTCTGATACAAAACAACCTCGAACAGATGTTAAGAAACACTTCACTGTACATAATGCTATCACCAGAATGCCAACACAAAAGTCCTCCTCCAAACCACAATTCATCATTGATGGAAACGACAGTCACTAGCAAAACCAGCAGCCACACATTTCTGCATAAGGCAAGAAAACCAGGTCGATTCTGCGACACACTGGGTGCCATATTTGCAGATATTTCTGGATGTTGTTGTTTCGTTTCTAGATGTTGTCTAGCCAGCTACGCCATTTTGAGCATGCAGATCATACTGCAACACCTCGAACAGATGTAAAACACATTTCACTGTACATAATGCTGTCTCCAGAATGCCAAAACAACAGTCCTCCACGAAAGCACTTTTCATCATCAAAAGAAGCGGCAGTCAACCAGAAGACCAGCCGCCACACATTTCTACATAAGGCACAAAAACCGGTCAATTCTGGGACATGCCCTCCGCCATTGCTCTGAACATGCAGATCACGCTCCACAACCTCGGACAGATTTTAAAGCATTTCACACAAAATTCACAGCTCACAGCGTCACACCACGCACTCAACTCAGTAGCAGGGCAACGGAACCGTAAACTACTAGTCCACCATGAGGAAAATGCAAATGCAACGGTAGCCACGAGCATAAACATCCAGAGGCCTTAACCGTTTCACTGCCTATCCGCCATACTGGGACTGGAAGCCCAAAAATCTGATTATGTGTCCGCCTGAAAGATAGTTCCACAGCAGATACTGCCATTAAGGTGTAAAGTGTTAGGTGATAACATATCCTAGCTTATGGCATATGTTGTGAGTTGGCTGGTTCCCTTCCTTACCACCTTTCTGTCCTGGGTAATTGTGGTAATTCTGAAAATTGTCTGGTACCCACTTTTATGAGACTGGATCATAGCTAGAACTGCCCCAGTTAAAAAAAAACAGTCCTGCCTATGTTAAGGATTGACGATTTTTCACTGTGTTAATTTTAGAATGTGTTTGTGATATAAGCTGGTAATCTTAGAATGTTTTTCACTGTGGCTGATAATTTTAGAATGTGTTTGTGCTGCAGGCTGGTAATTTTAGAATGTTTTTCACTGTGGCTGATAATTTTAGAATGTGTTTCTGCTGTAGGCAGGTAGTCTTAGAATGTTTTTCATTGTGGCAGTAAATTTTAGAATGTGTTGTGCTGTAGGCTGATAATTTTAGAATGTTTTATACTTTAAGCTAGTAAGATTGGTATGTTTTGTTTTTCTTGTGGAATGTATATTGAACCAAGCTATCAAAGTATTGTTGTATGCTAGTGTAGAACTGACCAGGCAGTTTTGATCCTGCAGAGATACAACTAAAACATACAACCTACTCTACCTCACTGAAATAATGTTTCCAGTTGATTGTGGTATATTGCCGGCTCTGTGGCCAAGAGGTTACAAATGCCATTCGTAGTCCTGCAAACCGCATTCGAAACACAGCTGCTTTAGTTTCCATACAATGGCATGAGTGCTGGTCGTTCAGAAAGCAATGGCAAACTACTGAATTGTAAACTTGCCAAGGAATCACAAACAGTCCAAAAATACTGGAGTTGTCTGCTACTTTCCTGTAAAGGTTACAACTAACTTTAACTATTCATAATATTTGCAGAGATTTAATTGATTCTGCTGGCAATTTTGTTTCCTGTTAGGGCTGGGGTTTTCGTGTGTATGTGTTAAACCTGTGATAAACGACACACACATATTTACTTCTGTTATAATCGTATACATTATCATTAGTCAGTGATAAATGACACACACATTATTTACTCTTGCTATAATCATATGCCTGATCATTAGTCAATTGTTGAGTATCTTCATCTCATATGTAAGGCTGAGCGTGTTAACAATATACACTTTCACTTGCACTAAATAACCACTTGGTACTGCTGTAGTTTATTCTGATTTATGTGGTGTTTATTGGCTTGATGTCATATCTGATCTATCTAGCTGGTCAGAAATGTAATGTTCTTGTATACTTATAGGAAAAACTTCACAAACTGGAAGAAAAACTGGAGACAAACAAAGCTAGGAAAGCTGAACTTGAGAATGAGGTTGACCTGTGTACTAAAAAATTGGCCAGGGCTGAGCAGCTAATTGGGGGACTTGGAGGTGAAAGAGACAGGTGAGTGCCACAGGTTGATTGATTGTATGAACAGCAGTTGTCTATAGATGCAGATTGATAGATTGTAGCAACAGCATTTGTCTATAGATGCTTTTGTAACCATTGCATTTTTTGGGTTTAGTGTTTCTTCATTGCGTTCTTTTGCTAAATGTTATTTAAATGTGTGTCCTACTAAATGATAACCCAGTGCAGTAAAGGGTAATCGTGCTACCTTGCAGTTTTCTCAGAACTTTCACAAAAAACACACCCCTGACTGGTATAAATGTGCAACACTGAATGACATAAGGCACATATGCAGCCAGGAATATCTCGGTGCTCATGCATTCAGTGGAACATTGTCACCCTCCCACATTTCTGAGCTAAGGATTCTGTGCTGACTACATTGTGGCTCACAGGGTATTAGTACAAGAAAAGTCCATCTATTCATTACTCAAGAAAAACAACTGCTGCTCTGCTCGTCTCTCCTAGGCTGGTGTTCTGTTAGAAGATGCTGCTTTCTGTGACCCCCATGGAAAGAAGTCACTTACCATGACTCTGATCCAGACAAGAAGCAGAGATTAGAGGAGACACCAGACAACATCAATATTGCAAGCTGTTGGCACACACAGATTTAAACTTTCTGCCTCCAAATGATGACAGTGTCTTACTGAATGAACAAATGTACTTTGACATATGGCCAATTATATACCCTTAAAAAAGTGTCATCTTTAGCCAGGTATATCATCCACCTGAACTCACTATGAATTATGGACAGATTTCATGCCCAGCCATTATAATAACCAGTTTAAGTGAAACGACACATAAACAAACATATCAGGCCATTATGATTGTTCTAGTATATTATGAACATTTAAAGAAGTTGGAATAACGAAGACACAAACAATAGATTGCATGATTTATTGCCTGGCATTTAAAGAAGTGACATGCTTGGTTGGTTTCACTGTGTTATAGATAATACATAGAAATAATTGTTGCTTGTGAACCCTTGAGGCCATGTCATATGAGCTGCCAGAATCATACTACAGAATCAGCATGCTCTCGTGGGGAACGTCCTGACACATCTACAGACTGCACCTAACTTGTCCCTAAAGGTGCAGACCATTATTAAGCAGAAGCCCAGTACCCAGTACACAAAAGTGGGCTAAGTAGTCATATGTGGGACTTGACAGTTCCTTGGGTGAGTCCACAAAACGGAGCATCATGTGTTAGCTCTGCTTAAATGGACACCCCCTTGGATGGTGAGAAATAGCCATATGTTGCCCCTGTCTTCTCTTGAGGGAGAGACGCCTTGTTCTGAATGTCCTAGATGAGATGTAAACTTGTATCGATAGAATGGATGCAGATAAAAGCACTACAATGGGATAATGAAATGTCCTTAGAAAGTGAACACAGCCAGCAAATGCCGGGATGAAGTTGGGTGTGTTAGCAGATATTGCAGTTCCACATTAAAAAAAGAAAACACAAAATGCTATAACAATTTTACACCAATCTAACGCAGAAGAAGAAGACTGACACAGAACATATGACTGATGACATAGCAACAAAACCAGACAATCAACAATCTGTCATCTCACTCTTAACATGGCATTTGTTGTGACTCCAGTAATATACATTCCCACATCTTTTTTAGTTCCCTGAACCCTCTCTTTGAGGCAAATGTTATTTATTGTCTTATTTATTCAACATTTATAATGCAAGGTGCTGAAAAAAATCACTTCTGTGAAAGGCTTGGTAATTGCAACTTATAAACATGTTTGATTTGCATAAAACAATAGATAAATTGCCCACGTTTAGACATTTAACTGATAATTCTTCTTCTGCGATCAGTGTGTGCTATGCGTATATTCCAGCATGGGTCACAAACAGGATGGGTCACTTGAGGTCTTTACCCATCCCCAAGAGGTTTTCTTGAAGGGTCACTCCAGTTGGCCAAATTTCCTCTCTCATTTCAGTGAAATCAGGGCATTCTTGCAGGCATGCTTTGGGATTTGCTTGAGGGCTCAATATTTGCAAATGGCAGAGACAGTGAGGCCCATGCAGTAGAGGTGTGTTCTGAGTTCACAATTTCCTATTCTGATATAGAAATGTTTGTCAGTTTAGCTTCTTCGAGATAACAGAAGAAATTACAGTGATGAGGGCTGTTGTTTAGCAGAAGTCATTTTGGGTGGCATTGACATTTTCATATTTACTTTTGTCCCCAGACCAGAAAATATTTTAACATCTGTGTTGGTTTATATAAATCTTGCTAACTGAATAATTTCAGGTGGAGCCAAGCTGCTCGAGACTTGGGCAAGAAATACATAAATTTGACGGGTGACGTTTTGGTGGCATCTGGCATTGTTGCCTATCTGGGAGCCTTCACTTCAGCATTCAGAATGGTAAGTTGTGTGGAGAGAATGGTGCTCACAGTTACTGTGCACAGAGCTGTTCTATGGGCATCATGCAGTTATTTTCCCATAGCACAGTGAGGTTAGGTGGTCAGTTCCCTTCCTCATCACCTTTCCCTTGCAGACAACTCCAAGAAGAGTTTGAAAGTGATCTGGAACCCATTTTATGAGGCTGGGAAGTTTTAAAAAAAATTGACCTGGACTCCCAGGTGACCCCAACACACAGTGAGAACTGGGAAGTGTTCTGGGAAGTAAAGCAGTCAACATGATATTGCACATCACCATCAAGTGCCACATGGTTTATACAAATATGAGTCCTGCATCATATACCAAGTAGCCTCAGGATGTGGAAAATTGTCCTTCACGTTTGACTGTTTGATGAGCTTTGGTCAACTCCAGTGCTGTACTGGTCAGAACAATCCAGCCACTTCTGGTGACTGAATCCAGACCACTGTCTGGAGAGGTAAGTGATTCATTTAACTTACTGGATGGTCTGTGCAAAAATGATTTGATTTACATTTTTCAACTAGAAGTATGTCTACAATTTCAGCTGTAGTTTGTCAATTTTCAAAACAATATTTTTTGTCATACTTAGAAATTGTGGACAAGTTGACTGGCACTTTGTCGTCTTGAACAGACAATAGTTTGTGCTTCAAAAATTGCATTATACCTCTCCATAACACAACGCCTGGGCTGAATTGTAGAGACCATGTGTTGCCCTTGCAGCATGATCCCTCTATCGACCTGCCCAGTTTTCTCCAGAGGAAAGGTAACACCAATACATCTGGAACAAGACAAGCTGCAGAAGCTGCCAGATCAGCAAAGCAATGCTCTTATTGTTCCTAGTCTTTAGGTTGCATTTCCTTGTGCTAGAGTAAGGTATGTACCCTAATGGACAAGTTTTGTTTTGTTTTCAGAAGTGTGAGTAAGGTACTGTAAGCAGCGTTTGGTAGTTAATGAGTTAGAAATCAGACATGCCTTGATTCCATCATTTACAATGTTTTAGAATACTTTTAGTGTTCTCCCTAGGACACTGCTGCAGAGTGGCTGAAGACGGTACAGGAGAAGGGGTTACCTTGTTCCAGTGACTTCAGCCTGATCAACACTCTTGGAGAGCCTGTCAAGATCAGGGAGTGGAACATTGCAGGACTGCCGACAGACAACTTTTCTCTGGAAAATGGCATTATAATCAGGTATGTTATTTTCTTTAGTCATGTGATGAGAAAAGAGGGATTGGAGAACATCGTGACAACTGGAAAGATCAAGGGGAAGAGAGGCACTTGTATTCCAGAGAAATGATGCTGGATGGCCTGATATGGTGGCATGAAGGAATATCATTAGCAGAGTTGATCCAGAACACCAAAGACTGATACTTCCGGTTTCAAGATGGCGACGGACGGTCGTGTTGTTTTGTGTTCGTTAACTTTTTCGCGTAAGGGATGGATTTATTCATTTCTTGCGTGTAATTGGTGTGCCAGGATGTAAAACCAGGAGTTTCTACTCAAGATCTGCGCGGGTGCTACGGAGTTCGTGCATCGAGCGAAGCCATCCTTGAGTGAATTTTCAGCAGCGTGTGTGGTTCTCAATCAAAAGTCTGTGTTTACGTTTTTTCAACATGGCGGAACAACGTGTGTTTTCCGAACGATCAGCAGTCAACATACCGAAGCGGCGTGGTAGCCGCGCAGGGAAAAAGAAGACAGGTAAGCGCGGTGGCTTGAGACGTTTTAGACTCAAGTGTCACCGTCTAGGACTCGGGAACATCCGTATTCTATATTGGAACTGTGCCAGTGTAAAACAACGGGGCTCTATTTTAGAAACCCTAGTTTACAGGAACGACATTGTAGCACTCCAGGAGACGAGACTGGGCGATCAGCTACTCCGAATTGCCGGCTTCAAATGTTTCTATAACAGACGACATCTGGGAACGGCGATTCTCGTTCGCGACAGCATGGTGGCGTCAGAGCTAGACATGTCCAGTTGGAACAGTGACGATATACAAATACAGGCGTTGAGAGTTCATTCCAGTATACCATTCGTGTTGGTTAATGTTTATGCCCGCAATGCGAGTGTGGACGCCCAGAAGTGGCAGTGCTTAAGTGGCATATTAGGCCACGAGAGAAATGTTATTTTCTGTGGTGACTTCAACGCTAAAGGCAGATCATGGGGAAACACTTCCTCCAATACACAAGGGGAGGAGCTCGAGACTGCACTGGAAACCATCGACCTGGTTTGTATCAACAGTGGCTGTGTCACCAGGACAGCAAGCCGTCCAGGCGATGAGGACAGTGCTATTGATCTGGCGCTAGTTTCACCTTCACTCACTACAGTGTGTAGATGGGGTGTCCTAGGACACCATGGCAGCGACCACCACCCATGCAGCATATTGGTGGAGAAAGGCAGAACCAGGCAGCACAAGCTAAAGGTAAAGACGTTCCAGTATGACAGTACAGGGCAAGATGTGGTGAGTAAAATAAGACGTGACAAGCGCAGAACGTTTCAGGGCAGGAAGAAAAGGAAAAAAAGCTGGGAGCAGCCACCGTGGTGGAGTTTCGAGGTGGAGAAGGCTTGGGTGGATAAGCGTAGTGCTGTAAGGAGATGGCAAAATGCCAAGAAGAACAGAGCTGGTCATCCTAGTCCCTGCTTGCACTTAGAAAGAGAGATGCACACAAAAGTAAGCTATTTCAAAAAACTGATCACGGTGGTTAAAAGCGAAAAATGGGCAGAGGTGTGTCAAAGAGTAAGCACAGACAAGTCACTGAAATTGTTCTGGCGACTACATAAAAGCATGAGTGGTGTAGTCAAGAATAAGAGCATTTCTGACTTCCAAGGTGCTGACCTCATCTGGCAGAGGACTGACGAGGACAAGGGCAAAGCCCTCTTTGAACGCTACCTTGAGCAGAGCAACCAGACAGACATGGGAGGCCGGAATCTGGCCAAGGAGGTCACCTCAGACAGATGCAAGGCCCAGAACACTTCGGATGAAGACACAGTGACAGTGAAAGAAATCAAGGCTGTGCTTCGACGATCAAAAAACAGTGCTCCAGGTCCTGATGGCATAAGATACGACGACATAAATAGGTGTACCGACAATGAGCTAGAGAAACTAGCAGACATGTACAACAACAGTATAGGGAGTGCTAGCATCAAGGAGGAATGGTTACACAGCTATCTGATTCCCTTGCCGAAGCCTGACAAAGACCACAAGAAAATTCAGGGATATCGAATTATAACCATGCAGAATACAATAGGCAAGCTGCTGGAGAAGGTAATTGCCAGGAAAATATCAAGCCAACTAGAGAGGCAAGGTGTTTTCCCACCTACCCTGGGTGGGTACCGTCCAAAAAGAGAAACCTGGACCAATGCAGCAGTCTTTGCCCACGATGTCTATGAAGGTTTCCACTCAGGCACTGAAACCGTTGCTGCAGCGATTGATCTTGAGGACGCATACAACAGAGTACCACTGGATTTTTTAATGTTTCAGCTTCTTGAACTAAACGTAAGTCCATTCCTCCTTAGTTGGATCGCTGCAGCTCTCTTCCAACGGAAAGTAGTTTTTAGATGTGGCAGTTGGACTTCGGAACCAACAACAATATATCCTGGCCTACCACAGGGATCACCATTATCTCCGGTACTGTTCAACGCCTACACAGTGAGAATCACCAGTGAGCAGATCACTGGACCTGGCAGGACATTATCATATGCCGATGATGTTTTAGTGTATCGTCAGGGTAAGGATAGAGAGGAGGTTGCTGTGGAACTACAAACCGAACTCAATCGCATAAGTACTTGGTGTGATGAAGCTGGGGCAATGGTCAACCCAACAAAGGCAACAGTGACTTGGTTCTCGTTGAATAATCATATTGTCAACAATCCAACACCAACTGTAATGCTGTGTTCAGAGACGGTGGAAAGAACGCAGGCAATGAATTACCTGGGGATACGGTTTGATCGAAGCCTTGCTTATAATGTGCACATAGACCAGGTGATAACAAAGGCCAAGCGGGGTTTGGCAGCGATGCGGGTGATGGCGGCAGCAAACTGTGAGCAGCGCCATCTATGTCTTCTGTACGAGGGGCTGGTCATGTCTGTTTTGGAGTATGCAATGGCAATCCTGACTGTCAGCCATAAGCAGATAGAAAGGATGGAAAGGATACAGAATGAAGCTATGCGCATTATTCTTGGATGTACAAGAGATACAGCATGCAGGGCGATGCGCTACCTTCTTGATTTTCCAACCATTGAAGAGAGAATGCAAGTTTGCAGGGCACGTGCCTACCTCAGAATTAACGCAAACACACAGCATCCACTGCATAGTGAAATTAGGAAGGTGAAGGGCAGCAGGTTAAAAAGAGGACGGTCGTGGATGGGTCAAGCCGAGGACATTCTTCAACAGGTGTGTTCACTTGAGGACTTAGAACCTGGCGAGGAGTGGGTGCAAGTGCCAACAGACTGCTGCACATCCTTTTCAGTTTGCATCCAACTAGATAGAAAATGCAGACAAGAAAATCCGGCTGCTGTTGAGGCTGAAGTACAAGCGTTGATTTTTGAGAATTCGCTAGACAGTGACGCGGTCATCTACACAGATGGGTCGGTCGTCCGACATGTGAGAAGCTCATGGGCCTTTACAGCTCGGGCCGGAGGGAGAATTGTGAAGGAGGACTCTGGTGCTTTCACTGAAACCACAAGTAGCCTGACCATGGAAGTCATGGCAGTAAGTAAAGCAATAACATGGCTCGAGACACAGACATTCACTAGGGCTTGTTTCCTTAGCGACTCAATGAACATGATCAAGAGGATAGAGGAGGGGTCGATCCGAAGAGAATGGTTGCTGCCTCTGAAGCGGTCTCGGCTGGCAAAGATTAGTTTCATCTTCGTGCCAGGGCATGCGGGAGTACAAGGAAATGAGCGGGCTGACAAGCTCGCAGGTGAGGCTACTGTTGAGGGCGGACGCGCCATGGACCAGGCTGACATTCTGAATGCTCTACGAGAAGTGAGACTTTTGCAGAGAACCAAGTGATGACTGTGAATCTACAACAATGGCCATACTGCAGGAGCAGCAAATTAAAAGAGGGGTGGCCAAACAAGAACACTACGCAGGAAGCCAAAGAAGATTGATAAACCAACACAGAACTGGCGTCGTTAGCCGCTACACGCTGCGGGATTTGCTGAGGAGGGGATCCGAGCACTTATGGACTGAATGATCTGTCGACTAACTAACTAACTAACTAACTAACCAAAGACTGAGATCTGTGGAGAGACATGAATACCTATGCCAGCTGGCTGGGGACTTGATGATGATGATGTAATTGTCAGCAATTTGTTGAAAATATGCTTTGTCAGTTGATCATGTCTCTATTGTTTCCATATTTGCTTCCCTCACTTCAGAGGTTACAGATTGTAAGAATTGTATGGATTTTTTGCCTTGGAAACACGGAAGTTCGGGGGAATGAACAGGTTGACAGGCTGGCAGAGAATGCACCTCTTGGTGGTAGATTACCTATAGACAAGGGAAAGGTGATCTAGCACCTGTGGGACCAGGTGGAGAAGGTAGGGGAACAGACTGAGAACTCATATGTGTAAAGAATGATATGACGGGGGGATCGGCAGGGGTTCTGGAAGAATCTCAAAACTGAGGGGGAAGACCAGGAGAACTTTTAATCAGATAGTGGTGAGAACGATTAGTAGTATGACTCTTTGCTGGCTGTTGAACAAGGTGACGTAGTGAGTATGGGAATGATCTGAGTGCAGTGATGTCAGTTCTTAGCTCAACTCAACTCAACTGATTTCAAATTTATACACATGGGTGCATCTGTTTAGATCTTGAAGTTTTTGCGGATATATCTTATCTTTATGGTAGGCAAGGAGAAGTCAGTACATGCAATTGCCAAGATTAAGTGTATGGGCAGTTACTAAGCTAGATTTATAAGGTGTGTCTGACATGTTAAACACAACTCCAAATCAATGACATGGCTGAATAACCTGGCATGCATTTTAAAATACGGTAGAGGGGTCTCTCATGCCACTAGATGTGTCCACCAGGTGGCTGATGGTGGGGTGGCATTTATATATAGATGTTATATGGGAATATGTTGAGTAAACGACCATGGTTAGTTGGTAGGGCAGCTATCTGTATAAAATACCTCAAAATTCTGTGACATTGCCCTTATCAGGTAAAATGCACCATAACCTCTCCCTCCTACTGCTTTGCATGGGGGTGTGATCAATATTTTGCCAGAATTTCACAATTTCTGACCTACATTGTATGTTCTCCCTGTCATGTTAGGAATCATACATGCTGGCAATGTTTCTGCTTCTTGCCTTCAGCAATGCTCGTCGATGGCCACTGCTGATTGATCCCCAAGGTCAAGCTAACAAGTGGGTCAAAAACATGGAAAAAGCCAACAATCTGCATGTGATCAAGTTGACAGATGCTGACTTTGTTAGAACTCTTGAGAACTGCATCCAGTTTGGCTACTCCAGTAAGTTGCCTGATTGTGGATTTCTGAACATAATGTTGATCATAACTCTGAACATAACTCAAGGTAATGTTGAACATAACTCTAAACATAACTCAACATAATGTTGAATATAACTCTGAACATAATTCAACATACTGTTGAGCATAACTCTAAATATAATGAAGAACATTTTATGCAATAAGTCTTTGTCATTGAAAGTTAGATAAAGAATTTCTGCATGTTACAAAGAATCAGTTTAACATACAGCTGTGAATCCTGGACAATTAGTATAAATGGTTTGCATACCCTTTACAGGACATTGCTGTCAACATCATCATCTTTCAGCTGATTGTTGATTTCTTGGCAAGATTACACTCAGTAGTTTGCCATTGCTTTCTGAGCGGCCGGCTCACATACCCCGTAAGTTACTGACGCGATTCGAACCACTGCTGATTCTCACCATCATCATGTTACTTACGAGAGTATATGAGATTACGGAGAAAAGTCGCTAACCTCAAGGCCAGGAAGCCGGCACAATTAGTATACAGGTGAAAAAACTCCCTAGAAGCCTTGGAAATGTGGTTTTATAGAAGAATGCTGAAAATTCACTCAACAATCAAAATGAGCAATCTGGATATTTTTTGGGAAGGCTAAGTGTCGCAAAGACAACTTATCACAAAAGAGGTAGCCATCATTTTTTGGCCGCATTATGAGAAGAAAAAACTGTCATGTTGTGACAATTGGAAAGATTTGTGGAAAGAGAAATAGAGGAAGACAGCGAGAGACAATTCTTGACAGTCTTGTGTCATGGTATGGAAGAGAGACAACACACAAATTAATCTATGCCACTGGAGGTTGCAATTTGTGGAGAAGCATGGTTGCCAACGCTAGCCCTCAAGGCTAGAATGTAAACAAGCTGTAATCAGCATCACACACTGAAAACAAATTAATGTTAAATGCTAAAAGGGATTTTGAGAAACAAAAAATAAGTAAATTCAAAATATTAAAACAATTAAAGGTTTCACAAATGTTTTCTTTTAATGAACATGAAAATGGAATACAAAGCTACGATAACAAGGAAAACTATCTGGTATGCAAAAATTACATTCAAGCACAAACAACACAATCTAACCTCTGAATCATTTTATTGTAATCTTTTAAATGTTTCTAAGATCAACAGCAGTTTACTCATTTATTGATCTCAGGTTTAGAATATCCAGGATATCACACATTTTTATATAATGCGTCTACTATATAATATATGATAGTTTCTTTCATATATGTGTATGTTACTTTTTTGCCGTCAATAATTCTTACCATTTGTTGGGTATAATCTTATTTTTGTAATGTACTGTTATTACATTGTGGTTGTAAGAATGATACAAACTTAAAACATGTGTGTGTGACTCCTGTGACAGAGTGAGAGATAGTAAACACAGTGTACATACCTATAATGAACGCAAATCCGGTAAATGGAAATCACAGTGTGGAGAATAACAATTATAATAATAATGTAAAAATAAGTGACACCACAACACCACAAATCACCATTTCGATCTTGGTGATCTTCATCAGGAACAACACATACAGTTGTAAAAATAGACATGAAATTAGAAAATTTAATTAAAACAATACAATGTAAACAAAAGAAGTATTGGTATCAAACATTATTAGGCCATTTCCCACTCATTGTTTCTAGGAAGGCTGCATTGGAGTTCAGTGGTGAAAGGTGCCAGATAAGAAAGTGTGTGGCCAAAGATGTGGAAACAGTTAGATATAGATATATAGAGGGAGTCAGCAGAGTTATACTATAGTTAGATATAGATATATAGAGGGAGTCAGCAGAGTTATACAGTGACATCTTTAACAGTATTGATTCCCCTGGATGGATGCATCCCAATGAGTTGATTAACTGGCTCTGGATTTTGAGACTAATTAACAGATTGAGTGCCAAAGAAAAAGTAGTTTTGGACCAAATGAAAATGGGTGACAAAAAATGGGAAGTAGGGCTGTGTCACAGTTACAACCTAAAAGTTGTTAATATGGTAGCAGACATGTTGTATATTATATATCAAATTAAAGGAGGTTGCTTAATATTAGGGAAAACTACTGTATTGATATTTGATTTGAGACAACATTTTGCAATGACAACCATTCAGCTATAAATAAGAACATAGCGGATAAAGGAAGTCGCTTAAGGCAATTAATCATCCCATGGTACTTAACCAGTTGAGCTGTGAAGGTCATGTGACAAATGTTTTCCAGAAAATAATGCCACTCTGATGACCTTTTATTGACCTGATTTTAATGACAGGTTTTACTGGAGAATATTGCTGAAGACCTTGACCCAATTCTGGAGTCACTGTTGTTGAAACAAACATTTAAGCAAGGTGGTAGTTTGTGCATCAAACTTGGAGACTCCACCATTGAGTACTCACTGGAATTCAAGTTCTACATTACTACAAAGCTAAGAAACCCACATTACCTGCCAGAAACCGCAGTAAAGGTATTGTTGTCTCTATATGTGTGTGCTTCTATATCTTTGTTATACAATTAGATTATATATTCTAGAATGTGTACAGTTATGGTGGCATGTTGGGGTATCTATTATCAGTGGTAAGGCGACTCCTTTCCTCTGCTGACCTATGGAACACCCTTGAATAAGGTCTTCTGTGCCACTTTGTCAACCCATTCCACATTATTTCCCTCTGTTGACCTCCTCCTCAAATACTCACAATCTTTCTAGTTGTTACAACATCCCAAAACCTATTCTCTTCACGTGACCAAACAATCATGATTGTCTTCTCCTGGTGTGGATACAAACCTGTCTTGACTATCTCTGTCAGTATTTCTTTATTGATTTTCTTAGCTATCCTACTCTCTAATCTTTTGCTATAAAGATATACAAATAAAATATATCTCTTGCTATAAAGTGTCTATGATTCAAAGGCACAAAATAGTATGGACAGTCTGCAGCAAACCAAGACTCACTGCCTGTCTCAGTACCTGTTTATCCCTGACTAGAGTAATGTTAAACCAAATGAGCAGGTGGTGAATGGAACTGGAGAGCAACCATCAGGTAGTTGTTATTATGGTCTCAAGTTTCGCGCCGGTCGGAAGAGGATCGCTTTATAGGAGACAATGCCTACAGTCATGACCAGTATGGCAGTTGCCAAGAAGGAAAGCAGTGGTAGATCCACCTTCTTCACAGATAGTCTAGTAAATCATGACTAGAGCACAAGAACATCAATATCAGAAGTGAATTGAAATACATGAGACATAACACTGTACAGACATGATAACAATGCCACATTGCATGGACTATAAGTGAAAAGAAGAATATTCACAAGGCATCAGAAAGGAGATTTCATTTAGTTATGACTTTCATTTAATTTAAATGGCACATATCATCATCATCAGCCATCATATGTGCTGGGATGTTGCTTGTCCATCATTTCGAAGAGGACCACTCTGTCACGTGTCAGCCCTAGAGGGGTTTCACAGGTGACTAATTAGACCAATCTGAGCCTGGAAATGTCTGTTACAGTGCCAGCAGAGGAACATTGACCTAGCCCAAATGCCCACTCAGGACTAGTTCAAAGTCTTCTCCAGCAGAAGCCAAAAGATGTTGATATTGATCTTGTTAGTTGCATACTTCTTAGCTACATGTAAGAGCTATCCTTTCCTGCAGTCACTGTGACTAGCTCCATCCTCCGTTCCCTACCCCAGCAGCAGGAAAATGTGAATAATTAACCTATAATTAAGGCGCCAGAGATGTCTGTTTAAATCCCCCTGAACATGCATTATTCTGTTGCATAATTCTCTCTGCACATTGCCTGTATTTCCAGGTGACAGTGCTCAACTTCATGATCACACCTGAAGGTTTCGAGGACCAGCTTCTGGGTATAGTGGTGGCCAAAGAGAGACCTGAACTAGAGGAGGAGAAGAACCAGCTCATCTTGCAGAGTGCAGCAAATAAAAAGTCAGCACCACATCACTTTTATTTAGACACTTTGATCTCATAAGTTGTTTATATTGATATGACATGACTCAATGAGAGTCTGTTGGTTTACTGAAAATATGCGACTAGCACTAGTATATCTGGGAGAGTCATGGTAGCACAGTGGCCAGCAGACTTGTCTGTCAGGCCGGTGGTCATGTGTCCAAATCCCCAGTAAGCCAGGGATGTATAAAACATTGACCTGAGCTCTCCAGGTTGACCCAGGATAGCATGGGCACTAGGAAATGTTGAGGGAAGTCAAGATAGCCTGTGTCCTACTGACCACACCACCCAGTGAGTGTCCATGAGTCTATAAATGTAAGGGGCTAGCACCATGTACTCACTGACCTGCGGTAGTGGAGTGGAGGTATATATATTTAGTATAGTAATCTCACAACAGCTTGGAAAAGTACAGCATGTCACCAGCAACAAATGAACTATTCATGGGAATGGCTCCAGATCGTACAAGATAGACAAACTTATCATTGATGACAGTGAGGTGAGAAAGCCTTTCATGGCTAATCAGTGAATAGGTCAAAGGTTATTTTGTCCCTTTCCTTCTATCCAATGACCTCATCTAGCAGTGCAGGCAGTTTATCAGGATGGATGTGTTTAGACTCAAGATCTTGCACTGTTTCATAAATTCATCAATGCATGCTAGTGTTACAGTGTCATAGATTATCCGTTATTTAGTGTTCTCAGTCGAGGATTGATTTTGTCTCACCATTTGTCTGCATCCATACCTTGGAGACAAATGTTCCACATGGAATGGTAAACAGTTACACAGCCAAGACAGGCGAGTTGTTTGACATTTCTCTGGATAAATGTGGTTCTTGGCAATCCTGTAGAAAGAAGTATTTGTTCATTTCTTACCAAAGATATTTCTCTTATGCTGTTTAAATGAAATATGTAAAAGCTTTTCTGTAACATTTACATTTTTCTTCTTTATCTCATCTCATCTCATCTCTCATCTCATCATGTTCCTCTTGTACCTTGCGATGTTGAGGTGAAGTATAAACAGCTGGCAGAGTGCCCGCTTATGGGCTTCATGTATCGATATTCCCATGCACTCTGTTATTCCCTGCATCCATCTTTTACGTGGTTGGCCTCTTCCTCTTGCTTCCCTCTGGTCTATACATCCTTGCTTGTTGTGGTATACTGTTAGTTGGTAACCTACTTGCATGGCCAAACCATTTGACTTGCTGCCTTCTAATAAAATCCAGTGCAGCTACAACCCCCACTTTAGTCCTGATTTCTTCATTTCTGATCTTATCTCTTCTTGATACATTGAGTATTCTTCTCAGGAAACTCATTTCTGTTCTTCTTTATCATTTGTCCAATATTATTATTGTGTTTTGGGTGTAATTGCATTGTGCCTTTTTGGAGCAGAGCTGAAATATTTGCACATCTTGGCTGGACACATCCAGCTTCTTCCAGGCATTTGTTGATTGGGTTAGTCTTCCCATTGAATGGGTTCAAGGGTTCTGGGAAAATCAATTACCTGGCTATACAAGTAAAATACAGCAAACAGCTGGATCTTTGAGTGCAGTTCTGCAGTTAGTGTCAGGTTCTCATGTCCATACAAGAGAATAGATTCAACCAGAGCATTTGTGTGGCCTGATTGTCACAGGAAAGTTAGTGCCATTGCCCTCCCATGTTAGATACAGCCTTGTCATGGCCCAGGAAAGTTGATGGCATTGCCCTTCCATGTTAGATACAGCCTTGTCATGGCCCAGGAAAGTTGATGGCATTGCCCTTCCATGTTAGATATAGCCTTGTCATGGCCCAGGAAAGTTGATGGCATTGCCCTCACATGTTAGATACAGCCTTGTCATGGCCCAGGAAAGTTGATGGCATTGCCCTTCCATGTTAGATATAGCCTGGTCATGACCCAGGAAAGTTGATGGCATTGCCCTCCCATGTTAGATACAGCCTGGTCATGACCCAGGAAAGTTGATGGCATTGCCCTTCCATGTTAGATACAGCCTGGTCATAGCCCAGGAAAGTTGATGGCATTGCCCTCCCATGTTAGATACAGCCTGGTCATGGCCCAGGAAAGTTGATGGCATTGCCCTTCCATGTTAGATATAGCCTTGTCATGGCCCAGGAAAGTTGATGGCATTGCCCTTCCATGTTAGATACAGCCTTGTCATGGCCCAGGAAAGTTGATGGCATTGCCCTTCCATGTTAGATACAGCCTGGTCATGGCCCAGGAAAGTTGATGGCATTGCCCTCCCATGTTAGATACAGCCTGGTCATGGCCCAGGAAAGTTGATGGCATTGCCCTTCCATGTTAGATACAGCCTTGTCATGACCCAGGAAAGTTGATGGCATTGCCCTTCCATGTTATGCACAGCCTTGTCATAGCCCAGGAAAGTTGATGGCATTGCCCTTCCATGTTATGCACAGCCTTGTCATAGCCCAGGAAAGTTGATGGCATTGCCCTTCCATGTTAGATATAGCCTTGTCATAGCCCAGGAAAGTTGATGGCATTGCCCTCCCATGTTAGATACAGCCTGGTCATGGCCCAGGAAAGTTGATGGCATTGCCCTCCCATGTTAGATACAGCCTGGTCATGACCCAGGAAAGTTGATGGCATTGCCCTTCCATGTTATGCACAGCCTGGTCATGGCCCAGGAAAGTTGATGGCATTGCCCAGGAAAGTTGATGGCATTGCCCTTCCATGTTATGCACAGCCTTGTCATAGCCCAGGAAAGTTGATGGCATTGCCCTCCCATGTTAGATACAGCCTGGTCATGGCCCAGGAAAGTTGATGGCATTGCCCTTCCATGTTAGATATAGCCTGGTCATGGCCCAGGAAAGTTGATGGCATTGCCCTCCCATGTTAGATATAGCCTGGTCATGGCCCAGGAAAGTTGATGGCATTGCCCTTCCATGTTAGATATAGCCTTGTCATGACCATGGAAAGATTATGGCATTGCCCTTCCATGTTAGATACAGCCTGGTCATGGCCCAGGAAAGTTGATGGCATTGCCCTTCCATGTTAGATACAGCCTGGTCATGGCCCAGGAAAGTTGATGGCATTGCCCTTCCATGTTAGATATAGCCTGGTCATGGCCCAGGAAAGTTGATGGCATTGCCCTTCCATGTTAGATACAGCCTGGTCATGGCCCAGGAAAGTTGATGGCATTGCCCTTCCATGTTAGATACAGCCTTGCCATGACCATGGAAAGATTATGGCATTGCCCTTCCATGTTAGATACAGCCTGGTCATGGCCCAGGAAAGTTGATGGCATTGCCCTTCCATGTTAGATACAGCCTGGTCATGGCCCAGGAAAGTTGATGGCATTGCCCTTCCATGTTAGATATAGCCTTGTCATAGCCCAGGAAAGTTGATGGCATTGCCCTTCCATGTTAGATACAGCCTGGTCATGACCCAGGAAAGTTGATGGCATTGCCCTTCCATGTTAGATACAGCCTTGCCATGACCATGGAAAGATTATGGCATTGCCCTTCCATGTTAGATACAGCCTGGTCATGGCCCAGGAAAGTTGATGGCATTGCCCTTCCATGTTAGATACAGCCTGGTCATGGCCCAGGAAAGTTGATGGCATTGCCCTTCCATGTTAGATACAGCCTGGTCATGACCCAGGAAAGTTGATGGCATTGCCCTTCCATGTTATGCACAGCCTTGTCATAGCCCAGGAAAGTTGATGGCATTGCCCTTCCATGTTAGATACAGCCTGGTCATAGCCCAGGAAAGTTGATGGCATTGCCCTTCCATGTTAGATACAGCCTGGTCATGACCCAGGAAAGTTGATGGCATTGCCCTCCCATGTTAGATACAGCCTGGTCATGACCCAGGAAAGTTGATGGCATTGCCCTCCCATGTTAGATACAGCCTGGTCATGACCCAGGAAAGTTGATGGCATTGCCCTTCCATGTTAGATACAGCCTGGTCATAGCCCAGGAAAGTTGATGGCATTGCCCTCCCATGTTAGATACAGCCTCCCCTCTGCTGTGTGTCCACCGTGACGAGGTAGAGGGGCTTGTGCATCCCAATGACCCCAAGAGCTATGCCGACAGTAGCACAGCTACTGGTAGGGCCACCCATGTCGGACAGGTCAAAGGAGAGGGACCAGACGAAGAGACACACAAACCTGCTGCCTTGTAGGTAGACTGGGGACAGTCAAAGGCTAGGGAAAGCATCCCAAATACATGCTTGTCGAAATCGGATGTACTGAGTCACAGGCTTGACAAAGCAGTGCAATGTAATACCTGCTGCCTTGTAGGTAGACTGGGGACAGTCAAAGGCTAGGGAAAGCATCCCGAATAAATGCTTGTCGAAATCGGATGTACTGAGCCACAGGCTAGACAAAGCAGTGCAACGTAACTTAATTCATGATGTCACAAATCAAAATTAATCGATATGGTGCTAATCCCGTGAAGTCCCATCAGGCGGTGATAGTGCCGGGCCCCCTGCCTCGAGGGGGTCCACCCATGACTACTGGTGGTCACCTTCCCCTGTGCTGTGGAGTCAAGGCACAGAGGAGTAGGTTAAGAGCTATTGACCAAATACCCCGGACACTCAACATACTACAGTGGAATGCCGAAGGAGTTTACAAGAAGAAAGACTCCCTAACACAGCGTCTTCATAAAGATAGAATAGATGTGGCATGCATTCAAGAGACACACCTCAACGCCAATCACAAATTCTCAGTCAGAGGATATCAGGCCACACGTTTCGACCGCGAAGGACACAAAGGAGGAGTTCTAATACTTACACGAAATACAATACCTTGCAGCGAAGTATCTGTGATCTCTGACAACCAAACGGAAATTATAGGTGTTGATATAATGATAAAGGACGTGAAAATAAGAATCTACAATCTGTATAGCCCAGCAGATAAGGACCTTACACTCTCAAACATGAAAATAACTGACACAAACTGCATTATTGTCGGAGACTTTAATAGCCGTTCAGAAAGATGGGGATACCCAGATACTGACAAAAGAGGTGATGAATTGGAGGACTGGGAAATAGACTCAAATCTCCATCTACTCAACAAAGCGGATGACACACCGAGCTTCTACTCCAGAAGATGGCTTACCACTTCTACTCCAGACTTAGCTTTCTGCACAGGAGACATCCTCCACAAAATCGATCGCCATGTGCTGGACCAATTAGCAGGTAGTGACCACAGACCAATCAAGCTTGAAATGAATATGGAGTATGTTCCACAGGAGCAAAAACCCTTGCCCCGCTGGAATTACAAACGAGCAGATTGGGACAGATTTGCCATACTAACAGACAAATATTGTGAAAACATAAATACACGATATGGCAACATAAAGCAAATGGTGGAAAGTCTAAACAGAGCGATAATACAGGCAGCCATTGAGTCCATTCCAAGAGGAGCGAGGAAAAATTACAAACCATACTGGACTGAAGAACTACAAAGTTTGGAGGACAAAGTTGAAGATGCCAGGAAGACAGCAGAGAGAGAACAAACAATTGAAGCAAACATCTCTCTCAAAGCCATCTCAGCAAAATATAAAAGAACAGTAAATCAAACAACAAGAGATTGTTGGAGGGAAAAAACTGAAAACCTGAATTTTGACAGGGATGGAAACAAACTATGGAAACTAGTGAAAGCCATGAACAATGAAGGACCTAGAAACAAACAAATAACAATTAAACAAGGAAATGCCTTGCTTACAGGAAAAAAGGCTGCAAATGCACTAATGGAACACTATGCAAATGCAAACCACATTGATATTACAACCGAACAGAAGAAAGCAATCAAAGACAAACAGATACATCATAGAAATACAGAGACAGCAGCAGAATATATGATGGCAAATCTAACAATGGAAGAAATGGAACAGGCAATGAATACCCTAAAAAAGAAGAAATCACCAGGAAAGGATGGAATCACAAATGAAATGCTAATAGGACTAGGCACCAAGGCAAAGAAGAAACTACTAGCAGTCCTAAATAACAGCTGGAAGAGAGGAATAGTCCCACAGGCATGGAAGGAAGCTATACTAATACCAGTCCCAAAGAAAGGAAAAGACCTGGAAGAACCAAATGGCTATCGACCTATCAGTCTACTTAGCTGTGTAGGAAAATTAATGGAACGCATTATCAATGGCAGGCTAACATGGCATCTGGAAGAAAACAAACTCTTAACACCACACCAAGCAGGATTCAGAAAGTACAGATCCACTGAAGATCAAATAACCTATATAGCTCAGGAAATAGAGGATGCCTTCCAAGAGAAAAAGCACACACTAGCAGTCTGGATAGATTTAGAAAAAGCATTTGATAAAGTATGGAAGGAAGGACTGAAAGTAAAACTGCAAAACATGCATGTTTGTGGGAAAATGTATAAATGGATCAGCCACTACCTTGAGAACAGAACTGCCAGGACAAAAGTACAAGGACAAACAAGCAAAATGATGCTGCTGGAGCAAGGTGTCCCCCAAGGAGGAGTTCTTTCACCAACATTATTCCTAGCATATATAAATGACATCACAGAAAATTTTCCAGCCAGAGTACACACATCCTCCTTTGCAGATGACCTAGCCATATGGACATCTGAAGAATATATTAGTACAGCTAACAGCAGAATACAGCAAGCCTTATTAGCGCTAGAGGACTGGTCAAAATCATGGCTAGTGAAGATAAGTGAGGAGAAAACAACATGCACAGTGTTCTCCCTCTCAAATAAAACTCAGCAACCTAAGCTGGTATTGAATGGAAAAATATTGCGCCATGAAGAAAATCCAAACTATCTAGGAGTCACCTTTGATCGTCGCCTGACATGGAAGACACAGGTTGAGAAAAATCGAACAAGAGCAAGGCAGAGAATGGCAATCAT
Source organism: Cepaea nemoralis (assembly GCA_014155875.1). Taxonomy (NCBI): domain Eukaryota; kingdom Metazoa; phylum Mollusca; class Gastropoda; order Stylommatophora; family Helicidae; genus Cepaea; species Cepaea nemoralis. The sequence goes on along the minus strand of JACEFZ010011341.1, from coordinate 276,454 downwards.
GAAAAAGCTTGCTGGTACAACGTGGGGAGCAGATGAGAAAGTTCTCAAGAAGTTATATACTGGACGGGTGAGGCCAGTACTGGAATATGGCATTGCAGCTTGGGCAACAGCAGCTAAGTCAAACTTTAACAAAATAAGTAGAGTCCAAAACCAAGGAATGCGAATCATAACTGGAAGCCTGAAGACAACGCCTATTAATGAACTAGAAAAGATCACTTGTTTACAACCAATGCAGGACAGAAGAGATAGCAGAGCCCAGCAACAAGCAGAAAAATTTAGAAGATTGACAGACCACCCTATGTACAACAGATTTAATGGCTTTGGAAAGGGAAGACTGAAGCGTAGCAACTTTGTAGAAACTGCAAAACGAAGGATTAGGGCAGATCCTATACTTAACATATCAACAGTCAAGCCCATACACAATGCACACAAGTTCCCAGCTTGGAGACAGCAGCAACTGCCTGAGATGATAGAAAACATTCCTGGTATTGAGAAAAAGAACACTCAGCATGAAACCGAAAGAAGAGAAATAACCCTAAACTACATAAAAGAACATTACCCAAGCAGGAATTGGACCCATGCATATACAGATGGATCAGCCAAAAATTCAATAGAGAATGGAGGAGGAGGAATTCTCCTAATTTTAAAAAATGGAGTGAAAAAAACACATTCAATGGCAACTGGAAAATTTTCAAGTAACTTCAAAGCGGAGGTAGAGGCTTTGAAAACTGCAGCAGAAATGCTCCTGATGGAGGAAAATAAAGAGAAGCAAATAGCTATCTTCACAGATGCAAAGTCAGCTGTCTCAATACTGAAGAGCAATAACAGCACAGAACTAACTGACCTAAGAGCAGCACTCCATGGTCTATGCCAGAAATCCAAAAAAGTTGTAATACAGTGGATCCCATCACATTGCAGTATACCTGGAAACGAAGAGGCTGACAGACTGGCAAAAGAGGGCGGACGACTACCACAGCCTGACATAGACATAACCTATAATGAGGCAAAGAGGTTGATAAAAAGCACTTATAGAACCAAATGGGAGTCAGAGCATCCAGGCCATCAGAAGGATGATGCATATTACAAACTCGACCGAAGAGAACAAGTAGCAATCTTCAGACTCCGCACAGGACATAACAGGCTGAAATACCACTTGTTCAATAAACTAAAGATAGGAGATACCGATGAATGTAATTGTAGAACTGGAAAAATGACAGCAAAACATTTGCTGCAGGATTGCCCAACGTATGCAGAACAGAGAAAGATATTTTGGCCCACACCTGCTTCATTTGAGGACAAGCTCTATGGAGATATCAACAAGCTCAAGTTGACAGCAGCTTACTTTAACTACATACAGGTTGACATTTAAAGGTGCATGAAGACCCAGAGGCATGAAATGGAATATTGCTTGGATAGCAAATCCATTATGTGGAAAGTCCAAATCGAAAGCTCGCTGTGTGGGCTTCATAAAAGGTGGAAAAGTGTCCTAGTGGCACGAAATGGAATATTGCTTGGACAGCAAATCCATTACGTGGAAAGTCCGAATCAAAAGCCCATTGTGTGGGCTTCATAAAAGGTGGAAAAGTGTCCTAGTGGCATGAAATGGAATATTGCTTGGATAGCAAATCCATTACGTGGAAAGTCTGAATCAAAAGCCCACGGTGTGGGCTTCATAAAAGGTGGAAAAGTGTCCTAGTGGCACGAAATGGAATATTGCTTGGATAGCAAATCCATTACATGGAAAGTCCGAATCGAAAGCTCACTGTGTGGATGTCATCTGCAGACTGCATACTTCTGGTTTCCGGAAGAACAGCCTATGGTGAACGGAAGGCCCAATATACGGAAGTGAGGCTAAGCAGCCATGTGCAGGACGTGACGATTCCTTGGGTGAGCCCAGTACCAGAGCGCTATGTATCGGCTCTGCAAGTATGGAAGCCTCCTTGGATGGCGGGGAATGCCCATGGTCTGCCTCTGCCTTCCCTTGAGGGCTGACCAGGATCTTTGGCTGTTCTATATGGACCAGCTGGGATGGGGGATAACACCACAACAGTGAGAGTCAAACGTCCTAAGAAACCCCCGGGAAGGTTAACCCGGTCAACAAATGCCCGCAGAAGTCGGATGTGTCGGCCTAACGGCGCAAGAACGCAGCTCTGCTGTAAACAGGCACAACGCAATCACATCCGAAAAAAAAACTCCGGATGAACGAAGAAGAAGAAGATACAGCCTGGTCATGGCCCAGGAAAGTTTATATCATTGCCCTTCCATGTTAGATACAGCCTGGTCATGGCCCAGGAAAGTTGATGGCATTGCCCTTCCATGTTAGATACAGCCTTGTCATGACCATGGAAAGATTATGGCATTGCCCTTCCACGTTAGGTACAGCCTTGTCATGACCATGGAAGGGACGCAGAGGTGTTTCCAAGGCACCAGGGCCGGGTTATATACTGGCCAAGACTTAATTGACGCGTCCTCGTCAAGCGTCCTGGGCAATAGGTCCCTTCGGGGTCCTGGCTAAAGTCAGTAGGATCGCCGATTCCTCCAAAGTCGGAGAGTGTCTGCCTGTACAGCGAGGAACCACCAATCTGCACACCAATAAGCCAGACAACGGATACTCACGCAAACCTCAGGTCCTATATGACATCACACTGATGTTGGACAACAGGATGCCTTCATCCGACATACAGGACTTCACGTTGGAGCTCAAGCCAACGAACACAAGCAAGCAAGCAATGACCCTGGAAATTTGATGGCATTGCTCTTCCATGTCAGTTACAGCCTTGTCATGAAACTGGACAGATTATGGCATTGCCCTTCCATGTTAGGTACAGCCTTGTCATGACCGCCATCATGCAGCAGGTCCTTTACAAAACATCTCTCATCACAGCCCGCTGCAAAGTTTCTCCATCTTTTGCCGTTTCTCCCTCGTCATGCCCCAGGTGTCTGCAGTGTCATGTATCCATATTCAAGATGGTTGACCTGTACCTCTTCTTCCAGGAGCCATGCCTTCAATCATTCCCCTTTCTAAACCACTTTCATGTTTAATATGGTCAAAGTTGTTCATTTGAAGGACTATTTTTCTTCGATGTTCATATCATGTACTTTTCTTTGTTTATTATGTTTGTAAATTATGTTTTGTGCTGGAATGATCACATACAAGATAAAAACAGTGGCCTGCCAGTAGTGTCAGTATGATGTGAGTTTCTTATGCTTTCCTCAGTATTGTCAGTGTTAATTGAGTTTCTTATACTTTTCTCAATAGTGTCAGTGTGATGTGAGTTTCTTATACTTTCCTCAGTAGTGTCAGTGTGATGTGAGTTTGTAATACTTTCCTCAGACAATTGAAGGACATAGAGGACAAGATTCTAGAGGTTCTATCTTCTTCTGAGGGCAACATTTTAGAGGATGAGACAGCAATTAAAGTCTTGTCCTCCTCAAAGAAACTAGCCAATGAGATTTCAGAGAAACAGGTGAGCATTATGTTATGTTTTGTCCATAGTGAATGGACCTTCATTTGCTTGTCCATAATGAAATGGGTAAACTGTAGCGGGAGATTGTTGCACATGGAATCATTTCTCTCAACATAGACAAGAGCACTTGTAAGTCTTAAAGGATGGGAGGGTTTTCTATGTTAATCTTCTCTATCTCTGTCTTTCCTTATCTTCTGTCTGTTTGTCTCTCTATTTCTATCTCTGTCTCTCTCTTTCTGTTTCTTTCTCCCTCTCCACTCTGTCTATTTCTATCTATCTCTGTCTCTCTCTCTCTATATATATCTTCTCTCTGTCTCTCCCTCTCCTGTCTCTCTCCTCTATTTCTCTCTCTCATGCTCTCTATTTCTATCTCTCTCTGTCACTCCTTCCCCTCTCTCCTGTCTCTCTATTTCTCTCTCTCTGCCTTCCATATATACCTGTCTGTCTGTCTCTCTCACACACATGAGAAGACAGACATTAAACAATTATGTGACGACTAGAAAGATCAGCAGTAGAAGAACAAGAAAATGATTGAGTGACCAAATTTGATTTACAAAGGGTCACCAATTGGGCCCTTCCAAACCACTCATCTTTCACACATCAATTATACAAAGAGGCAGAAGCAGACAGAGAGATTATGATGGGTGACCATAGATGAAGCCAGGATGGAATAATAACAGAATTGATCAAAAACACCCAAGGATTAAAATATGTGAAGAGACATGAACACCTGCGTCATTTGGTAGGGTGTGATGATGATGATGATACTAAACAAATGTGGCATCCTCAGTGTCCACTGTGTGTTAAGCCTCTTTGAAAGACACACTCATTGTTGTTTTCGTAGTGGTTATATCCATCTTGTTCATTCTTTATCTTATGTATTTTTATGACCTTAATTGTCTTTCATAGTCTGATTGTAGAAAATAAACACAAAAATTTCTGTTACTCATGTTATTGTCACATTATTTTTCTTTCGTGATTTTGTCTTATACATCAGCAGATGATATCTTTTTATGTTTATCTCTGTCATCAACAGATCACACATGTTTATATATTTATGTCAGTCACTAAATGACTTATCCTGCTTAAGCTTGAACATACAAAAACAGAATTCCTTTAACCTTAATTGTTTAGTGCACTTGTGAAGGTGTCTCTTGTATTATACTTGAAAAAAAACCTTACTATTTTCCCAGGCCATTGCGGAGGAAACTGAGAAGAAGATAGATGCAGCTCGAATGGAATATAAGCCCATTGCCATTCACAGCACAATTTTGTTTTTCTCCATTGCTGATCTGGCAAATATTGAACCAATGTACCAGTATTCTCTTACTTGGTTCATCAACCTGTTTGTGCTTTCAATTGAAAATGCTGAAAAATCTGACGATCTCAGCGAACGTCTACAGTACTTGTACGATCACTTTACTTACTCCTTGTACAGCAATGTCTGCCGCTCGTTGTTTGAAAAGGATAAGGTAAATAAAATTAGTAAGAAAAATGAGATAATGATAATATTTATATAGTAATATGTAATGTTTGTGCAGTAATATGCAATGTTTATACAGCAAAATATAATGTTTCTTAAGGCAGGCCTGTCTGACATTCTGCCCTTCTTAACTGTCTGCTCTCATATATTATTTCATTTATACATCACTTATGAAGCTAATCTTAGAACAACAACAGAAACAATATGCATTAAAACAAATGGAAAATATGCAATAATCGATAATACATGACTCACTTAAACTAATTTTTGACATAACAATTATAAGGTTGGTGTAACATGCCATAGTTAGGGGTATATTTATTATACTAGTTGTCATTTGAGATAACTATTACGAGGGGAAGTCAATAAGTAAGTCACAAATGGCTGTAGAAAAATAACTAACTATGATAACAACTTGAAACCAGTTTATTTTTATACATATATTGTCCCTTTATTTCTCAACATAATTTCCACCAACATTGATGCACTTATCCCATCGTTTTATCAGTCCTCCCAAACTGGCTGTATAGAACTGCGTGCTCTGTTTTCTAAACCACGTTTTCACTTCACATTCAACTTCGGCGTCATTCGCGTCCTTGAGAAAATTTTTCTACCCAGCTATGCACCAGCTTTAAGGGACAAACATTTGTCAACATAAACAGGAAGCATTTCCTTATGAATGTCCTTTGCAGGCAGTCATTTTGCCCATAAAAAACACACAACAGCACGTTGCTCTTTGGTTGTACACTCTGTAGTACAGTCACCATTTTGTTTATGCGCTGCACATGCGCATGAGACACCTAGCGCCACCTGACAAACGGAAATATAAAGTTCGATGTTGCTGTCACCTAATGACACCTGTAGAAAACACCAACTACATTTACCTGCCATCCCACAGAACTGTGTGACTTACTTATTGACTCGCCCTCGTATTATATTTTCGTTTTTCTTTTTTAGGAGGGCATGTAGTCTGAACTGAGATAGTGTTCAAATAGGTTGCGACTGTATGTATAGGGATCGGTAGTGTCTTTGATTTCTGATAGATATAGTCAGAGAGCTAGTTTGTGATAAAAGTGATGTGAGATGGATGGAGAGTGCAGATGAACAGATGGAGTTTCACATCTGGCTCAGAAGGGAATGAGTAGAGGGTCAGGTCTGTACAAAGTGTAGAGGACAAGCCAGGCGACCTTTTAATCATATTGCTTCTGGAATAATCAGCATGGCAGCTCTTATGTAGCTTTTGAAGAGAGGGCTAGAGCATATTTGAGAATGTGATGATGTGGATTCTTGAATTATGTATTAAATATATGAGAAAGTTGGACAGATTACAGCTAATTGTGAATTATTTTCTCCACACTGTGAAATTTGTCTATTGTGAATTATTTTCCCCACACTGTGAAGTTTGTCTATTGTGAATTATTTTCCCCACACTGTGAAATTTGTCTATTGTGAATTATTTTCTCCACACTGTGAAGTTTGTCTATTGTGAATTATTTTCTCAACACTGTGAAGTTTGTCTATTGTGAATTATTTTCCCCACACTGTGAAGTTTGTCTGTTGTGAATTATTTTCCCATCACTGTGAATTTTGTCTATTGGGAATTATTTTCCCTTCACTGTGAAGTTTGTCTATTGGGAATTATTTTCCCATCACTGTGAAGTTTGTCTTTTGGAAATTATTTTCCCAGCAGTATGAAGTTTGTCTATAATGAATCATTTTTCCAATAGTGTGATGTTTGCTATTGTGAATTGTGAAGTTTGTCTATTGTGAATTATTTTCCCAACAGTGTGAAGTTTATCTATTGTGCATTATTTTCCCAACAGTGTGAAGTTTGTCTATTGTGAATGATTTTCCCAACAGTGTGAAGCTTGTCTATAGTGAATTATTTTCCTGACAGTGTGAAGTTTATCTATTGTAAATTATGAATTTTGTCTATTATGAATTATTTTCCCAGCACTGTGAAGTGTATCTATTGTAAATTGTGAAGTTTGTCTATTGTGAATTATTTTCCCAACACTGTAAAATTTGTCTCTGTCGGCAGTTAGTTACATATCCTTTACATGACGTCACAGTCAACCCCAGCATTTATTGGCTGATTGTGATATATTGGCAAGTGTACGTTCACTAGAGTTTGCCATTGCTTCCTGAACGACGGCACTCACACCTTTGTATGGGAAACCAACGCAAGGCCATCTGCTTCTAAATTGTCCGCAGCTGTGTTTCAAATGGGGTATGCAGGATTACGAATTGCATTTGTCTGCATTCGCCACAGAGCCTATCACCAGTCTTATAATATTTCATGAGCTAAATTCCTCACAAGTGTAATAAATAGACCAGCACAGTTTTTGGTAACTGAAATGTCTTTGCCGTTAAACTCAATGACATCTTTTTTTGCAGTTGCTGTTCTCATTTCTGCTCTGCGTCAACATCCAAAAACACAACAAGGAGGTGAATGAAGATGAGTGGAGGTTCCTGCTGACTGGTGGTATCGGGTTGGACAACCCACACTCAAACCCAACAACATGGCTACCACCCAAATCATGGGATGAATTGTGTAGGCTGGATGAATTTCCTAATTTTAGAGACATACGCAAAAAGTTGATCACACAAAAAGACCAGTGGAAAATTTTGTATGACAGCCTGGTGAGTCAGTTACATGTTATAAGCTGAATAATTATGTAAAACTTGATGATCACTAGCAGACAAACAATTATAGGACAAAAGTCACATTGATAACAGTAGTAAATGAACATAGGTAATTTATGGGAGACATGGCGGTGTGAATGTAGATAATTTATGGGAGACATGGCGGCATGAATGTAGATAATTTATGGGAGACATGGTGGCATGAACCTAGATAATTTATGGGAGACATGGCAGCATGAATGTAGATAATTTATGGGAGACATGGCGGCATGAACCTAGATAATTTATGGGAGACATGACAGCGTGAATGTCAGGATCTCAGGAAAAATAACACTCATTTGAATGGAGGGCGGAGACGAGACTCTGATGCTAGCCCAGTTACATGACCTTGGAGTGAAGCCTGGCCAAGGACGTTGATGTAGTCTTCGAGGTCAAGAGGGGAGACATTATAACCAACTCCTCATGCGAACAGTGAGCAGGGATACTATGGGATGGCTACTGCATCAACGGATTGAGCATGCATGGGAATGTCCAGTGTGTAGTGATGTTAGTCATGAAAACAACATCACATTCACACCTATACAGAATAACAGACCACACATACCATTAACAGCTATACAGAATAACAGACCACACATAACCATTCTATATGCAGATCTTGGTATTTGTGGTGAACGTTTCAGATGTTTATGATGTTGCACAAACAAGCATTACTGTAGCTAAAAACATGAAGCATTAAAAACTTAGAATTGTAAGGTAGTGAATCAACAAATAAACATCCATTATATTGTATATGAGTAACACAGTTTATTAAAATTAAGGATTTTCTTAATTTTACATTTCAGGAACCCCACCATGAAAAGCTGCCTGGGGATTGGAATGAGAGACTGGGTTCCTTCCAGCGACTACTTGTGTTACGTTGTTTTAGACCTGACAAGGTAAACACGTCCACTTTGATTCCATTACCTGAAGGTTGTGTTGTATGTCCATCAGTGTCAGAGAGTACCATATCATAATCTTTCAGTCCCAGACTGGCTTACCTGAAGGATGTGTTGTATGTCCATCATTACCAGAGAGTACCAAAATACAATCTTACAGTCCCAGACTGGGTTACCTGAAGGATGTGTTGTATGTCCATCATTGCCTGAGAGTACCATAATACAATCTTACAGTCCCAGACTGGGTTACCTGAAGGATGTGTTGTATGTCCCTCATTGCCAGAGAGTACCATAATATAATCTTTCAGTCATAGACAGGGTTACCTGAAGGATGTGTTGTGTGTCCATCATTGCCAGAGAGTACCATAATATGATCTTTCAGTCCCAGACTCGGTTTCAGTGCGGCTTATTAGACCTACATGAGTCACATGTCTGCTACAGTGAGAGCTAAGAAGTGTTGATCAGGGGGAGATCACTTGATGTGGTGTATTTGTGCAGCATACCCCTGTGTAGCTTCCATAATTCATAACTGTTCAAAGGCCGTCATGTCAGCAGAGATGTGACTTCCTCACACAGAGACACCAGCAACAGTGTTGTCAGTTCACAAACAATATTGCAGCTGTAAAGCTGTCAGTGTCTTTATATCTTTTTTATTTCAAGCCATTGCACTCTCTTTTATTAATCATGTTGATCATAGATTTTCTTGGTACGCTAATTTGGCTAGTTGCATGTTGCTACACAGAATCTTGCAATCAATCTCAGCATTTATTGCCTGTTGTGATTTACTAGGCAATTTTACGTTAAGTAGTTTGCCATTGCTTTCTGAATGGCTGATGCTCATACCATTAAAGCAATGTACTTGTAAATCACCTGCAGGTAACTTTGAACCCTCGAACTCAATATATTAGGTAATTATGTAACTGCATTCACTAACCCCTAAGTAACATTAGGAGACATATATTTATATGTATTAGAATTTTGAGAGATTGATGAGAGGGGAAGAAATATAAGAAAAAAATGTAATAGGTAATCAAAGATGATTAAATGTAGATGGAAACAAGATCCTTGGGGAAACAAAACCACGAAAATGTAAATGTTGTAGACATCGTACATGTAATGAAACCAGCATTGCTAATAAGTTATGCCAGACATAATGATGACGTCTAAAAATACATTGGTAAAATCTGTTCTCAGGTCATCCCTGCCATACAAGAATTTGTGACGGAGAAAATTGGCAGGAAGTTCATTGAACCTCCACCATTTGACCTTCCAAAAGCTTTTGGGGACAGTAACTCTTGTGCTCCGCTGCTGTTTATTCTCTCCCCTGGTGCTGATCCTATGGCTGCCTTGCTCAAGTTTGCTGATGACCAGGTATGCATAACATTTGTTGAAACATCAAAGAGTTAATTCTGGTTAGTGTAACAGTTAGGACCATTCCCCACATCTTGAGATGTGTTGGGCATATGGTGCTAGTCTCATATTATTATAGACCAAATAGAACTTGATGGTGTGATGAATATCTTGCTGGCTGCCTTTACTTCCTCGGACATTCACTGGTACCCATTTAAAGCTGAGAACTCAGTAGTTCTACAAGGTATCATCACATGCATACAGTATGGATAGTAGTTTTCACCCTTTTCTCTTCTTGGCTGTTATGGATGATCCACATATGTAATGTCATCTTCATATCGTGATGTGTATTGTAGTCATGTATGCGGATATCACTATTCCTCTCTGTCCATGTAGATATTTAAAAACTTGAGTAGCATGAATGTAGTATTCTTGTACAAGGACATATTTCTTTCTTGCTGTTTAAAGTGATTTATTGGCAGCAGTGACAGAAGCTGGGGTGAATACTGTTAACACACATGCTCACACACAGTATATCAATCATCCTTGCTGTCTCGGGCACACATAGATTTATGATGTCTTTGATGTAGATGCACTCATACACAGCAAGAGAGAAGGCATGTTGTATATTTCAGTGCAACACTGTATAGCAGTTATCCTTGTTGTGTCATCTTATATCATATAGAACAAAAACTCCCAGTGACACAATATACCACCCAATTGTAAGATGGAAAGAGGTACTGTATGTGTGTATTAGATTTGATGATACATTGTGTAACAAATAACCATATTGTCTCTACTTTGTATTGAACAGTTAAAAGAAACTTACCATGCAGCCCCTCCTTCTTTTAAGGCTTATATGTATGACAGTTTTAGTTAGACTCTTTACACATATTTTATTTTATTCATTGCTGTGTGTTTCTTTGCTGTTCTCAATCAGTCAATCAAGTGCTGTCTCCACAATGAAGGTTATCTATCTCTTGCTAATCTCTCTTGTCTATCTCTAAACATTACCCTCCAGTATGGTTTTTATAAGAATGTTGTGTCTTTTGCTGTTCTACTACTCATTTATTATAATCCCACGTACATACGTAGTATATATCATTGATTTCAATTGCATGATGACCTGTTAACTGTTAGAAACTCAAATGTTGTGGATACATCCACTATGAAATCCTCCTAGGGTTCACTCTTCTAGTTCTTCTAGTATGTCTTCTTCTCTCTCCATACTATATATTTTCACCTTTCCTGCCTCTTCCCACTTTTTTCTCCCCTCCCCACCACCACTAATGACTCCTCTCCCCTTTCGTGCCAATTTCTGGCCCTGTTCACTGAAGCATGTCCCTGCCTCTCTTCTCTTCAAGCATGACAGTAACACCTCACCCATATGCTACCACACATTCTCTGCTATCTATATCAATATGAAATGGAAACAAATAGGTATTTTAAATTCCTGCGAGAAAAAACGAACTAAACATTAACAAACGTTGCACATACCTTACAAGGAGATCCACGTGTCGCGAAATACAGGTGAAAAATCCGAAATCAGAAGCACTCAATAAATTTTTCTGCCCCACGTGGAATTATCAGGTTGTGCACTATAAGTGATAGGTCGTGTGTTTGTGTTTTTGTCGTCAGCTATCTGTGTTGTCATTGACAAAGATTCTTAGAATCGAAACGTCTGTGTGTCGTATTGTATACGTTCGTGTGTATTTTATCTTATTTTATTATTCATTTTTTTATATTTATTGAGTGCTTCTGATTTCGGATTTTTCACCTGTATTTTGCGACACGTGGATCTCCTTGTAAGGTATGTGCAACATTTGTTAATGTTTAGTTCGTTTTTTCTCGCAGGAATTTAAAATACCTATTTGTTTCCATTTCATATTGTTATATCCTGCTGCAGCCGCTGCTTTTTCTCTCTATTCCATATCTATATCAAGGTTTCCATCAGGATGCACATTTTGTATATTTGGAATCACTGAGTTAAGTACCACATGTTTCATGTCATTCTGCTTGCTTAGTTTTATTTCACATATTTACATAATATTATTCTTTAATGTACTTACTTTATTGTTATTTCCATAATCTCTGTATTGCTTTAGTTTGAGTGTTGGTTGGTTCCTGATGAATGTTTGTTAACGCAACATCCTCTGTTTTGGTAATTGTAATTTTGTAAAGCGGACCTGTACTTTAGTGTTTTCCAATTGTAGGGTAGAAATAGAATACATACACACATACATATATTGGCACCTTGCCGTCTTGACAGACGATAGTTTGTGCTTTAAAAAGGCATAATAACTTTTACCTATGGCGGTAGCGCATGTAACTGATAAGGCCAATTTGCGCTGTAAATGTCCGTTCACAGTGGGTGCATGTGAACATGTGGTCATTTCCACCATCATGCACCATCTTACGTCTCACACGCTCGGTGTGTGACTTATCTGCAATAATTTTCTCCTTTTTCTTTATTCCATTTCTGATGTTTGCCCTCCATGCAACACGTTCAGCGGCGACTTGCTCCCAATGTGCATTATCAATGCCTGTATCAATCATGTCCCGCTTACACACATCTTTGTATCGTAGTAGAGGCCGACCCTGAGATCTCTTACCCATCTGTAATTCACCAAAAAAGATGTCCTTTGGTATTCTACCATCATCCATCCTCCTAAGATGTCCTATCCATCTAAGTCTACGAAGACTGAGCATGGAATAAACCGTCACACAACCTGATCTTTCCAATACTTCAGTATTTGTGATTTTGTCTTGCCACTTAATACCAAGAATTCTTCGCAGACACCGCATATGAAAGCTGTTTAAACGTTTCTCTTGGTGTGAGTAAGTTGTCCAGGTTTCACTGCCATAAAGAAGAGTACTAAGGACACAGGCTTGATAGACAAGGACTTTTGTTTTGGCAGTAAGCTTCCTGTTCTCCCAGACTCTTTTTCTTAACCTGTTCATTGTTGTTGCTGCCTTACCAATCCGGATGTTGATTTCCTGATCTAGGGATAATTTGCTATTTACCACTGATCCTAGATATGTAAAATGGTCTACCATCTCTAGTTCGGCGTCGTCAATAAAGATTGATGGTACCCCATGTGCACCTTGTGACATAATCTGTGTCTTCTTTTTGCTAATTGTTAAACCAAATTCAGAACAAGCATTGGAGAATGCAGATAGTAGACATTGCAATTCTTCCTCAGAGTGGGTCGTAACTGCAGCATCATCTGCAAAAAGCAACTCTCTGATCAGTACCCTCCTAATTTTGGTCTTGGCCTTCAATCTCTGAGCATTGTAGAGGCCGCCATCTGAGCGTGAGTGAATGTATATACCACCATCCTGATCACGAAAGGCATATTTCAGTAGAAGTGAAAAGTATATTCCAAAGAGGGTGGGAGCTAGTACACAACCTTGCTTAACTCCACTCTTGATTTCAAACTCTTCAGAAGTTGCACCATCAAACTTGATTATACCCTTCATGCCTGTGTGGAACGATTCCACAATGGACAGAAGAGTTGGTGGGCAGCCAATCTTCTTTAGTGCCTTGAACAGACCCTCACGACTGACCAAATCAAATGCCTTTGTGAGGTCGATGAAGGCAATAAACAGTGGTTGATTCTGTTCACAGCATTTTCTTGCATTTGTCGCAATGAGAATATCATATCAATGGTAGACCGGTTCTGTCGAAAGCCACACTGTGATTCGGGGTAGACTTGATCTCCTAGGACTTGAAGTCTGCGCAGAACAATTCTGGCAAATACTTTTCCAACAATACACAGAAGTGAGATACCCCTATAGTTGTTGCAGTCGCTCCGATCGCCCTTGTTCTTGTACAGTGTTATGATGCTTGAATCTTTGAAATCCTGTGGGACTTGTCCTTCTCGCCAGCATAGCTCTATTAGCTGGTGGATCTGTAGAGTGAGTGTGTCTTGCCCACTCCTGATAACCTCTATTGGAATCCCATCCTTACCTGGAGCCTTGCCAGATGCAAGTTCATTTATAGCACACTTAACTTCTGTTATGGTGGGAAGTGTGTCCAGGTGGTCAAGAGTTGGTAGAGCCTCTATGGCGTTGAGGGCATCATCCGCTAGTTTGGTCTCACTTGAGTAAAGCTCCAAATAGTGCTCTACCCATCTGTCCATCTGCTGTTTCTTATCAGTGATGATTTCTCCAGTCAAGGTTTTCAATGGTGCACTTCTTTTGATCACTGGACCACAGGCTTTCTTTATTCCTTCATACATGCTTCTTATGTTTCCCTTATCACTTGCGATTTGAATGGACTCACATAACTTGATCCAATAATCATTTGCACACTGCCTGGCAGCCTTTTGCACATCCTTCCTAGCTTGCCTTAGCTCACTCAGAGTGTTACGCGTTGGTCTTTCCTTGTTTCTTAAGAGAGCTATCTTCTTCTTATCAATCAAGGGCTGCAGAGTCTCGCTGTTTGCCGCAAACCAGTCCTGCCTCTTATGATCCACAGTGCCGTAAACCCCTACGGCAGTTTTATAAAGAGTTTCCTTAAGTTGACCCCACTTTTCATTTACTGTACAATTTTCTGGTGTATCAGTGAAAGCGTCTTCAAGTTGCTGTTGAAACTGAAAGCACTTTTCAGGATCGTGAGTGTTAATAATATTAATCCTGGGGCTAGATTTGTGTTTAGCTGTGTAGATTCTCTTTGGTCTCAGTCTAACCCTTGCAACAACCAAAGAATGATCCGTATCACAGTCAGCACTGTGGTAACTTCGAGTCAATGATATATGGTTCAGATGTTGTCTCCGTGTGATGATGAAGTCCAGCTGGTGCCAATGGCCGGATCTTGGATGTTTCCATGTGACCTTATGCATCTCTTTTGTTTTAAAAAAGGAGTTTGTAATACATAGGTCATTACTGGTGCAATGCTCCAGCAGCCTTTGCCCATTTTCATTCATGCGACCGATGTTGTATTTTCCAAGGCACACTGGCCATGAACTCGAGTCCTTGCCCACACGAGCATTGAAATCACCGAGCATATAAATGTAGTCAGATTTTGGAACTGCCTTGATCACGGAGTCTAACTCCTCATAGAACGAATCCTTCACATCATCAGAGGAATCGAGTGTCGGTGCATATGCAGTAATAATGGTGGCAAAACCACAAGAGGTTGCCAAGCGCAGGGATAATAGTCTTTCATTTCCTCCTGCTGGAATTTCAATCATTCCCAGTAGCGAATTCTTCACTGCAAAGCCCACACCGTGTTGCCTTTTTTCTGCCTGCCCTCTACCCTTCCAAAAAAAGGTGTAATTGTTTTCCCTGAGTGACCCTTCCTCAGCGAGGCGAGTCTCCTGCAGGCCAGCAATATCAATGTTAAGACGATTGAGTTCGGCATCAATCACAGCCGTTTTTCTCACATCGTCAATATTGGTCAAGTCAGTGGAAAATCCTGGACACATGGTTCTCACGTTCCAGGTTGCAAGCCGTAGCTTGAGGTTTCTATTTTTATTTTTATTTGTACCTGGTGCATTGGTTTTACAGCCTGCGATTCAGATTTTGTCCTAGCCCCAAGCACCCATTGAAGCAGGCAGGCTGTGGCGGATCAGCACCCAATTGGCCGGGGGCTGCCCAGCTTGAGGCGGGCGGTAGCTGATCAGTGACACCTGTAGATGTCTCCCACCGTCAGAGGCAACGCGTGGCGCCCCATGTCTACGCCAATTGACAGGGACTTATAACCCGTAACAGTTGCCTCTCGCTTTGATTCCGAAACCAGTTAAGGCCAGGGATGGAGTTATTGCCTCTCCATAGCACAAAGCCTGGGCTAAAATATAGAGATCATGTGTTGCCCATGCAGCATGATCCCTCTCTCAGCCTGCCTAGTTCACTCCAGAGGAAAGGTAACATCCCTACATCTGGAACAAGACAAGCTGCAGAAGCTGCTGGATCAGCAAAGCAATGCTCTAACAGTCCGCCTGTTGGAGCTTCGATCCTAGACCAGCCGCCAACCAAGGCTTAGGGCCTGGTCTGCCCTGCCATGACATTTTGTCTTTAGCTTGCATTTCCTCGCACCAGGATAAGGCTTGTACCCTCCCAATTGCGCTCTTCCGCCCGAAGCCGTTGGCACAATGTGGGGTGTTGGGTTTGGTAAGCGCCGCCCAATGTTCGGCGCTAACATAAAGCAGGTAGTACCGTCTACTGTTATACGGTAGCTCAGTCATATCTGACTAAGACCTGACACAAAGAAATAGAATAATTAAGACAATAAATTATGGAAAACAACTGTAGAGAAAAGAGGGGAAACATTTGTAGGAAAGTGAGGGAAACAGCTGTAGAGAAGTGAGGGGAAACAGCTGTAGGGAAGTGAGGGGAAACAGCTGTAGAGAAGTGAGGGGAAACAGCTGTAGAGAAGTGAGGGGAAACAGCTGTAGAGAAGTGAGGGGAAACAGCTGTAGAGAAGTGAGGGGAAACAGCTGTAGAGAAGTGAGGGGAAACAGCTGTAGGGAAGTGAGGGGAAACAGCTGTAGGGAAGTGAGGGGAAACAGCTGTAGGGAAGTGAGGGGAAACAGCTGTAGAGAAGTGAGGGGAAACAGCTGTAGAGAAGTGAGGGGAAACAGCTGTAGAGAAGTGAGGGGAAACAGCGGTAGAGAAGTGAAGGGAAACAGCTGTAGAGAAGTGAGGGGAAACAGCTGTAGGGAAGTGAGGGAAACAGCTGTAGAGAAGTGAGGGGAAACAGCTGTAGAGAAGTGAGGGGAAACAGCTGTAGAGAAGTGAGGGAAACAGCTGTAGAGAAGTGAGGGAAACAGCTGTAGAGAAGTGAGGGGAAACAGCTGTAGAGAAGTGAGGGGAAACAGCTGTAGAGAAGTGAGGGGAAACAGCTGTAGAGAAGTGAGGGGAAACAGCTGTAGAGAAGTGAGGGGAAAGCAAACCACTCATGATGACAATTTAGTCACCAATGTAGAGTTCGAGGAGACAACAAATACCGGTGAATCAAGAGGTGAAGAACAGACACTGGTGCTGGATAGGGCATACATTGAGAATAGTACGAAAATAGTGTAACTAGAAAAGTCCATGTTTGGAGCCTACAGGGACAAAGAAATAGAGGAAGCCCTTAAATCACATGAAGAAGGGAAGTTGAGAGAAATGAACAACATGGGGAAAACATGGACATGGTTGCATGGGATAATATGAAATACAAATAGTTAAGTATGTGTCGCTCCTGCGAAAAGATGAGACATACTAAACATGGACACAATGTACATACCTTACAACAGACTCCATAAAGGTGAACATAAATCACAGAGTGAAAATCCCCCAAAACAAGAGACAATAAATAAAATATATAATAATAAAATAAAAATAAGTTCTAGGACACAAGCAAACGACATTTTGATTATATAAATCTTCAACAGGGACAGGACAACACAAACAGATCTAAAGAAAAAACATAAGATTATAAAATAATATTAAAACACACCTCCTTTGTTGTCAAGAAGGCATGGGATAAAGATGGGACAGCTTAGATTCAGCCGGTCCAGGGCCTATGTCCTAATGGAGAACAAAGGGTGATAGAAGAAGAATATTTACAATTTGCGAATATTGTCAGTAAATACTTTATTTCTATCCTACAGGGCTTTGGTGGTGGGAAGTTTGATTCACTGTCCCTGGGTCAGGGTCAAGGCCCAATTGCTATGAAGATGATTGAGAAAGGTGTCAAGGATGGGACATGGGTCATCCTCCAGAATTGTCACCTGGCTTCATCTTGGATGCCCAGCCTTGAAAGAATCTGTGAGGTATGTCACCCTGGTCATTTGCCTAGTTTACAAGTATCACCTTATTTACAGGCACAACACAATCATGTCCGAAAAAACTCCCCGGATGAATGTAGAAGAAGAAGATAACAAATAACAAAGTTTACTATCACATTATAACAAATGACAAAGTTTACTATCATATTATAACAAATAACAAAATGTACTATCATATTATAAAAATGACAAAGTTTACTATCATATTATAACAAATGACAAAGTTTACTATCATACTATGACAAAGTTTAATGCCACATTATAATAATTAACAAAGTTTACTATCATATTTTATAACAAATGACAAAGTTTATATCATATTATAACAAAAGACAAAGTTTATATCATATTATAACAAAAGACAAAGTTTACTATCATATTATAACAAAGTTTACTGTCACATTAAAATAAATAACAAAGTTTACTATCATATTTTATAGCAAATGACAAAGGTTATATCATATTATAACAGATGACAAAGTTTACTATCATGTTATAACAAATAACAAAATGTACTATCACATTATAAAAATGACAAAGTTTACTATCATATTATAACAAATAACAAAGTTTACTGTCATATTATGACAAAAAACAAAATTTACTATCACATTATAACAAATGACAAAGTTTACTATCATATTATAACAAATAACAAAGTTTACTATCATATTATAACAAATGACAAAGTTTATATCATATTATAACAGATGACAAAGTTTACTATAATATTATAACAAATGACAACGTTTAAGGACCTCTTTACAAGCTTTCAGGTACATAGGGTATATGGTTCTAGTCCCATATTTGTATAGACCAATCGACAATCGGTGGGTGTTGTGGTCAGTATCACCCCTGCCACTTGACTTCCCATGACGATTTCTGGTACCAATTTTAGGCTGAGTGGATGTGGGTACCCAGAATTAAAATAAATGTACCTGCATGGGGATTCGAACACATGCCTGCAGGCAAGAGTGCTGTAGCTTTGTTTGAGAACAAGATTTTGGGAAGGACCTACTATTGTCGTAGTGATCTATATTGTAATCTCTACAAGGCATCTTTCATCATATATTATGACTGGTCCAAGATAACTGTACTGATTCACCTGCTTAAGCATTTTCCCATTAACTTGGATGTTACATTGAGGTATCTTTTTTCTTGGAGATGACAATAATGCCTGTTTTCTTACAATTTATTTATAATCCTGTTTGCTCACTGTGTACAGTAACAATATCCACTAAATGTGACAAAATCTGATTATTGTCTGAAAAAAATACTTTATCATCTGCATATCGTACATTGCTGATGTTGTGTTTTTCAATAGCAATTCCTCTCATATCATTTAAATGTCTCATCATAATATCATCCCATTGCAACATTCACCTGTGAGACCTGGACACTTACTAAACAAGCTGAACAGTGCATCAATGCTTTTGAATATAAATGTTATAGATGAGTTCTAAGAATATCTTGGAAACAGAAAAGGACAAATGCATCCATATGACAAGATCTGAATATTGAAGAAAGTTGGCTACTATATATGATAAAACAAAGAAAATTAAAATACTTTGGTCACTTGAAACGACATGAATGTTTGGGGAGAACAATAATGGAGGGGTATATGTCTGGGAAGAGAGGAAGAGGAAGACCAAAGAGAAGATGAGTGTAGGATGTGGCGGATGATCTCCAGATGGGTGTGTCGGACACGGGACATCTTACTTATGACCGAGAAGTGTTCCAGAAGGTTATTATGGGAACGAGGTTCTGCAAAGGACATGCTACTGAATGAATGAGGGGAAACAAATGTGGAGACAATTTGACACCCCTTTTGTACGCCTGTCTTGATTGCCTGTTGCTAACCTACTTCGTTATATCAATTTTTATAACATCATGTTGTTTGCAGCATATGTTCTTTACCAGTCAAAGTTCTTTCTCATTGATCTGGAGATTTGCAGACATTTTTATCATGTTGAAATATCTTACTTTACCATTCTAAGGTCATTCCCATCAATTTGGAAATTTGCTGACATTTTTATCATGTGTCTTACTTTACCAGTCTAGGGTCATTCCTATCAAAAATTTCTATAGAACATTCTCTTAATGTTCTCAGCAGACATACGTACATCATTTGTTGTACCCTGTTCTTCTATAAACCCACATTGTTTTTTACTTATTTCATTAACGTGTATAGACCATGGGATCTCCATGGTGAAGTGTTCAAGCCATCTGCCTTGCACTATGAAGGTCATGGGTTTATTCCCCAGACCAAATTATTCAGACCATGAGTACAGTTTTTTCCAGAGACTCCTGGGATCTGGGGGAGCTGGGGAGCTTGCTTGTGCTTTGTGTGATGCTCTCGGGGGTCATTGTGAGAGCTGCAGAATTTGTGCCTCATGTGATGCTCTTGGCCAGCGACTTGGCAATCTGCGGAGAGACACCAAACCAGATGGGGTAAAACCTGGAAGTCCTCTTGACTTGAGTACTTTTTAATACTTTGATACGTTATTAATAAGAATGTTAATATGGAACCTGTTCTTGAATATTGTATTGATGGTCTTATTTCAGGACTTTAATCCGGACACAACACATCCAGATTTTCGCCTGTGGCTAACGTCATATCCCTCGGAATCATTTCCTGTCTCCATTCTACAAAATGGTGTTAAAATGACGAATGAGCCTCCTAGTGGTCTGCGATTTAACATCTTAAAGTCATACATGAGTGACCCGATTTCAAATCAAACATTTTTTAATAGTTGCAAGCAAGACGTAAGCTTTTATATACAATGATTTTGTTTTGAGATTTTCTCTGATAGCATGCAACAGTTAATTGTTTAGTTGGTTGATAACATTACTTTCTGTTTAAATTCTTCAATCTTTATTTTATCATCTTATGAAGTTCATCTCCCCAGAGCAAATCTTGATGTCAGGTGATCTTGAAGTTCATCTCACCAGAACAAATCATTATATCAAGTGATCTTAAAGTTGCTCTCTCCTGAGCAAATCTTGATGTCAGATGATCTTAAAGTTCATCTCCCCAGAACAAATCTTGATGTCAGGTGATCTTGAAGTTCATCTCCCCAGAACAAGTCTTGATGTTAGGTGATCTTGAAGCATATCTCCCCAGAACAAATCTTGATGTTAGGTGATCTTAAAGTTCATCTACCCAGAACAAATCTTTATGTCAGGTGATCTTGAAGTTCATCTCCCCAGAACAAATCTTGATGTCAGGTGATCTTGAAGTTCATCTCCCCAGATCAGATCTGAATGTCAGGTGATCTTGAAGTTCATCTCCCCAGAACAAATCTTTATGTCAGGTGATCTTGAAGTTCATCTACTTAGAACAAAGCTTTATGTCAAGTGATCTTGAAGTTCATCTCCCCAGAATAAATCTAGATGTCAAGTGACCTTGAAGTTCATCTCCCCAGAACAAATCTAGATGTCAGGTGACCTTGAAGTTCATCTCCCCAGATCAAATCTGAATGTCAGGTTATCTTGATGTTCATATCCCCAGAACAAATCTGTATGTCAGATGATCTTGAAGTTCAGCTCCCCAGATCAAATCTTGATGTCAGATGATCTTGAAGTTCATCTCCCCAGAACTAACCTTAATGTCAAGTGATCTTTATTTCATCTCACCCGAGCATGTGCAGATGTTACCTTGTTATATTGTTTGGGGGGGGGGGGGGGTATAAATGTGGATTAAAGTGGCCTAGAGCTCATTAAACAGTACCTAGAGTAGTTAACTCCAATGTTAAATCAGTACTGCTGTGTGGATCATATATAGGGTGTATGACTAAAGGAATGTCTATTAAACTACAAACATTCATTAATTGGTGCTGGGAAGAAATAATGCAACTGACATGGTATGACATCACCAGAGTAGAGCTCATGGAGAGAATAAACATCCTGTGAATCAAGAGGTGAGGACAAGATGCTGGCATTGGACAGTACACATTGAGAAACCTACATGGTGAGCAAAATATGGGGATCTTAAACATTTGGAGAAGAGAATTAAAGACAGAGATGAATAATATGAGGGAGAATACATGGGAGCTGTGGGAGACAGCAAAACATGGGAGATCTTAAACATTTGGAGAAGAGAATTAAAGACAGAGATGAATAATATGAGGGAGAATACATGAGAGCTGTGGGAGGCAGCAAAAAATAGAGGAGCTTGGTGGGAGTTGGTTGGGGACCTATGCTCTGGTGGGGGATAATGAGGGAAAGAGAAGAGACAGAGAACGGTGGCATGCCAGGACCACTGTTAGACCACTAGATGATATCTGAACAATGCAAACAGAAAAGTGTTTATTATTAGATTTTCATAGTTAGAGACAGGCAAAAGAGTGATGCATAACTATGATTGTCACATACAACAGAATTGAGATCACTGTAGTGAATGTATGGTAATGAAATATACAACAAATGTAGTAGGATGACAACACAGACACCCATTCATACACATGCAGACAGATTTAATAATCTATGGTCTAATACATTTTTCATGTGTAACATTCTTTCATTTTTGATATTTTCTTGATCTCATTATATCTGTATTTGTATTCTGTCTATATACAATAATCTATGTATTTATTTTGAATAACGAAGACACAAACAATAGATTGCATGATTTATTGCCTGTCATATTTCGCTGCATCTCGTCAGGTACATACTGTAGAAATTACACAACATAAAATACAAGTAACTAGATAAATCCTTCAAGCTGATGAGATGCAGAGAAATATGCCAGGCAATAAATCATGCAATCTATTGTTTGTGTCTTCGCTATGTATTTATGTTCTGAAGGTGTGACACATTTTTCACTATCCTTTTGTTTGTTATATTTAACTTTTTCTCACGTTGTGAATAAATGTGTATTTCGTTTGTTTTCTTCACAGAATGAGGTAATATGTTTTTTCACCAGTATTTTTACCCTTTGTTTCATTTTTGAACGTCATACTTCTGGAAGCTTCATGGAGTTGGTTTTTTTATTGAAGTATTTTACCTCCTATGCCTTAAGCTGACAGAGCCATACCCTTCATATAGCTGAAAAGATAAGTAAAAATGATCCATAAGTCATCTATAGTTTTCAGTTGTAACAAGAAAAGATGCTGACGATTTTATTAACTACAACTATATACATATACACACACAGCCTTCTAGATGAAAAGGAGAAATAAATAACAGCTTTCCATGTGTTTCACTCCACTAGCAAATGAGTTCAGTAGCAGCCTACACTCTATATTGTTTAAATATTAAAATAAACATTTACCATTTCCATGAAACTCCCATAGCTGATTAAATCTCTCATACATGTTGAATTCCTCATACATGTTGAATCCCTCGTACATGATGAATCCCTCATACATTATTAATCCCTCATACATGACTAATCCCTCATGTGTCCTGTATGTTTGCTTAAAAGTTGATAGATTCATACATGCAGTCACGTGTGCTTCTGCTGTTGTTGGCTTATCTGTAATCTGCCTTCTGCCTGCTTACCTTAGTTATAACACAGACTGTTAACCATAGGCTCACTTCACTTGAATCTGTAGTTGTATAATTTAAAATATAGCACTGTCATGTTCATCTGTTCAAGCTGGTAGTATTACATGTATAGTCCTATCATTTAGCAAATCATATGTATTTAGTTATGGTTTAGATAATATCAAGCTGGTAGTATTACATTTAGTCTTTAGGCTGCATTTCGTCGCACTAGGATAAGGCTTGTACCCTCCCAATTGCACTCCTACGCCGGAAGCCATTGGCACAATGTGATGTGTCGGGTTTGGTAAGCGTCGGCCAACATTCGGTGCTAACAGAAGCAGATAGTACCATCTACTGTCATACGGTAGCTCAGTCATATCTAACTAAGACCTGACATCAAATGTCATGGCAGGGCAGACCAGGCCCTAAGCCTTGGTTGGCAACTGGTCTAGGATTGAAGCTCCGACAGGCAGACAGAGCATTGCTTTGCTGATCTTGGAGCTTCTGCAGCTTGTCTTGTTCCAGACGTATTGGTTTACCTTTCCTCTGGAGTACACTAGGCAGGCAGAGAGAGGGATCATGCTGCATGGGCAACACATGGTCTCTAAATTCAGCCCAGGCTTTGTGTTATGGAGAGGTATAACACCATTTTATAAACTATCGTCTGTCAAGATGGCAAGGTGCCAGTCAGTATTGCATGTGTAGACCTATCTTTTAGCAAATCATATGTATTCATTTATGGTTCAGATAATCTCAAGCAGGTAGTATTACATGTATAGACCTATCTTTTAGCAAATCATATGTATTCAGTTATGGTTCAGATAATCTCAAGCTGGTAGTATTACATGTATAGACCTATGTTTTAGCAAATCATATGTATTCAGTTATGGTTCAGATAATCTCAAGTTGGTAGTATTACATGTATAGACCTATCTTTTAGCAAATCATATGTATCCAGTTATGGTTCAGATAATCTCAAGCAGATAGTATTACATGTACAGACCTATCTTTTAGCAAATAATATGTCTCCAGTTATGGTTCAGATAATCTCAAGCTGGTAGTATTACATGTATAGACCTATGTTTTAGCAAATCATATGTATCCAGTTATGGTTAAGATAATCTCAAGCTGATAGTATTACATATATAGACCTATCTTTTAGCAAATCATATGTATTCAGTTATGGTTCAGATAATCTCAAGCTGGTAGTATTACATATAGACCTATCTTTAGCAAATCATATGTATCAGTATGGTTCAGATATCTCAAGCAGGTAGTATTACTGTATAGACTAGCTTTTAGCAAATAATATGTCGCAGTTATGGTTCAGATAATCTCAAGCTGGTAGTATTACATGTATAGACCTATGTTTTAGCAAATCATATGTATCCAGTTATGGTTCAGATAATCTCAAGCTAGTAGTATTACATATATAGACCTATTTTTTAACAAATCATATGTATCCAGTTATGGTTCAGATAATCTCAAGCTGGTAGTATTACATATATAGACCTATCTTTTAGCAATCAGTATGTATACCAGTTATGTCAGATATCTCAAGCTGGTAGTATTACTTATATAGACCTATCTTTTAGCAAATCATATGTATCCAGTTATGGTTCAGATAATCTCAAGCTGGTAGTATTACATATATAGATCTATCTTTTAGCAAATCATATGTATTCAGTTATGGTTCAGATAATCTCAAGCTGGTAGTATTACATATATAGATCTATCTTTTAGCAAATCATATGTATTCAGTTATGGTTCAGATAATCTCAAGCTGGTAGTATTACATATATAGACTTATCTTTTAGGAAATCACATCCGGCTCCATGGCGAAGTGGTTATGGACACAATTCATAATCCCGCATATCCGCATTCAGAACTCAGCTTTGGGCGATTTGGCAGCAGACCATCTTACATTGGTTTTTATGAAATAGTATGGATGCCGGTTGTTCAGAAAGCAATGGCAAACTACTGAATGTAAATTTGCCAAGAGATCACAAAAGAAAAAAATGCTGGTGTTGACTACGACATCCTGTAAAGGATATGCAACTAACTTTGTGTTTTAGCAAATCATATGTATCCAGATATGGTGTAGATAATCTCAAGCTGGTAGTATCACATATATAGATCCTTTTAGCAAATTATATATATCCAGTATGGTTCAGATAATCTCAAGCTGATGACAGTGCACAGAAGCTGCTGAGTGATGGGCAGTGGATAACATTGACTGTCTGACTAGCGTATGATGTGGCACCTAGTAAACCCCTTGCCTGTGGTATGATTGCTTTAATTTGAATGGCCAGTTGTCTCCACTTTGTATTCAAATCACTGTATGGAAACACTTATATCTCAGAACAGCTTGTGTTCTGATGAGAATGGACTGATGAAAGTTGATTTAGCAGATATCAGAGAATATGATGGGCGAGGCATGGCAGTGGAGTTACTGTGTCCTTCTGAGGCTCAGAAGGTACCCAGTGTTATATCAGCTTAAGGCAGGGAGTTTATCCAGTTTTATATCAGCTTAAGGTAGGGAGTTTATTCAAGTTTTATATCAGCTTAAGGCAGGGAGTTTATCCAGTATGGGTTGTCTGATAGAATCTGCACATTGATAAGTGAAATAGTATCTGGTTGTTTATGGATGTCTGACAGAATCTGCACAATATGTGAAATTGTATCACGTTGTTCATGGATGTCTGACAGAATCTGCACATTGATATGTGAAAAAGTATCAGGTTGTGAACTGAATATTGTAAACATGGAGTGTTGGATTCTCAAGCATGGCGATTGTGTCCCATATGCAAAACCAAAACTATCCATTATTGACTTGTGGCATCCTGATTAACCCATCTTGTTGACTGACCTGTGTTCAGAGTTGTGTAGGGTTGACTGCCTGCCATGCATATTATATTGTCTTCTCTTCTTCTTCTGCCTCCCATCTCCACATGAAGCCAAGGCCCTCAAATCAACTCATGCCAGACCATTTGTAGACTTGTCCATGATTGGTTGGATTAGACAGCTCAAGTTTGCTAAAGGATGAGGTAGTTAGCCTTGTGCCAGCTACACTTGGTTGCCTCCCATGTCATGTATGATAGGTTACAGTGTTACTGTTCTTGACTTCTGTTATAAGCGCCCCCCCCCCCCCCCCCCCCCCCCATAAATCACACACATGATGCATGTTGTGTTGTGAGCCATATTTTATACCAAGATTCCAGTATTGTGCCTATTATGAATTTCTGTGTTAAAATTATGACAGTTATTGGCATTTTATATGTGGAGGAACACAATTGGGAGTCTCATTCTAGTGTGAGGTAATACAACCTAAAGGCTAAATTTTCCTGGCAGGCAGACCAGACTCTAATACTTGGCCAGTAACTGATCTAGGTTCAAAGTTCTGACAGGCAAAGAGAGCATTACTTTGCTGATCCGGCAGTTTCAGATGTATTGGTGTTACCTTATATAGGTATCACTCCATCCCTGATCCCCACTATGGGCTGTAGTTAGTATGCCTTGTTTGAAGCACAATTAACAAATTATCATCTATCAATATGGCAAGATGTCCGTAAAATTGGCATAGAAATGCTGCCAGCTGAAAACTGTTGTAGTAGATAATCTTACACAAAACATACCTGACTCATCAGCATGAAGTATTTGTTTGTTCTCATTGTTTCATTGGCTCTCCCATCTCTCACTGCTTTCATGTAAAAAAAAAAAAATAACTAGCATATATTTTCTAATTTAATCTGCTTTCTTAGAGGCTAATGACACTAACATTTATGGTTTGCTTTTCCCTACAGTAGTGACGTTTTTTGGTTGATCCACCACATAAAAATAGTTTCTTTGAGAAGGTGAAAGTGGTTATTTTAATGCAATAAGTCCTTGTCATTGGAAGTTAGAAAAAGAATGCTTGCATGTTACTTAGAACCAGTGTTAACATATGCCTGCAAATCCTGGACAATTAGTAAAAGGGCAGAAAAATCCCTAGAATCCTTGGAAATGTGGTTTAATGGAAGAATGCTGAAAATTCATTAGACAGTCAAAATGAGCAATCTGGACATTTTGAGGAAGGCTAAAGATTTGTGTAAAGAGAGATAGAGGAAGACAATGTGAGAACTTTCAAGGGACAGAAGGGAGTCAACACATTAATTAATCTATGCCATCAGAGAATGCAATTTCTGGAGAAGCATGATTGCCCACACCAGCCAACAAGGCACTTGATGATGATATGTGTACTTTTGTCAAGATATAGTTTGTACCCACCCTTTATGTGTACTTGTATCATGATACACTTTGTACTCACCCAATATGTGTACTTGCATCATGATACAGTTCGTACCTACCCTATATGTGTACTTGTATTGTGATACAATTCGTACAGCTCTCACAGATTTCTTTAGGTAATAACGAGCTACCTTGGCATCATATAAGCTGATCTATATGTGTGCTTTTGTCATGATTCAGGTGTGTATAGCTCACTCAGATTTCTTTAGGAATTCTCCAGTGCTTTGGTTGAGTAAGTGGATATATCCATGCATATAATATTTACAAGGCATAATTGTGTAATTTAGATTTCAAAATATAATTTTGAGTGCTATAATAATTGGATTGTCAAACATTTAAAGGGTGATTTCCTGTTTACCCCTTCTGGGTTATAAATTGGCAATAATATCTATTATTATTTCAGGTGATGGACTTGTTTATGTGTTTGCTCATGTTAATTGAACAATTATATCTTTATATTGTGCTCCTGGCCTTATTTTGTAGGAATAATAAATGCTCAAATGGACATCTTAGGAAATACATTTTTATACAACTAAATAATGTATTTGCATATGTTGTCAGAATAAATCATCAAAACGTCCTAGTAGTATTTACAAATGTAATAATTGCTTGTCAAAATAAATCATCAACACATCTTATTTGTATTTACAAATGTAATAATTAGCTATCAGAATAAATCATCAATACATCCTATTAGTGTATACAAATGTAAAAATTGATTGGTAGCTGTAGGGGCATAGTGGTTAGTGCACTTCCCTGCTTAGTCAGATGTCTGGATTCAATCCTGTTCAGAAGCAGGATTATTTTTTCCAATCAGGACAACTCTGGGTTTGATCCAGCTACATAACAAACGATCTATACCATTTTCAGAGTTTTCTGGTAGTTGTCTGGAAATTGTCTGGGAAGTAAAGTTGATGAACAAAGAAACTGGCCTCTCCACCTCATGTGTCGTAGCCTGGAATATGCAAAGGCCTATCATTTAACACCCTAATGGCTGTAATTACTGTGGGACTACCTTTACAATGATTGGTTCAGTTGTTAATAAGGGGTTCAGTCGGTCACTACTCTGGCAGTAACGCAACAAAACAACTTAGAAAAGCAATATACAATACAATAATTATGTCATGTGGAGAAGAATAGGGGAAACTATAACATCAGTGTTTGAAGAATAAATGTATGGGCATTCAGATGGCCAGATTTATGATATGTTCAGAAAACTGCATACCAGTGTTAGGACTAAATAACCTGGCATGGCATTCATTGCTTGTAGATGAAAATTCTGACTGTCTTGCCTGTTGGCACATTTTGTGTTTTCCACAGCCAAAGTTCAAGAAGCTGTTGTATGGTTTATGTTTCTTCCATGCCCTTGTCCAAGAGAGGAGAAAGTTTGGACCTCTGGGTTGGAACATTGCGTACGAGTACAACGAAACAGATTTACGTATCAGCGTGCAGCAGCTGCACATGTTCCTTAATGAGTATGATGTAAGTATATAAAGACCTTTTGTTAGAGCAAGAGGAACAACTTCATTGCACCAAGTTTTATCCCATATGGCCCAGTCTCTTTCTGCAGAGTGGTGTGTTGAAAGGACCGCACAGAGCAGAACTCTGTAGCTCCAGCGATGACTCCCAAGGGTTTCATAAACAACTTAACCTGTGAACCGAGTGATGGCATCCAAAAATAAACCCATGACCTTTGGAGTGCGAGGTGGGCAGTTTGACCATTTGCCACTTGTATAGGGATACTGACCCTTGAAGACCTTATAACGGCCTACTGCCAGGTTATCCAGGGGATTTAGGTCATGAGATATAGCTGATATACTGTCCTCAAGGACATGTGTTGTGAGGACACTGAAGTTTGACAAGGGACAAATAATGTGTGTTAACATAGGATAAGCTGTTATAGGCTGATACAGAGGTACAAGCATTTCTCCACCAAGGATTGCCATTTGCTGTAACTTGTGGCAGACTGACAAAGAAGTACACACATTTCTCCATCAAAGTTTGCCATGACTTTTGTGTTGGCATTCTTCAAAATTGATGGTCCTTCATTATTATTCCGATGATCATATTGTTATTCTTTTGTATCATCATAAAGGTCTTTCACATAATCTAACCTTGCATGTAAAATCTGATCTTTTTCTATTATAATTTTGCCATCTTTGGTTTTTAGGCAACCCATTGATGTGTGTTCTTTTGTTAGTGATGTAATTAATTAATTTGTGCATTAATTTGGTATTCCGGGTGTTTTGTTGGTTTTTAATTTCCTTGCAATTTTCCTCAAGCCATGTTTCTTTTGCCTCTTTGCATAGCTTCTTAATTTTCCTGTGAATCTCTTCATATTTGTCCTTGTTATTTTTCTTATTTCTTCTTACTTCCATGAGTTTTAAGATGTCTTCTGCCATCCATTTCTTGCGTCCTGTTATCTTTATTTTTGGAATGGTTGTTTCTGCAGCTTGGTTGACTGATTTCTTTAATATTTCCCATTGGTCACTGATGTCTTTAAATAATATTTCCATATCGGGCAATGCATCGAATCTGTTCTTTACATCTACGTTGAATTTATCTTTTATTTCCTCACTCTTCAGTGCCTGTAGATCAAATTTTGTGTTTCTTGGTGAATATTTGACTTTCTTTAATTTTATGTGTAAATTGCTTAAGATTAATCTATGGTCGCTGTAGCAGTCTGCGCTTGGTATTAGTTTTTGCGACTTTTAAGGCCTTTCAAAATCTTCTGTTGATGAGAATGTAATCAATCTGATATCTGATCTTATGATCAGAACTCCTCCTTGTCCATAATCTCCTTGGGTGCTTTTGA
The DNA here is from genome assembly GCA_014155875.1 of Cepaea nemoralis. NCBI lineage: Eukaryota > Metazoa > Mollusca > Gastropoda > Stylommatophora > Helicidae > Cepaea > Cepaea nemoralis. The sequence goes on along the minus strand of JACEFZ010011341.1, from coordinate 246,206 downwards.
AACCAGGTGTTTCCAATAATCAAATCATGCTCTTTTGCTCACTGTACAAGTCTGCAACTTCTTTCATTCTGTTCCCAGAGTCCATACTTGCCTACTATGCATCCGTCCTGTTGATGCCCAAACATTGGTAATATATATTTGACAGGTCCAAATAGTTTTGCTTGAGATCTTGGTTTCATTATTTCAACAGTTTTGTCTATTTACATTGTATTACAACTATCAATTGCTCTTCAAAGACTAAAACAACTGAAAAAATTATGGAGTGGGACAGATAGAACTACAAAAGTTAGATTTTTAAGAGCATGCATCTTTCCCAATGCAACATACGCCTGTGAGACCTGGACACTTACTGAACAAGCTGGACAGCGCATACATGACTTTGAATACAAATGTTATAGACAGGTTCTAAGAATATCTTGGGTAAAGAAAAGAACAAATGCATCCATACTTCAAGAGCTGAATATTGAAGAGGGTTGGCTATTAAAGATGATAAAATAAAGATAATTGATATATTTTGGTTACTTGAAACGTCATGAAAGTTTGGAGAGAACAGTAATGGAGGGGTACATGCCTGAGAAGAGAGGAAGAGGAAGGCCAAAGAGAAGATGGGTGCAGGATGTGGCGGATGATCTCCAGATGGATGTATCGGACGCGGGACATCTTGCTTATGATCGAGAAGTTTTCTGGAAGGTTGTTAAGGGAGCGAGGTTCTGCAAAGGACATGCTACTGAATGAATGAACATTGTATTAACTCATATGTTTCCAGAAACTTAACAATATCTCCTTGGAGCTACAGTTTAGCATTATGCAAATGCCAAATGTCATCTACTCTACAGGATGTCCAGTATACAGCTCTGTGTTATCTGACGGGTGAATGCAACTATGGTGGGCGGGTCACCGACGACTGGGACCGGCGCACACTTCTGACCATTCTCAAGCAGTTCCTTTGTGAGGGCATTGTTTCCAGAGATGATTACTACTTTGATGAAAGCAAACTCTACTACAGCCCACCAGAGGGTGATGTAAGAGCCAGTGTTTGTGTATTGTAAGATTGCATTTTGTACGTATTCTGATTAGAGTTATATACTATCTTATCTGTTGTCTGTTTTATCTATTTATTATTTACCCCACACAGATAATGACAGTTGATCTACATTTGCTGTTAAGTGTATGAGGATGTTGCAGTTTTTTATTTGGAGCCAGTTGTGTCACCTGGACTTATTAATGTGTATTATTCAGTAGGGAGCGGTACAAAGGATATTTCTAATGATTAATCACCGACTCATGTACATGTGGTGTACATTAAATAGCGTCAGCAGTTGTAAATCAAAAAGAGTAATCCAGATAGGCCTAATTCCAGATTACATTTCCAAATGAGAAATCCTGTCAATAACACAATGTAGCATGTTTCATTCCTATATATACACAATGGAAGTCTCTTTGTGCAACAGAGTTTGTGAGTTGAGCTGAGAATCTCTTAACATAATCTAAACATAGGAAGAAAAAAAAAAGTTAGTTGCATATCCTGTACAGGACGTTGCAAGTCAACCCCAGCATTTTTTGTCTGTTCGTGATCTCCTGACAAGTTTACTTTCAGTAGTTTGCCATTGCTTTCTGAATGACAGGCACCCTATTCCATTTTCAAAAAAACAACAACAACGCAAGGTGGTCTGCTGCCAAATTCGCCCACAGCTGTGTTTTGAATGCAGTATGTGGGATTATGAACTGCACCCGTAACCCCTTCCCACAGAGTCGACAAAAATGAGAAAAGCATAGCACTAAAACTGATGTCTTGTCTGATGAGGATGTTCCTTGAATCCAGGCAGTGACTCCATCAGTGAGTATATCATGTGAATCTGTGTCATGGTGAGAAGTATGGTCAGTTAACACAGGTTCAGTACTTCAGAAATGTTACTGTTAGTTCTCTCCCCCTGTATGTGTGAAGTAGTTTAAACAACTGTCAGAAAAAATGTTCTGTGATCAAATGAATTAGAAAGAAAATGTTTATATTTCACACACATCATACCAGCTGTTTATGCTGTTTGTAATGTCTGTTATATGCTCTTGAGTAGCTGGTGGGAAAGGGAAAAATATCAGACTGACACATTGTGGGACAATCCCATGTAAGACAGTGACATTGTATATATCAGAAGTGAAGTAAATATCTTAGCCTCTACACCATGTGGCAATTGTTTTGACAAGTGCTTTAATGACTAAGCCTGGAAAAGGTCAAGGGATTTGTATCTGTCAAAGGTGGAGTAATAATTTAGCCTCTATGCCACGTGATTAGTTTTTAAATAAGCGGTATTTATTTTTAGGCCTGAAAATGTCAAGAGATCAATCAGGTACCATCACCACATTGAAGGTTGGCTGCAATGGATCTCCAACACTGTCTGTCTCTTGCCTTGACTGTACATTCTGTCAGGCTGATGTTTGTCCATCTCTTGATGTTATCTTCCCGCTTGTATCATTGTCTGCCTCTTGCTCGCTTGCCCTCAACATTGCCTTCCAGTATGGTTTTTATAAGAGTATCATGTCTTTTAACATGGCCAAAATATTTCACTTGCCTCCTCTTTATTTCTTTCATCAACTCTCTCTTCATTCCCAGTTTTTCTAGAACCTCTACATTTGATTGTTTTTGTTTCCATGAAATACGACATATTTGTCTGTATATCCACATCTCCAGGGCTTCTATGCGACTTTCTAGTTGCTTGTTCAATGTCCAGGCTTCCGCACCATACAGTCAGTGTTGAATATACGTAGCATTTGACAATTCTCATTTTTAATGCATTGTTAACTCTCTAGATGTTAATACTGATTTGAAAAATTTGAAAATTTTGATTTGATTTGAAAGCATTTTTGGCCAATCCTATTCTCTTTTTGATTTGTATTTCACTTCTGCCATCATCTGTTATTATTTGTCCAAGATAGGAGAAACTTGTTACCAGTTCTAGTATCTGCCCGTTTACTGTGATGTTTATTGATGACCTTTCCTTTCCACTGCTAATTATCATAGTTTTTGATTTTTGAATGTTAATATCTAAGCCACATTCTGCACTGTGACTGTTTACTTTTTCCACTAGGTCTTGTAACTCTTGCTCACTTTCTGCTGTCAGAGATGTATATCTTCAAAGGTGATGTAATAGTGTAGCTTGTACAGCTGTGTGATTAGTTTTTGCACAAGCAGTATTTGTTTTAAAGCCTCGAAAATGGCAACATATTTTTATCTGCCAAAAGTGAAATAAAAATCGTAGTTCTACACTGCTTGATGACTGCTTGCAACAAGTGGATTGTATCCTCAGGCTGGACAACTGATCCTGTCAGGCACCAGCAATGATACAATATTCCTTAATGATAGTTTTTTAAAGTATCTCAGCAACATGTGAACCCTGACCTCTGTTGCTATAATCCACAGTATGAGAGCTACCTGGAGTACACACGCAAACTGCCTCTGAACCCTTCCCCAGAAATATTTGGCATGCATGCGAATGCAGACATCACCAAGGACCAGAAGGCTACACAGCTGTTGTTTGACAACATTCTGCTGACACAGGTAAAGTAAGCAAGTAGAGAGGTCAGCGTGTCTTTGTGTCACCATGTGTTTGCAGTGAAGAGGACAAAGTCTCACAGTCGGCATCATATGTTACATATTTAACTCTTAAAGGATGGTAGGTCAGTTTCTGCTACTGATATTTCCAAAAGTTAGTGAGCAGATCAGAATATTCATCAAAGTAACTGTTAGCAACATTTTTCTGTCACTTTTTTCTCATTATGTTTTTTAAACGTTTCTTTTATAACTATGTATAACACCGTATAGTATCAAATGAATAGAAGTAACTAATCCTTAAACTTTAACAGCATAGAAAAACTCACAGAAAGAGAACTATCCTGCATGTCACTGGCTGCTGTGGTATTTCTAACTGTAATAGGCAGAAAACTCTACCCAAGAGTTAGCCAACAGTCTCTGTAAATTGTGGCTCGTTATAAGAAGGATGCTTAAAGAGATGGTCCCGATAGAAGAAACTGGGATTCACTTGGGAGACAAAAGGCAAAAGGTGAAGGACATTTGTGTATACAGGAAGACCTAACATGAATGTCTAGTTTATCTGGCCATGTGCTTTTGTCAGAAATGTTATCCCCCTGTTAAGTTATTTAGATACTTGCACGCACTCACTTGCACACCTTGCGTTCAAAGAATCAAGATTTACAAAAAGTTCTTAGTTCAAACTGAAACAGAACACAACAGTTGTTTAAATGATACAAATTTTTTCCATCAAATTTGAAATGGGTGAAGATGCCCATCAGATGCACACACAGATGCAGACACGTACACACATTGCAGATGATGTGGTGAAGTCACCTGGGGGTGTTTTGATCCCATCTATGGCTAGAGCTGAACTGAATCCTACTGTTTCAGTATGGGAGTCAAAATACAAACTGGTACTCTATGCTCCTCAGGATTCTGCGTCCACTCTCCCACTGAATGGGGCTTCTCTGTAACCTTCCTCAGATTCCTTGATGATGCAGTAGCAGCAACGAGACTCCTTAAATGAAAAACAGCCACATACCCCTCAGTAACTTGTTCATGGCCAAGTGGCTGAGAGATGGTTCTCTGTGTGTCTGTTTGTGTGTTATTCTCAGAGGCAAACAAGAACAGCAGACCCAGTTTCTTTTTGCTAGGCTTTCATCTAAATGATGATTCAATGTATAGTTTGGAGATACATTGTATGACAAGGTATGGATATGGTACTGACATGAAAAAAGTTCCAAAAGTAGATACATCCAAAGACAATTGGTTAGTCGGATTTTTCAGCGACAAGTTATACACATTATAGGTACAGGTGTACAGATTTTAGTGTGAACAAAACATTACAAATTGTACATGCTTGCAAACTTGGTCAGTTACATAAATAAACACACATAGTATTATTTGGCGCTCACAGAAGGAGCAGTATTTAACTGCGCCTATTTCCTTACTAATAAAATTAAGGGGAAGTTCTGGTGCAGTCAGTATAATTCCCTAGATAACTAAGAAGAAACCATAGATAATACAGCCTACTCACACATAAAGCACTAGATATAGAACAATTGATTGTCACCAAGGAGCCATGAAAAGAATATAGGTGCTAGTATGAACAAAATAAGGCAATCAGGCAAGATGACTGAGGCATTCTAGTAGTGTTCTCAGATAGCCCCTTGGAATTGTTTACTTCTCAAATTCAGTTCCCAAAACACATGGTTTATGAGTTTTTCTACTAAAACTCAGTATCATGATTTTCGGCATGGTACTAAATGATGTTGAAGTAAATTTAGATTTTAATGTAAATTTCCTGGTAATATTGCCTGCATGTGAGAATCATGTTCCATATATTGTTTCTTCTATCACCCTATTCAGGCAATCACTAGCTATTATTTTCCAACTTTTCACATGGTTGAAATCATGAAATATGTTCTTTACACTTCAAAAATATATACATATGTTTATCCCCAAAATGTACATTGTAGTAATCTTTGTGGTTATTCAAAATATATTACACAAGTGCAATATTTAATCCTGTCTTACATCTCATGTAAACACATTATCGGAAACCTGAGGTTTCCCAAAATCGGAATATAATTCTGTCAGCCCAGCGTTATTTTCTACCACTTATGAAATATTATTTTAATCAAACACACAGACAGTGACCCGGTCATCTACACAGATGGGTCGGTCGTCCGACATGTGAGAAGCTCATGGGCCTTTACAGCTCGGGCCGGAGGGAGAATTGTGAAGGAGGACTCTGGTGCTTTCACTGAAACCACAAGTAGCCTGACCATGGAAGTCATGGCAGTAAGTAAAGCAATAACATGGCTCGAGACACAGACATTCACTAGGGCTTGTTTCCTTAGCGACTCAATGAACATGATCAAGAGGATAGAGGAGGGGTCGATCCGAAGAGAATGGTTGCTGCCTCTGAAGCGGTCTCGGCTGGCAAAGATTAGTTTCATCTTCGTGCCAGGGCATGCGGGAGTACAAGGAAATGAGCGGGCTGACAAGCTCGCAGGTGAGGCTACTGTGGAGGGCGGACGCGCCATGGACCAGGCTGACATTCTGAATGCTCTACGAGAAGTGAGACTTTTGCAAGAACCAAGTGATGACTGTGAATCTACAACAATGGCCAGACTGCGAGAGCAGCAAATTAAAAGAGGGGTGGCCAAACAAGAACACTACGCAGGAAGCCAAAGAAGATTGATAAACCAACCCAGAACTGGCGTCGTTAGCCGCTACACGCTGCTGGATTTGCTGAGGAGGGGATCCGAGCACTTATGGACTGAATGGTCCGATGTGCAACGAGGATGATCTGTCGACTAACTAACTAACTAACACACCCCTAACTTGTACAGAATGTAAGCTCATAAAGGGTAATTATGCAATGGTTTGACCTGATTAGGTTAGCTTTAATGCATGAATAAGTCTGGTTTCCACTGATGCTTAGTGGGTTACAAGCAGACGGGAAGATGTTATTTACAACCTCCGGTACTGCAGTAATAATTGCGTATTACATACTATCCAAGGGCCGGGTGGTGGAGTCTAAACTATATCCCCAGTCTAATGAACTTTATAGGGCAAGATAAGGTGTTGAAAACGGAGGAGAGCAAAATTCAATGTCAGTGTAAATTATGATGTGGTTATAAATAACGTCACTAATACTGCTGCATATTTTGATCTCAGACATTAACAGCGGCATTGCAAGGCATCATCATTTGCAATTATATTGTTATTTATATTTAGATCGGAATTAATTTTTACAAGAGCGCTAATGTAGTTATCAGTATTTTCAAATTGCAATCTAGGCATCACCTTGTCACACTGCATGCAAATTAGGCAAAATTATAACATCCTTTAAGAGTTCATGTTGGTGTCTTTCACATGTGTGCATACATTTGTTTGCATGATTCACACACTGCTCTTTGTGAGTGTATACATAGAAATGTGTAATTCATAATGTATATACATAGATGTTTGTTGGAAGCTGGTTATATAAAGATGTGGGTAGCTTCAGTGGTTTTTCAGTGGTTAGTCATGAACGTCAGAAACAGGACATTGTGCAGATTGGACTGACATTAAAATGTGAGAATGCATGAAGATTTTAGAGCAACAGAAGACAATCAGTGGATGAAATTGTCCATAAAGCATATGATTGTATAGGGATATGTTGCCCTGTTACATAACCCAGTATGAATTATGATAATGAGGAGAGGGTTATGTATTCAGTCTGAATTGTCTTGCAGGAAAATTGCTAGCACATAAACGACCATATTCTGCTAGATAGGAGCTGCTGTGGTGAAGTGTGATTGCCAAAACAGCTGGCAGGGTACTTATTCATGATTGTGGTAATGATTATTACTATACTGAGCTTAGCTTGTCTTAATAACATTGTTGAAATTACTGTTAGTTTATGATTGTTGTCAAGATTACTGAGTACCTGCAGTTTGCATGTAAATTTATAGTTGATGTGTATTCTGTATGCTTTGTTTTGTTTCTTTCACTGCATGTTTCATTTCACAATCTGCATTTGCAACCCTTGTTTCTGTTGTGTTCACACTGTGGCTCCATCACTGTCTTGCATGCAACATCACTGACTGCACAAATCAACAACGGAAACTTGCAACAATATTTGGCATGATCTACAGAAACGGGTAAGCTAGCCTGCTCACTTATAATCATTGCTAATTATTTTGTTTTGGAAAATTGTATTCAGTTCTTTATTTTTGTATTACAATGGAGTGAATAGAACTGATTTAACTAGTTTATTATCCGGTACAACTATCTCTGAAAAGTCGCAACATCTGATGGGAGATGTTTGAAGAGATTAGAACAAGAATCACCATGGCGAAGGTCGCCTTTTGCAAGATGGAAAACATACTGACCAATAAAAAGATGTCAACTGCAGTGAGAAAAATTTTACATAGAACCTGTACTTTTGTATGTGAAACATTGACAATGAGCAGACATGTTGAAAAACATCTAATGGCAGTGGAAAAGTGGTTTCTGAGAACAATGCAAATAATACTATGGACAGACAGAACAACCAATGAGCAAGTCCTACAAGAGGCAAATGAAAACCACAAACTAATTAGAGAAATTAGACGTAAACAGTAAAGGTTTTTGGACACGTGAGGAGAAGAAATAAATACCTGGATGGCTTGACCACATGGCATGGTTGGGACAAGAACACAGAGCTGACCCACGACTCTGGTGATCGTGTAAGATTGGCGAAACACAACCGGCCACGCTTACCGGTACGGCACATGATGATTATGAACTAGTTTATTTGAGAAATCACAGAAAGTTTCTGTCTTGTGATGTTTGGTTTAAAAGTAAAGATTCTACATAACATAAAATAAATACCTTTAGTTCCACTGATTGTGTTGATTCATACTCAAAGCACAAGAGAAAAAATTAGGGATCAGAGGACATAGACAATTTAAAAAATGAAAACCTACAGACAACACCAAGATTTGAACCTCCATCCTTCAAACGATGAAAGACCTTGCTTAAGGTACACGTATAATCAACACAAGGCCATGATAGACATCTCTTATGAAGATGTCATCATTAGCCAGATCTATCATCTACCTGAAGCCACAACTATGTCATCATTAGCCAGATGTATCATCCACCTGAAGCCATAAATATGTCATAATTAGCCAGATCTATCATCCACCTGAAGCCATAAATATGTCATCATTAGCCAGATCTGTCATCCACCTGAATACATAAATATGTCATTATTAGCCAGATCAGTCATCCACCTGAAGCCATACATATGTAATCATTAGCCAGATCTATCATCCACCTGAACCCACAACTTTGTCATCATTAGCCAGGTCTATCATCCACACAAACCTACAATTATGTCATCATTAGCCAGATCTATCATCCACCTGAAGCCATAAATATGTCATTAGCCAGATCTGTCATCCACCTGAATACATAAATATATCATCATTAGCCAAGTCTGTTATCCACCTGAATACATAAATATGTCATTATTAGCCAGATCAGTCATCCACCTGAAGCCATACATATGTCATCATTAGCCAGGTCTATCATCCACCTGAACCCACAACTTTGTCATCATTAGCCAGGTCTATCATCCACACAAACCTACAATTATGTCATCATTAGCCAGATCTATCATCCACCTGAAGCCATAAATATATCATCATTAGCCAAGTCTGTTATCTACCTGAAGCCATACATATATCATCATTAGCCAGGTCTATCATCCACCTGAACCCACAACTTTGACATCATTAGCCAGGTCTATCATCCACACAAACCTACAATTATGTCATCATTAGCCAGGTCTATCATCCACACAAACCCATAACTATGTCATCGTTAGCTAGATCTATTATCCACCTGAAGCCATAAATATGTAATCATTAGCCAGATAGTTTTAGTTTAGTCAACGGATAAACATCACGGCACACGGGTGTAACCCATAAGTGCTCCGTTCTTCTCCTAACTCAAGCCTGAGTCCGGATAAACTCAGCTCAGTGCACAAACTCAGTAGCACCGGCGAGGATCCTGAAATACTTTGGGTAGCTTTTTAACTCGAAATTTTTCCCGGGCAGCGCCGTTAGGCTACTCTTTTTCGAATTTCCAACTGCCAAGGGATTTTTTAAGTGCGCAACAATACACACGGGCGTCCGATCTCACTACCCAGAGACCAGGGAAAATGTGTTACTAGAAGTCCACGTGAAAACAATCCCGGTCCTCACCGGGGCTTGAACCCGGGACCTCCAGCACTCAAGGCGGACACCATACCTCAAGACCATTCAGCTCCCCAGATCTGAGAAGCCAGATCTGTCATCCACCTGAAGTCACACATTTGGCTAAAGAAATGTATATTAATAGGTCAGATAATAATTCACGTGGTGCCACAACAAAGTGTTCACTGAGCTGACAGTCATAGTGAATGTAGTGAGACTTCAGGCAAACAAAAAACAAAATCTAGGGTTGAGCCAATGTATTTCCTCAAAGTTGGGCAGAAATGGAAGGTAAAGTCAGCTACCCTGCAAACTTGTGCTCCATCCATGATAGCATAATCAGTTATCAGCATGGCACATGATGATTATGATATTGATGACACCAGGCTTCACCATTTTGACTTTAATTCAGAATTTGCAGCAAAACTCCTGACTCTCTAACATCTGTCAAGCCTAGAGCACATTATTCTGCAGGAACAATGATGCTGACTTTTTTTAGAATGCCAGAGGTTCAAAGATTATCTGCCTCTTGGTAACATGGCTAAAGGACAGTAATACACAGATCTCCTTACCAAACTAAACTAAAAAAATGGCTGTGACCAGAAAATGAGGGATATCACACACTTATAATGCTTCAAGACAACATGCCCTCTCACAAAACACAGCTAATGCAGCAGCTGGCAATGAAGGATTTGTATACTGACATTCTTCCACACCCACCCTGTTCTCTAGATTTTGTTCTAGCATACTTTTTTTTTTCTCAAATAAAAACAAACAAATGAAAGAAAATGACTTTGACAGTGATGAAAATGTCATGCTATCTTGTGATAACTGGTTTAGTTCCAAAAATATGGTGTTCAAGGTATTTCAAGGTCAAGCAAAGATGGCATAAGTGTGTGAATTCAAGTTGTAGCTATACTGAAAAGGAAGACAAATGATATGAGATTTCACTTCTATGTGACATTTCCGTCATAGTCAGGCTAGACATATGGCTTGTCCCTTGTGTTTGTCACATAATGCCTTTCAGAATATTTCAGTATAAACTTTATTATAAGGTCAGAGACTTTGTTGTTAACTAATTCAATGCAAACAGAGAGTAGGTTTGGACCAAACATGGTACACAATCAAATGAACAAGTATTATAATGTAAATGTACTTTCACTGAGCATTGAATTAGCAGAAGATACTGCAGAATAAAACACATAACACAATGACCCTAGTATGGTGATATATCGTCCTTCTGTTCAACTGGTAGGCCACATTTGGCGATATATTATCCTTCTGCACTGAATCAGTTAACTGTGTCAGTCTCAGGCAGGTATTGTTTAACTCTGTTCTATCCTAAACAGTTGTTACTTGAAACTAATGCATGTCTGACTGGGAGGGAGTTGAACTAATAATGCCATGAGAGATAAGGGATTCAGGTAACAATTGGAGTAGAGTGGGTTATGTGAAAACTGTTTGGCACAAGGGGGTTGGAAAAACTTATATAAGGACTACCCAACAAATGCATGCTGGGTAACTCCTTGGAAGTAGTAGAGAGTTGGCCAGATGTATGGTGGAGAGACATGGTAAAGGAAGCTGAGACAGACCAATCTGGCACGATATGTTGTTATATAAATTTTATTTATTTCTGTTGTTAAAGTGACTCATATAGTTCTTCTTCTTCTTTCGTTCGCTTGAAATATGTCTATAACTGCAATGTTGTCTCATATTTATTTTATTTTGTTTTGCATATCCTTTACAGGACATCGCTGTCAACACCAGCATCTTTCAGCTGTATGTTGATTTCTTGGCAAGATTACGCTCAGTAGTTTGCCATTGCTTTCTGAGCGGCCGGCTCACATACACCGTAAGTTACCGATGTGATTCGAACCACTGCTGATTCAAACTGTCATCACGTTACCGACGAGAGTATACAAAATTACGGAGAAAAGCCGGCGTTGTCTCATATAGTGACTTATAGTGTTTCACTGTTGAGTCATGGAAAAACAATTTACAAAATTCTTGAGAAAAGATTACGAACTATTATAGAACCCCAGCTAAGCAAAACACAACTTGGATTTAGGGAAAACAAAGGATGCACAGATGCCATTTTTGCTCTTAGACAACTTATAGAAAAATCAGTTGAATTCAATTAAACACTCTACTTAACCTTTGTCGACTAAGAAAAGGCATTTGATAGAGTAGATAGAAACAAACTGTGGGAAATCCTTAAACAATATGGAGTGAGTACACATCTAACAAACCTATGTAGAAGCTTATACAACAACAGTGAATGCATAGTGAGAGCAACTGGAGGACACTCAGAACCCTTCACCATACGATCTGGAGTACGACAAGGTTGTGTCCTGTCCCCTCTCTTGTTTATAACATGTATAGACAACATATGTAGGGAACATAACGTGAAAATTAGCACAAGTAAAACAGAGGTATTGACTATAACTAAAGAAGAAAAAGCAACAACGATTCACCTAAACGAACATCCCTTAAAACAAGTAAAGAGTTTCAAGTACCTAGGAAGTATAATATCATCAAATGGCAAATCGACTCATTGGACAAATGGCACCAATACTAAAGAACAAACATGTATCAATAACTACTAAGAAAGCACTTTACAACACAATCTTCTACCAACTCTGTGTTGCCAATGCCAAACCTGGACAGTGACAGAAAATGAGAAAAGAAAAATCACAACAACAGAAATGAGATTCCTGAGAAGAATACTCAATGTATCAAGAAGAGATAAGATCAGAAAAGAAGAAATCAGGACTAAAGTGGGGGTTATAGCAGCACTAGATTTTATTAGAAGGCAGCAAGTCAAAAGGTTTGGCCTTGCAAGTAGGTTGCCAACTAACAGTATACCACAATAAGCAGTGATGTTCAGACCAGAGGGAAGCAGAGGAAGAGGCCGACCACTGTAAAAGATGGATGCAGGGAATAACAGAGGCCATGGGAATATAGATACATGAAGCCCATAAGCGGGCACTCTCCCGCTGTTTATACTTCACCTTGACACCGCAAGGTACAAGAGGAACATGATGAGATGAGATGAGTTATAGTGACATCTCTATCATAGTAATTATGATCCTTGTCATTATCATTATCTAACATTATTTCAGGCTAAAGCACCCACTGATGGAGGCAGATCTACAGATGATATTGTGGATGAGGTATCCACAGACATCCTTGGCAAACTGCCTGCAAATTTTGACACCGAAGCTGCCCTTCGCAAATATCCAATATCCTACAGGTGAGCAATAGCTCCATATGTCACTGACTTGTCTGATCTCTTAGCTCATTATGTAGCAAGCAGTGAGTGATGTATATGTTAGTTACTCTATATATTATCATTGCTGCCTCCATAGCATTTGCATGGACAGCAGAACAGGCAGCTATACATGTGTTATTGGTATCTGACTCCATGAAAACGCTACAGAGAATCACAACAGCAGTTTTCTCTCCAAATGGATATCAGCATTCAGACATTGGGCTTCACATCACTCACGTGCTGGAGTGGAAAGTAATGAATGGCTGGCAAATAATCCACCAATACATATGGGAAGAAGCATGGGCAGGGTTGGAATAATCAGTGCAGTATGAACTCGGCTGCCGGAGACTGAGGAGATGCTTAGAAGCGACAATATTAGGAGGAGAAAAGCTATCAGAAGTAACAACATTAGCAAGAGAAAAGCCACCAGCTTGGCTAGATACAACAATATTGGGAAGAGGAAAGCTACCAGAAGAGACAACATTACTAGGAGACAAGCTACTGGCTGCACTAGAAGAGGCAACTTTAGAAGGAGAATAGCTACCAACTTCAATAGAGGAGACAACGATAGGAGGAGACAAGCTGCCAGCTTCACTAGAAGGGACATAGTGAGAAATGGTGACATAAACTAACAGGGTGACCCCCCCCCCCCCCCCCCCCCCCCCAAAAAAAAAAAAAAAACAAACAACAACGGAACACATAACAAGTTTATTAAATCCTACAAAGGTCAAGCAAATTTCTTGAAATTTAGTGAACATAAACTTCAGTCAGTGTACAATCATTTCCAAAAGTTTAATTTACCTCGGTTGCTTTGCATAAAAGTTATCTTCTTTCCAAAATATTCTCCAAATGTCCTCTGCAACGTTGGATGCACACTTGCATACGTTGTACTAAATTGTCAATTACTCGACCGCATTCCTCTGTGAGGATTTCCTTGATCTTGGCTGATTACTGTTCACCAATTATTTGAGGGTTGTTCTGGTACACATTATCCTTCAGATACCCCTATAGATAAAAATCGGGGGGGGGGGGGGGGGGGGGGGGGGGGGGGTTCAAGTCAGGTGACTGCGGTGCCCATTCCAAGTCACATTTCATGCTGATTAGTCTCCTTTGAAATCGTTCTCTCAGCCAGGATAGAAGAGTCATTTGATGTGTGTGGGGTGGCCCTGTCTTGCGGAACCACTGTTCAACTTGATCCAATCATCTGTGACGTCCGAATGATGCCCAAACCTTTCTTAATACTTCCTTATAGCACTCTGTATTCACCGTTTGAGCTCTCTCATTTTCGTCTTCGACCAGTGTGGACCGACAATGCCATGTTTAGAGAATGCAACCCATGCTGTGCATTTTTTTTTTAGTGTAACTGCCTCTGTAGCACATCCTCCGGTGCGACAGTACCCCTATAAACATTATTTTTGCTGTTTACATGTCCTTACAAGCGTGCATCCAACGCTGCAGAGGATATTTTAAGCATATTTTGGAAAGAAGATAATGTTTATGCAAAGCGACCGAGGTAACTGAAACTTTTGGAAATGATTGTACATAGACTGAAGTTTATGTCCACCACATTTCAATAAATTTGCTTGACCTTTGTAGGATTTAATAAACTTTTGATGGGTTCTGTTTGTTTTGTGTGTGGTCACCCTGTCTTTATAGGACATCACAGTCAACCCCAGCATTTGTTGGCTGTTTGTGATTTCATGGCAAGTTTACATTCAGTAGTTTGCCATATCTTTCTGAATGATTGGCACTCATAACATTGTATGAAAACCAACGCAAGGTGTTCTGCTGCCAAATCGCCTGCAGCTGTGTTTCGTACATGGTATGAAGAATTATGAATGTGTCCGTAACCCCCTCCCACAGAACTGGTTATAGAGAGAAAACAAATAAAATGAGTCAACCACATGCCAGCTTGTGCCTACAACCGTAGAATCTCCTGTTATTGAGTTCGAGGAAGACCAAGAAGTGGATGCATAGATTCTATTGAAAACCACAAACTCAACACAGTCAGAGCATTATCTCATGAATGATCTTGGCGAACATGCAGACCAGAGTCTTCAGACTAGGAACAGGACATTGAAGACTCAGAGCACACGTCCACAGAATGGGCCTCACTGACTTTGCTATTTGCAAATGTGGATCACCAAAGCAAACCCTAGAGCACTTCTGACAAGACTGCCCTGACTTTGCCAGATGTAGGGCAGAAATATGGCTCACATGAGTGACCCTTCAAGACAAATGTTAGGGGACTGGTGAAGACCTTAAGTGAACCATCCTGTTGTGATCCTGGCCAGAGATGATACATAGCCAACATTGATTGCTGAAGAGAAAGACTTCCCATAGAAAATGCCAACTTTCCCCTTTAGTTAATGACAACATAGGACCAAAAGTTATCATCCATGTAGGGATGAATAATGCATAGAATGGGTGTAGTTGTGAATACTGCTTGTGGTTAACAGATTTTACTCTCTGCCAACAGACAGAGCATGAACACAGTACTGGTGCAAGAGATGACCAGGTTCAACAGGCTGCTGATCACTATCAGAACCAGTTTATCCAACATCAAGAAAGCAATCAAGGTTTGCCAGCATGTCATGTCCACCTTTCATGTAACATGCCTGCGGTTGTCTTGATCATCTATCTGCTGGGAGACTGCAGGCATCTGTATAGATCTTTTCCTGCCATTAAGCATTGTGATGTGTTTATGTGTTCTCCATTTTGTCAGGGATGTTGCTGTTAGAAAAAAACTTTCTCAGTATAGAATATGAGTATCTGATATCAGCCCATGTACACCTACATGCATCCTAGTGCTAGACAACCAGATAGTGTACTGATGTAAACAAACAGGATCAGTTGATCAGGCTTCATCCACACAGGATCCCTGAAGCACTTGACTTTTCTGTCTCTCTGTACATTCTGTACAGGGTATTGTTACTGGAGCACTCCAGATACAATTATGAGAAGAAAACTGCATCTGCCTATCTGAATCTGAGTAGTGAGTGCATTACCACATTTCCAAACATGATCATCCCAGTTCTTCTTCCTCACTCATCTTGTAAGGGATGTGCACCACACCTTGTTATACATCTCTCACACTCTGAGCTTAGTCTTGTCTTCAGCATGCCTTTATCTAAGATTGTCTTCCTGTAGATAGATTACATCAAAGGTAACGAGCTCTAACCATTGAAAGGGCATCAGCCTTACAGCCTACATTAGTTGATGTTCATCTGCCACAGCATTCTTTTTATGCACAACTTGCACATAGGACCTTCTGTTTTTTCTCTTTATTCAAGAAAGCTGCATATTCAGTCTCGCTAGCCAAGTGATTAGAAAGAAGTGTTTTATCATGAGAAAGCAGCGATGTTTGCACACATTCTCCATTAGTTCTGGCAGTGAGCCTGGTAATACAGACACTAAATTCTCTCTCCCACACTGCTGTCCCCTTTCTTTTCCCCATTACCCAACGAAATTTCAGCTTGTAAATGTTTTGGAAATAAAATATCTTTACACAGAATACGTAATTGTAATGTATGTGAATGCCGATGACACCGCCCTGATAGCAACAAGTCAGAAGGAACTAATAACAGATACAGTGGTTGAAGAAAGTGAAAAAAAATGGGCCTTAGTTTGAATAGTAGAAAAACAGAAGTCATGGTGATATCAAAGAAACAGATTGTGCCTAAATGTGCAATTAAAGTAACTAATGTTATTTTGGGGCAAGTGCAGAAAGTCAGATATCTAGGCATTTGGATAACATCAGATGAAAGATGCATCACACAGATAACAGAACAGAATAGGACAAGCAAAAACTGCATTCTGTCAAATGAAGAACGTTTTGTGCAACAAGTCATTGAAAGTTAGAAAGAGAGTTCTTGCATGTTACATAGAACCAATTAGTAAACAGGCGAGAAAAATTCATGGAAGCATTGGAAATGTGGTTTTATAGAAGAATGCTGAAAATTAACTGGACAACCAAAATGAGCAATCTGGACATTTTAAAGGAAGCTGAGTTGCAAAGACAACTTATTGCATATATCAGAAAGAGACAGTCATTGTTTTTTGGCCACGTTATGAGAAGAAAAAATCTGGAACATGTTGTGACAACTGGAAGGATTTGTAGAGAGATAGAGGAAGACAGCGGAAGAACATTCTTGACAGTCTTGTGTCATGGCATGGAAGGGAGTCAACAAACGAATTGATCCATGATGTCGGAGATCACAATTTGTGGAGAGGCATGATAGTCTACGCCAACTGGCAAGGCACTAGATGATGAATGTAAGTGAATTGACCAAGTAATGTGCTGCTTTTCTTATGACTGCCACTTCTATCAATGATGAACTGTAAATTTTGTGGTGGACTGTAGTGTTGGCATTCTGGCAGCAGCCTTACGCATGTGTGCCTGTGTGCGCTGTTGTGTTGGCTTGTCAGAAGTGCTGTCTGTTCCACTTTTCACATGGAACAGTAAGGGACGTGTGAGGGGACGTGTGATATCATTAGATACCTGTGGTTCTTTGACAAAAGCACAGCCGTGGGCTGAGATCAAACCCTGTACTTCTGAACCTAAGACAGGCATCATGACCACAATTCCCTGCAGGATGTTCAGTTGTTTAGTATTATATGTGAGCATTAGTTTGTTTAGTATTTTATGTGAGCATTTGTTTAGTATTATATTTTAGCATTAGTTTGTTTAGTATTATTTGTGAACATTAGTTTGTTTAGTATTATATGTGAGCATTAGTTTGTTTAGTATTATATGTGAGCATTAGTTTGTTTAAAAAGGGGTTAAACCCAAAGGATTGACTTCATCGCACCAGGCTTTATCCCATATGGCTCAGTCTCTTTTATCAGAGTGGCCCACCAAAAGCATCACACTCAGCATGAACTCCGTAGCTGCAGCAATTCCCCCAGGGGCATCTGAAAAAAATTGCACTTGTGAACTAAAGGATAGCATCTGAAAGCAAACCCACAACCTTCAGAGCACACGGCAGACATTCACTTCTCCATGGAGACCCCCCCCCCCCCCCCCACTTATTTTTCACATGTATAATATGTACATATACATGTATAATAACATTTAATCTAGGTCAGTGACATACTAAAACTGACCATGCTTGTCCCTGTCCAGGGCCTTGTTGTGATGTCAGCTGACCTTGAAGAAGTAGCACTGAGCATTCTCAAGGGCAAAATCCCCGGCATGTGGATGAAGAAGTCCTACCCGTCTCTGAAACCTCTCGGCAGCTACATCAATGACTTCATAACCAGGCTCAAGTTTCTGCAAGACTGGTATGAGAATGGACCACCTGCAGTTTTCTGGGTTTCCGGTTTCTTCTTCACCCAGGCCTTCCTGACAGGATCCCAGCAGAATTATGCTAGAAAGTAGGTCACTTTCATTTGTGTTTTATGGTAATTGTATAAAATGTTTAATATTTATTTATTTGGAAGAAACAGGAAATGACAAACTATGAGGAACTGAAAGAATAGTTTGTCATATCACATGATATCAATTAACCAGGCGCAGTCTCCACAATGAAGGTTGGCTGCAATGGATCTCAAACTCTGTCTGTCTCTTGCCCTGATTGTACATTCTGTCAGATTGATGTTCATCCATATCTTGATGTTATCTTCCCACTTGTATTGTTGTCTATCTCTTGTTTCCTTGCGCCCCCCCTCCCCCCCCCCCCCCCCCCCCCCCCCCCCCCCCCCCCCCCCCCCCCCCCAGTATGGTTTTATGAGAGTGTTATGTCTTTTAAATATAATGATGGCTAAAATATTTCACTTGCCTCTTTTTTATTTATTTCATCAACTCTCTTTTCATTCCCAGTTTTTCTAGAACTTCTGTATTTGATTGTATTTGTTTCCATGAAATATGACATATTCTTCTGTATATCCACATCTCCAGGGCCTCTGTTCGACTTAAATTTTTGTTCAATGTCCAGGCTTCCGAGTCATACAGAAGTGTTGAATATATATAGCATTGGCAATTCTTAATTTTAATGCATTGTTAATCTATCTAGATGTTAATACTGATTTTATGATGTTGAAAGCATTTTTGGCCATTCCTATTCTCTTTTTGATTTCTGTTTCACTTCTGCCATCATCTGTTATTACATGTCCAAGATAGGAGACACTTGTTACTTGTTCTAGTATCTCACAGTTTACTGTGATATTCATTACATGATATATTGAACAGGAATTTCTTTCTAAGTTGTTACTTTTACATGTTAGTTATGAGAATATGAAGAGAATTTATACACTTTCATTTATGTTACAGTTATTTCTTATTATCAGAGATGTTTTCAACACAATAAACAAGGTGTTAAAAAGGCTGTGTACTGTCATCTGATCTGTTCAGTTTGGACAGCAAAGTAATACTGAGATCCATACAAGTCATGTCTGGAATATCAATTAGTGGATATAGTGTAAACAACCTGCAATATTATGATATTGTTTTGATTGTTGTCAGAAATGATGGATGTAATTGCAAAAGAAAGTCAGAAAACAAGTTTGAATAATAGAAAACAGAAGTAATTGTAATTATAAGGAAAAAATGTCTTCACAAATGCAACATCACAGTAAATGGAACTTGTTTGCCACAAGTCAGGGTGTTCAGGTAATTGAGTACCTTGATAGCAGCAGATGACAGAGGTTTTACAGAAGCTAAATCTAGAATCATCATCATCCAGTGCCTTGCCGGCTGGCATGGGCAATCATGCCTCTCCACAAATTACAATCTCCAAAGTTGATGGATCAATTTGTGTGTTGACTCCCTTCCTCTTCCTCTTCCTCTAATTCTCGTGCCACAAATCTTTCCGGTTGTCACAACATTTTTCAGTTTTTGTCTTCTCATAACAAAGCCACACAAAAAAATCTTTCTGATGTTTGTGATTATTTGTCTTTGAGACTCAGCTTCCCTTAAAATGTTCTTATAGCTCATTTTGGCTGTCCAATTAATTTTCAGCATTCATCTATAAAATCACATTTCCAATGCTGTCAGGGATTTTTTCGCCTGTTTACTAATTGTCCGGGATTCTTAGCCATATGTTAAAACTGGTTCTGTGTAACATGCAAGAACTCTTTACCTAGTTTTCAAGGACAGTGACTTACACAAAACCTTCCTCATTTGATAGAATGCAATTTTTACTTGTCCTATTCTGTTCTTTATCTCAGTGATGCATCTTCCATTTGATGTTATCCATTTGCCTAGATGTCTGAATTCCTGCAGAATGTAGAATAACCCTATCTAAAACAGTATTTCACAGTGAAGAGGTGTAATTCTGGTCTGTTTAGTTAGAATGAAGCAAATACAATGTTAATTAAAATTTAGTTTATGCCACTGTGGCTAAAAGGCCAGAATTGTTCCTATACACAGAGCTTTCACAATCAATTCAGTACGTCTGGAAGATTATTTTAAACAGTGCTCGTTGGTTTGATTGCATAACATTGATGTTTTAACATTTGCTTGAGTGATCTAGCAACTGCAAAAGTGTAATCAGCACAAATGAATGAATATATCACTGCAGGTTCACCATACCCATTGATCTGCTTGGCTATGATTATGAGATACTGGAAGACAAGGAGTATGAGACTCCCCCAGAGGATGGTAAGTCTTGTATACATGCATATATTTACAGAACAATTACAACAATTCAAAGCAACATATTCCCGTAGTTAATTTAAACACAGAAGCCACATACAATATGATGCACGATTTTTGCCTGGTATGCTTAGCTGCATCTTGTCAGGTGTATACTTAAAAAAAAAAAAAGGTGTATACTGCAGAGTTATATACCATATAAAGGGAATAAATTAATAATACTTTAGCTGGAACAATTAAAACACATAGTCACGGGTATTGTTAGAATGTGGAACATCTGTTATTTCCCATGGTATTTTCAAATTTACAAGGAACTTTTTCTGTTTGCACAAAACTGGCTGGAACCGCCTAATTGCTAACTCCTGACTAAATTTGAGCAATCTTTTATTGTTTGTTGAATACAGTGTACGAAACACCTTTTCTTTGTTCGAGCCATCACTATATTTTATTACGTGTTGAGAAATCAACAATGATGGCGTTTTAGAGCCTTTCGACTGCACAGGAATTCCTGAAGACTGGTTAACTCTGTTTTCCAACCACACTGGTAAATGTTTGGCTACTCGAAAAATTATACCTTCTGCTTACCTAGTCACATATCACCACTGTGAACATACAGCTCTTAAGATATCAGAAAATTGCCAATCCCCAGTTATTTGGTCCATAAGGATTTGTGTAACTGTCATAGCCAGGATATTTAGTGGTTGACTTATCCTTCACATTATTCTATGAATCATGAGGATGTTGAAGTCATATGCCAATGTCTGTAGTTTATGTGCTCTCAACTTTGTACTTTGGCAGTTCCAGTTGCCATCATGAATGAACTGGTAATACTAGCCTGTAAACCTGTCTTCTTGTACTTCACTTGCCAGCTTTTCTCTTTCATTCCCTCTTTATCTTCTCTCTTCTTCTGCCACTTCTATTGACGTCTGCTAAGGGTGTTGACATCAGAACACGACCACAGTAGTTCCCATGAAGACTTCTTGTAAACTTTATTGTAAATAAATGGCAGATAAAAGAGCCACCATGCCAGGTAAGAGGCAGGGGATGTCACAGTGAAAGTCCTTATGCCTGGTGCTGCCTGATCCACCATCAGACATGCAGTGTTTGTGTCTGCTGTCCCAGCAGCCACCCAGTCTCTTAGCACATGACCTTAAACTTCAGGTCGTGTAACCCGTACTGGGAGTGAATTGAAGGGTATCAGAGCATGCACCAGTTGCCATTAGGTTCTGAACACTAGGTCTTCACTTGCTCTGGGACACTCTGTCAGTCTAGTTCAGGTTTCTGTTGTATTCTATAAACATGGTACATCATTGTATGTATTATATTTGTTTATTATAACTTTCAACCAACTATCAGTTTATAACACTCAATGCCCAGTTCTCATCTTCTTTAACAGTAAATGTTACATGCTGATTTCAAACCCTGTTACTGTGAAATATTAATGCACTCATAGCATTCTCTGGTCACATGTCTTTATTGAAGAAGTACTTTCTTTGTTCTCCAGGTGTTTTTATACAAGGTTTATTTCTTGACGGAGCCAGATGGGACCGGAAGATCAAGAAACTGAATGAGTCCATCCCCAAACAACTGTTTGATACCATGCCAACGGTAGGCATATCTTGTGAACACATGTAGATTTGTATGCTCCGTTTCTGATCACAGTATTCCTTCTTTATCCATTCCTGGACTACGATTAATGTGAATACCCAAACAATCATATTGTCTTGATTTCTGAGAAGTGGAGTGAAGGTCAAGGACCCTTTCACTTGCCTTAAGGGACACTGGGTATATGGTGCTAAACCCAAAGTTTTATGGACCAACCAGCACTCGGTGGCTGATGTGGTCAGTGTCACGCTAGCCACCTTGACTTCCCCAGACATTTCCTGGTACAAAGTTTAGGCTGTTTTGACCTGGGAGCCCAGATCAATGTTAAAACTGTATTTGCCCAGTGAGAATCAAACCAATGATGACCAGGCCTCCAGGTGATGATCTAACCATTGTCCCATCATGGCTTGCTGTTTTTTTAGTAGACATTGAATATTTGCAGTTGCGTGGTCACATGATTGACTCTCCTAGTTTTTCAAGTTACTCTTCTTCGTGCCCAAGGTTTACAAGAAACTACCCTGATCAGAGGAACCTGTGATTTTTTAACAACCTGTTGTTACGGCATTCAGTATGGTACTTAATACATCATTTAGCACAGTACTTAGTGTGGCACTCAGTACACCACTTAGTGAGGTACTCAGTATGGCACCTGGCACTTAGTATGGTACTAGTATGGTACTCAGTATGACATATGGCACTTAGTATGGCTCTCAGTAGGGCACAGGAGACTTAGTATGGCACTCAATATGGCACATGGCTCTTAGTATGACACTCAATATGGCACTTAGTATTGCACCCAATATGGCACATGGCACTTAGTATGATACTCGATATGGCACATGGTACTAGTATGACACTCAGTATGGCACATAACACTTAATATGGCACTCACTGTGGCACTTAGCACTTTGTATGGCACTCAGAATGGCACATGGCACTAGTATGACACTTAGTATGGACATGCAACTTAGTATGATACTCAGTATGGCACATGGCACTCAGTATGGAACATGGTACTTATTATAGCATTCATTATGGCACATAGCATGACACTCAGTATGGCACTTATATGGCACTTAGTTCAGTACTTAACTAGGCTGGCTAGTTGTCAACCCTCTGGAAGACTGGGTGTAAACTCTCAGCCAGGTTGTCCAAGCTCTCAAAAGGGCTTACATCTATCAGAGCACAGTTGGCGTAGAAACATTTCCTCTGACCTGGTACCAAAGTATCAATCTCCGTGAATTGCAGCTGTATGGCAGTGCAGTCCTTACCCTCTCCAGGTCTAGACACCTGTGAGTGTGCAAGACAAGTGCTGGAACTCCCCACACATAGAGAGGCATATGGGGATCTAACCAGGTCATGATTCAGCAACCATTAATGGGTGGCTGGGATGAGGTCAAGGTTGGTCATGTATCCACCACCAGCTTGAGACATTTCATTGTCAACAGATGCCTGTCCCATGTCCACACCGACTTGATACGTTTCATTGTCAACAGACGCCTGTCCCATGTCCACACCGACTTGAGGCATTTCATTGTCAGCAGACGCCTGTCCCATGTCCACACCGACTTGAGGCATTTCATTGTCAGCAGACGCCTGTCCCATGTCCACACCGACTTGATACGTTTCATTGTCAACAGACGCCTGTCCCATGTCCACACCGACTTGAGGCATTTCATTGTCAGCAGACGCCTGTCCCATGTCCACACCGACTTGAGGCATTTCATTGTCAGCAGACGTCTGTCCCATGTCCACACCGACTTGAGGCATTTCATTGTCAGCAGACGCCTGTCCCATGTCCACACCGACTTGAGGCATTTCATTGTCAGCAGACGCCTGTCCCATGTCCACACCGACTTGAGGCATTTCATTGTCAGCAGACGCCTGTCCCATGTCCACACCGACTTGAGGCATTTCATTGTCAGCAGACGCCTGTCCCATGTCCACACCGACTTGAGGCATTTCATTGTCAGCAGACGCCTGTCCCATGTCCACACCGACTTGAGGCATTTCATTGTCAGCAGACGCCTGTCCCAAGTCCAGGTGCAAGTGGCATGAACACCATGTCGGGAGGTCAGCATGGCCGAATTGATAAGAACGCACAACTAAATTATTGATTTCTCATCCTTAACTTGGGGGCATAAATTAGAAGACCCTCTGAAGTCGGAGTGGGTTCACCTGATGGCGAGGGACACTAGTAATAAGGAAGGCTAATCCACACACAAAATTCAGTCCAGTGCTACTAGAAGTAATGTGTATGGACTACGCTTGAGTTCTGTGCGAGCGAGCTCCCAAAACAAAATTACCATGTTGGTGTATTCTAGAAGAGCTTCTGTAAGGACACAGGGAAAGAAAGGCAGCTAGCCCAAACAGTCATCCTTTGGTGTTCAGACTTTGAGTTATTTGTTTCACCCTCCTTACTGGGAATTGGAAGCCTAGCCTCCTTATGTTTAACACTGGTGTTCTAACCACATGGCCACCATATAGATTGCCAGCTTTCTATGAGAAATAGATGTCATTTGCGGAGAAGATGTAAATGTGTTACCACCCTACACACTGCCAACCTTATACTAGAAATAGATGTGTGAGAAGAAGTAACCTCTTGGCCACTGTGCGGACTGTCAACTTCATAAGAGGACTAGATGTTTCAGAAGAATTGGTAACTTCTTTATTATTGTACAGACTGTCAACTTCATAAGAGGACTAGATGTTTCAGAAGAATTGGTAACTTCTTTATTATTGTACAGACTGTCAACTTCATAAGAGGACTAGATGTTTGAGAAGAACTGGTAACTTCTTTATTATTGTACAGACTGTCAACTTCATAAGAGGACTAGATGTTTCAGAAGAACTGGTAACGTCTTTATTATTGTACAGACTGTCAACTTCATAAGAGGACTAGATGTTTCAGAAGAACTGGTAACTTCTTTATTATTGTACAGACTGTCAACTTCATAAGAGGACTAGATGTTTGAGAAGAATTGGTAACTTCTTTATTATTGTACAGACTGTCAACTTCATAAGAGGACTAGATGTTTGAATAGAATTGGTAACTTCTTTATTATTGTACAGACTGTCAACTTCATAAGAGGACTAGATGTTTGAATAGAATTGGTAACTTCTTTATTATTGTACAGACTGTCAACTTCATAAGAGGACTAGATGTTTGAATAGAATTGGTAACTTCTTTATTATTGTACAGACTGTCAACTTCATAAGAGGACTAGATGTTTGAGAAGAATTGGTAACTTCTTTATTATTGTACAGACTGTCAACTTCATAAGAGGACTAGATGTTTGAATAGAATTGGTAACTTCTTTATCATTGTACAGACTGTCAACTTCATAAGAGGACTAGATGTTTGAGAAGAATGGGTAACTTCTTTATTATTGTACAGACTGTCAACTTCATAAGAGGACTAGATGTTTGAGAAGAATGGGTGACCTCTTGGTCATTGTACAGACTGTCAACTTTATCAAAGATAAAAATATTTGTGAAGAATAATTTACCTCTTGCCGGCTTCATGGCTTAGAGGTTATGACTTTTCTCTGTAATCTTGTATACTCTCGTCGGTAATGTGATGACGGTGAGAATCAGCAGTGGTTCGAATCGCATCGGTAACTTACGGGGTATGTGAGCCGGCCGCTCAGAAAGCAATGGCAAACTACTGAGCGTAATCTTGCCAACAAATCAACATACAGCTGTAAGATGCTGGTGTTGACAGCAATGTCCTGTAAAGGATATGCCCCCCCCAAAAAAAAACTTACCTCTTGGTTGCAACTTTATAAACAAACAATAGATGTTTAGAAGAATAAGTAACTTCTTGGTTGCAACTTTATAAAAAATGATAGATGTTTTAGAAAAAGAAGTCACCTCTTGATCACCACACAGATTCTAACTTTATAAGAAAAATAGATATTTGAAAAGAATAAGTAACTTCTCGGGTGCAACTGTATTTTGAAAATAAAAAGAATAGATGCTTGAGAAGAAGAAACTTTTGGTCACCATCCAGGTTCCAACTTTATAAGAGAAATAGATGCTTGAGAAGAATAAGTGACTTCGTGGTCACCATACAGATTCCAACTTTATAAGAAAAAAGATATTTGAGAAGAATAAGTAACCTCTTGGCTGCAACTTTATTTTGAAAAAATAGATCTTTGAAATTCGAGGCTCATGTATCTGTTTCGTAACAAAAATGGTTTTTACAAAGGTGGGGATGTTAACCCCACGCTTCAACCCCCAACCTGGAGGATACATATACAGACCTACAAGCACTTGGAATCAACGACTGGCAAGAGAAGGTCCACCAGAGAGACGAATGGAGACGGATTGTATCTGCAGCAAAGAACCTCAATGGCTCGGAACACTGAAGAAGAAGAAGAAGAAGAAGAAGATCTTTGAAAAGAAGAAGTAACCTATTGGTCACCATACAGATTCCAACTTTATAAGAATAATAGTTTTAGAACAGTGGTTCTCAACCTTTTTTGGCCCATGCCCCCCTTAACCATATGTTCAGAACGTCATTCCTCCCCTTTTGAATTTCCTCCCTATAAATCCCCCCCCCCCCCCACCCTTACACAGTATACATAAAAATAGAAGCTAAATTTAATAACACATACTAGAACAAGTCTAGACATCTACATAAAACGTGATTTATACTTACGTTATAAAACGAACTTCATTAGGGCCAGAAATACAGAACCGTAAAATATACAGGGAAAAACAATATCAAGTAACTGGTTCTTGTATTAATGCGATCGTGAAATAATCTTAATCCCCCCCCCACCCTACAATTCCCCCCTGGGGGGGGGGGGGGGGGGAAATTCCCCACCTGTTGAGAACCACTGATTTAGAAGAAGAAGTAACCTCTTGGTCACCATACAGATTCCAACTTTATAAGAAAAATAGATGTTTGAGAAGATGAAGTAACCTCTCGGCTGCAATTTTATTTTGAAAAAATAGATGTTTGAGAAGAGGAAGTAAGCTCTTGGTCACTGTATAGGCGGCCCCCTAATGGAATGATAGATGAAATTTGTGAAGAAAATGTTAACAACATGATGATCTCTGCAATTGATGTAAAATAACTTCTTTTATCTGCAGATGTGGCTAAAGCCTTGCAGGCGCTCAGACTTGCCAGAGACAACAGCATATTTATGTCCAGTATACAAGACTAGTGAAAGACGAGGGACGCTGTCCACTACAGGTCACTCTACCAACTTTGTCATTGCCATGATGATACCTTCAGACAAGCCTCAGCATCACTGGGTACGCCGTGGGGTGGCTTTGTTGTGTCAGCTCAATGATTAACTCTTACAGGACATGAGGATAATTTTTGGAGCACTACTTATGGTCTAAACCTACTTTTTGCTTGGCACTGAATCAGTTAACTTAATTGTATTGTTTTGTGTTATCCTGGTTACAATTGCTAAACATTCCACTTATGACCAAGCGTATTATTGTGAAAGAACCTAGAAACAACCAACTGTTAAACTTTAACACTTTATGATCACTCAAAATGAGAAATATACACACAACACTTCTGAAAACTGAAAACTCTTCCACCATTTTAAAAAGGGGACACTATCTAAGGTCAGTATTTCTAAGTGTTTAACAGAAGCTGCTACCAGACATTCAGTTTCATGTTATCCTAGTTGTAATGTTTATATAATGTTTATATTATCCATTAATAACCATGCATACCATTAATATAGTAAGGGGGGATAAACAATTTTTAAATGTAAACAATGAAAGAAAACTCAGAAGTGAGAGGAACAATTCTGCTTAAAACGTGGAAAAGTTCCCAAGTCTTTTAACTATTTCAGTCTCAAAAGGTTTTGGAGCAGATACACAAGATCGGAAATAATCGCCATAAAACATCATAAGAGCATGCTTTTCACGGAGGCTGAATACACAGTAGAAATGACCAGTGGGGAGCCAGATTTCTATAGCTAGCTCTGACCAAATGTAAAAGGTAATAGAGCACATGATCCAGTGGTTAGGATTCAAGGGGAAGAGTCAATCACACTTGATGTGTTGGGACTGCAGGAGTGAACAGTTAAACAGTTTCTTGTTTGAGGACAATTTTATGTGAAAGTTTGCTGTATGACTTCATACTTGACGTAACATCTTATTTGAAACAATTTTATGTGAAAGTTTGCTCTCTGACTTGATACTTTATGTAACATCTTGTCTGAAGAAATTTTTATGTCAAAGTTTGCTCTTTGATTATGTTTTATGTAACATCTTGTCTGAAGACACTTGAATGTGAAAGTTTGCTCTCTGACTTGATACTTGATGTAACATCTTATCTAACAACACTTGTATGTGAAAGTTTGCTGTAGAGACTTGATACTTTATGTAACATCTTGTTTGAAGACACTTGTATGTAAAAGTTTGTTGTCTGACTTAATACATTATGTAACATCTTGTCTGAAGACACTTGTATGTGAAGGTTTGCTCTATGGCTTGATACTTTATGTAGCATCTTGTTTGAAGACACTCATATGTGAAAGTTTGCTGTAGAGACTTAATAATTTATGAAACATCTTGTCTGTAGATTTTTTCTGTGAAAGTTTGCTGTCTGACCTGATACCGTAGGTAACATCTTGTTTGTGTACACTATTGGAGGATGTCTGTCTTGTATGTGACTCAGTTTTCTGAACATTTTCATAAACATGTGTTATGTGAAAAAACATTGATATTTCAAATATATATTTACATAACATGTAAACGTTTTGACATCACCGAGTGCAGTGTGGTGTTGATTTGTTGTGTGTGATCAATGATTAACCAAATTATTGTTTTTGAAATGTCTATGTACTTGATGTAACCCAAGAGCAGGGAACGTCTGGCCTGCAAGCCTTTTACGACCAGATCATTCGGTCTGGCCTTGCCAAGGGACTCGAAATTCAATCAGCATAGGAGTTATATTCATATTACCATACATTTATATTAAGGGAATCATAATAATAATGTAAACTTTGAGGAACAAGCAAGGAATGTCCATTATGGGATAGACAGGACACATACAAGTACATAATGGGACTGACATGTGTGCTTCTCCTCGGCTGCCCACAAACTGTCTGCCTGTATTGTGATGACTGAGAACAGTCAGTGCCAGGCAGGTTGTGAGTGTACACATTGCAAAAGTGTCAACACCCTTAGAACAGCAACCAAAGCAAAATGACCACATCGCTGATGACAAACACTGGATAGTTATTAAAACTAATGTGGTGTGATGTCCTACAGAAGGTGACTACACCAGAAATAACATTTGGTACAGTGTGTCCATCTTTCCAGGAGAAATGGACACATGATTATTGTTGTTGTTGAAGTAAAGGCAATGTTTATGTCATGTGTGCCTAGTTTGTGGCAGGGCAGGACCCCAACCAGCTTCTTAGCCTCTTGTTTTCAAACACAAAACCATCTGAAGCAAGCTTAAGGCTGTGTAAAGTACATCTCAAAAGAAAAAATATGGTGCATTTTCCCATTGTGGAAAAATAAAAACCTTCTACGACACTTGAATGTGCTGGTGAATGTGCAAACCTAATTGAGGTATCTAATGATAGATTCAATGATGTGAAAAGTAAAAAAATGAATTGAATATCTTTGCTACATTGTTCGGTGTGGAACCACCTGATGTGCCTGATAACGTACAACACAAAATCATTCAGCTGTAGAGCCATGATGAACTGAAAGCTTGGTACAACACCCTTTCACCGCTTGAGTTCTAAGAACATTACTCAAGCAATGGTGAATTCCCCACTTTGTGGAGACATGCATTGAACTGCATTTCAGTGTTATATACAGCTTATTGCACCAAGCAGTTCTTTTCTAAACTTACCATTGCAAAGAGCTGACTGCACTCTAGACTGACTGACGTACACCTAGAAAAGTAGTTGTGATTAGCAACAGCATCATTACCAGCTAACATCGCATGCCTCACCAAAGAGAAGTCGATCCAGAAATCACATTGAGGCTGAGTTAATAAAATGTTTGACAAAATATAGCAGGCTCATTTGTATGTTGATAATTCAGTATGGCCAATGAATGATATAAATATCCAAATGGACCTTGGCAGAAAAGAAGGTCCCCGCCCCTGATGTAACCTCTTGTTTGTTTCAATGATAAATAACATGTAATACATGAATGATATTGATTGACAGAACAGCAATAAACAACACCATGTGTGTAGGCCACACATGTGCCTTGTACAGACATTTCTCCCCAAACTCTGGCTGAAGGATGAGGCAGCGAAGAGAAAGAAAAAAGACGTATACATTAGTTTTCCTGTATTTTCCATAGAAGTGTGTATGATGTGAAAAAAACAAGTTGATATTGAACATATATTTACTGAGTGTGCTAACATGTTGACATTGCCAATCTGCGTTGTGTTAATTATTCACAAGTGCCAGAACACTACATATTGATGCTAACAACATTTATACTGCTGTTGTCTATCATCACCTGATTGGCATGTTTTTTTATTATTGATGTTTTGAAGTGATGTGGCATCACTGTTGTTGTCACTTGTTATTTCACACATGTATACTACGAGGCCTATTCCAAAATCAACCTCCGATGAGCTGGTAAACATTTGAATAAATTGACAATAGCATCTAAATCACACAAATGTTACATACATCATTGCATTACTTTTCCACCAGCTAAATCCAGGCACTTGTTATACCGTCGCATGAGTTTTTGTAACCCCTTGTCAAGGAACGGCACCATCATTGTACTTAGCCAGTTGTTGACTCCATCCATAAGCTCCTAGGCTGTGTCGAAGCGCTGGTTAGCCAGCCAGACCTTCATCTGGCCGAAGATATGATAATCACTTGGTGCCAAGTCTGGGCTGTAATGGTGGTGGTTGACAATTTCCCACTTTAATTGCTCAAGTAAAGTCTTTGTGCAAGCAGCAGGTGTGGGGGCCGCGCGTTGTCAGTGCAGGATAATTAGACCACTGGTAAGCATTCCGCATCTTTTCATTTTGGATCGACCGATGACGCTTCTTCAATGTTTTGCAATAAACTTCTGATGTTATTGGTATTGTGGTTCCTAGTGTCTAAAAGACTACTGAATGATGCAAGCAATAAACGGTGTCAGTCTGGCAACCAGATTGTTTTTAACCAGCCAATAGGCGGTTGATTTTGGAATAGCCCGTGTATAATTTTGCTTCATCCATTCTTGTTACTGTGGGTACAAAGAAGATAATCAACTAAACTGCAGTATTATTCATGCTACATACAATATTTGCGCAACACTGTTTTCATATGGACGAGACAGAAACACTGAGCTGATCCACGACTCATCACTGCCCACGCTTTCCGGCATGGCACATGATTGATTGACTCTTTTCACAGAACTGAGTCCAAGCTTGAATCTTGGCATATAAGTAATTTGCCATTCCTTTCTGAATAGTTCTGGCCATTTACCACATACCATCCAGTCCCATAGCCTGCTACCAGACCTGCCCTCTTTCTGTCACACAGTTGATATTTTAACTTGTTTTGTCACAGGCAGTTGATATTTTAACTTGTTTTGTCACAGGCAGTTGATATTTTAACTCTTTCTGTCACACACAGTTGATATTTTAATTCTTTTTATCCTGTGTAAGCAGATGCTACTAAAAGCACTATAGTGACTGTCAACCAGTGACCCCCAAATATGAGTCAACCACAATGACCTCAAATGTCAGTTAATCAACAGTCACCCCAAATGTCAGTCAACCACAGTGACCCCAAATGTCAGTCAATCATACTGATCCCTCATATGACAGTCGGCCACATTGACTCCCAAATGTCAGTTAACCACAGTGACCCCCAAATGTCAGTCAACCACAGTGACCCCCAAATGTCAGTCAACCACAGTGACTCTAAATGTCAGTCAACTATGGTGACCCCCAAATGTCAGTCAACCACAGTGACCCCAAATGTCAGTCAATCATAATGACCCCTCATATATCAGTCAACCACATTGACCCCCCAAATGTCAGTCAACCACAATGACCCCAAATGTAAGTCAACCTCAGTGAGTGAAATCAGATGACACTACTCACAAACATATACCAAGAGCAGTTGTGTCAAGAAAAACCCTTTTTTCCCCAGAAAGTCTTAAGACAATTACCTTCAGTTTGCTTAATTCTTACAATTTCTTGTTGTAGATATTGAACATTTTGACTATACATCCCTAACATTTATTATGTTTGAAGACTGCAAAAGATTATTACATTATGATGTACATGAAACATATTTTAATATTGTTGTTTCATTGAACATTCGAAACTTCTGTGATATTTCTGTCTTTCCTGGCATCACATACACAAGTGCTGATGTTCAGTTTCATATATTTTTAAATCTTACTTCAGTATTTTGTTTGTTTTATTTACTGCTGTCATTTGCTTTGCATAATTATGTTAATTTGTGTTAGTTTACTATTAATATTGAAGTAGCCACTTGTGTTTTTGCTGCTCTTGTGTTTGATAGTTTTATTAATGTTTGTGCTGTGAGTGGAACATCTGTTTATACATATGAAATATGATATAGATTTTGTTACATGTTACATTATTTCATCACCATAAGCAAACAATGCAAGAATAGACAGAGTAAAAAGATTCCAGAAATAATTTAACACTGCAGAAGTTAATAATTTGGTATCAAGATTTCTGTCAGATGTAGGTTTTCCGTGCTGTATTTCATTAACTGTCTAATACATTATTATTATTTTTACATTATTATTATTATTAATGGTATTATTATTTTTATTGTTTAGTATTATCATAGTATACACATTTCCTAATCCCTCTTGCCCAAAAGAGTGAAAATAATTTAGAACATATCAAACATGCTGTAATTGCAGGATGCAATTAGTGAATTCACAATTACACATGTCAGATGGAACACAGTTTGGTAAAGCATGGGGCGACTAGATGAGTGACAAATACACTGAATGTATGTTCTTAAGGCTTGGTCATGAGATGAGACATGGAAGTCATCAGTTGAAATGCTGGAAGGCAACATTCAGGGTAAAACAAATAAGAGCAATCAGGAAACAACTACAGCACACAGACATGCCAGAACTGGCAGATTTGGAGTGAAGAGCAGATGACTGGGAAGTGACAGGGGCAGACAACTCTAACACCAGTCTTCATGCTGACGTAGTGACTACACACTCAACCTGCTGACCCGGTGGTCATGGGTTTGTTGTGCATCTGGTCAGATTAGAATCTGTAAACAATGACATGGACTCCCAGGCAGACCCGGGCTAAAGTGGTACCAGGAAATGTCTAGGGAGGTCAAGGACACCGAAGTGCTACTGACCTCAACCCTGCCGAGTGTCGATTGGCCTAACAAATGTTGCTCCAGCACAGCTTGACCAATATGCATTAAGTCATGTAATAGGGGAGCTTGATGTGACCTGTTATTGTGACAAACCTCTTGTTTGATGTTGATGATATATAAACACATATCACTTATAATCTGACTTCACCTCACCAAATCAATAAATGTAATTCAATAGACACTCCATCTGCTGGTTCCTTTTGTGATGTTTGAAAGATGGGACACATAATTAAACGATCTCATTTAGTTTATTTACATAATTGTATGCTTAAAAGTGTTTGAAAGATGTGACACATTAATATACATTCGGTTTAATTTATTTACATAATTGTTCTATTCACTGCAATAACATGCATCCGAGTGGCTGCTTCTTGCCTGCTTAAAATTGAAGTCTTGGTTTCAGCGATCACTGTCTGTGGCTATGTGGACTTATCCTGGATTCAAAATAATCTAAATAATTACCTCTGAAGTTGGAAATTAGCCGGTTTGGAAGGACTGATGAAATTATGGGATAAGTGCATCAATGTTGGGGGGAAATTATGTTGAGAAATAAAGGGACAATGTATGTATAAAAATAAACTGGTTTCAAGTTGTTATCATATTTAGGTATTTTTCTACAGCCATTTGTGACTTACTTATTAACTTACCCTCGTACATTATAAATTCCCGAGGTCTGTATAGCTCATCTCATCATGTTCCTCTTGTACCTTGCGGTGTAGAGGTGAAGTATAAACGACGGGAGAGTGCCCGCTTATGGGCGTAAAGCATCGATATTCTCATGGACTCTGCTATTCCCTCCATCCATTGTTTACGTGTTCGGCCTCTTCCTCTGCTTCCATCTGGTCTATACACCATTGCTTGTTGTGGTATACTGTTAGTTGGTAACCTACTTGCACGGCCAAACCATTTGACTTGCTGCCTTCTAATAAAATATAGCGCTGCTATATTCCCCACTGTAGTCCTGGTTTCTTCATTTCTAATCTTATCTCTTTTTGATGCATTGAGTATTCTTCTCAGGAATCTCGTTTCTGTTGTGTTTTCTTTTCTCTTTTCCTGTCATTGTCCAGGTTTGGCATTGGTAGCATAGAGCTGGTAGGAGGATTGTGTTGTAAAGTACTTTCTTATGGTAGAAAGCACTTTACAACACTGTCTACCTACCAACTGTCTGTATAGCATGGGCACCAAATTCCGCTCGTGTTCTCTCGTTTATTCGCCTCTGTAGTTGATCTGTCTCCATTTTTTTTTAAACTTGTCGCGCCAGACACGAAGTCGGCTTCACGCATGATTGAGTCTACCTTCTCTCAAGCTAAGTTGAGTTTCCGCCAATTAATTTCTTACCAGCGTTGTGTGGTAACCACGTGAAGTTGCAATTGGTCAACAATGCACTCATATGTTGGCTATAGGTCTCCAAGTCTACGTCATATGAACATCGATTGTGTTACGGTAAAGACTGACATTTTAATGCGCCCTGTATCTGGTAATACTGGGTGTCAGGCATTGGTAGTGTAGCACCTTTGGTAAGGATGACTCTCTTGTCCTTTTCAGGACCCATCCCCCACTGGTCCAAGCCTGACACCCAGCTCGTGCCTGTGGCTCCTAGTAGCTGTCAGCATGCGACAGCGGCCACCCCCCGGGCAACAGCTGTGAGAGGCTGGCTAAACCAGGCATGGGTATCCGATTTGGTGTCAAACCAAGCCGTATACTAGGGTATGCCTACCCAGCATGTGAAGACAGGATTCGGCAGACTGCGCGGAAGAAATCATTCCTGATTCAACGGGCAAGACGGCGTTTACCTGCAAAGCGTTGTGGAACGTAATGAGCACGGCAAGGCACGTAGAGCGCCCTGGTCATCCACTGCACCTGTATTCGTCTCCAGTTGTCTCGACTTGTCTTGCCACTGGACTCAGATGGACTCAGGCGAGAGAGTGAGGTCGACGAATTGCGCAACTCTTCCTCACTTTAATCCAAGTCATCGCGCAAGTCATTCTTCATCCAACGTCATATATCACCTTCAAGCCCTGTGGCGATGGGCGAGCGGCGAAGTGGCAGGCGTGGGTACGCTGGCAGCCGTAGTCGCAGACCTGCACACAGGCGGCTCAGGCCATATGGTCGTCTTCTACTGACCGGAGCAGCAGTGGGATTCGGCAGCCCCCTGAGCGACTGAGCAGCCCTCTATAGGAACACACTGCTCACCTCCATAGCATGAGGAAGGGGCTAGAAAAGGTGCCCTAAACATTGTCTGCTCCATCACTACCTAACCAGCTAGCCGCGGTTGGTGGGTACCCTTAACTGCGGTCGACATACAAACAAAGATAAAATTAGCAAAGCTAAAAGAGTAAACCATATTCCCTTAACAATTGGAACATGGAATGTACGCACCCTACTTGACAGAGACGGCGCGTCGGGTCCAGAGAGAAGAACAGCACTGATTGGGAGAGAGCTGGGCAGGTACAACATCGACATTGCAGCCTTGAGCGAGACACGACTTGCAGAAGAAGGCCAAATCTGTGAAATAGGTGCCGGCTACACATTTTTCTGGAGTGGAAGGAAAAGCGAGGAAAGACGCCAATCCGGTGTGGGATTTGCCATTAGGTCGGCCCTGGTCGGCAAATTAGCTGGATTTCCAAAGGCTATAAACGACAGGCTCATGACCATGAAGTTGCCCCTGCTGAATGGAAGGAAGCATGCAACCATCGTGAGTGTCTACGCACCAACTATGACAAACGAAGATGATGTCAAGAACAAGTTCTATGAGGACCTGCACAATGTATTAACATCTGTTCCCAAAGGAGACAAACTTATACTCCTTGGGGATTTCAATGCCAGAGTAGGCACGGACACCACCTCTTGGAGTGGCATTATTGGAAAGCATGGAGTCGGAAATTGCAACAGCAATGGACTCCGCCTCCTTCAGACATGTGCCGAACATGATCTCCTGATTACGAACACAATTTTCCGTCTCCCCATGAGAAATAGGACATCATGGATGCACCCTCGCTCGAAACGCTGGCACCTCATTGACTATGTCATCGTCAGGAGGAGTGACAGACAAGACGTTCGAGTGACAAAATCCATGTGTGGTGCCGAATGTTGGACAGACCATCGTCTCATTGTCTCGAAAATAAACATTCACATCAGGCCACCACGGCGTCCTCAAGGGGCGAAAATGCAAAAAAAGCTAAATGTCACCCGCCTAAACAGCAAGAAAATGCAGCAGTCGTTTGAAAATATGCTGGAAGACCACCTCAAGCCCAATGCTGCAGCTAAACAGGATACAGAAACAGAATGGAGAGCCCTAAAGGACATAATTTACAACACTGCTATGGAAATCCTGGGTCCAGCCCCCCGAAAGCATAAAGACTGGTTTGATGAAAATTCCGAAGACATCAACCAATTGCTGGCCGAGAAACATCTTCTCCTCAAGGCACATTTGAATGACCCAAAGTCAACATAAAAAAAGATGCTTTCAAGAACATTCAGAGAGTAGTGCAGCAGAAACTTCGGCACATGCGGGACTCCTGGCTGAGCAGCAAAGCTGATGAAATTCAGGGCTTTGCTGACAGACATGATATGAAAAACTTCTACGACTCACTGAAAGCGGTCTATGGTCCTACATCACCAGGCATAGTTCCCCTCCTCAGTGCAGATGGGGGAACATTGGTCACCGATAAGAAAGAAATCCTGCAACACTGGGCAGAGCATTTCAGCAAAATCTTAAATGCAACTTCCTTCTTCGATGATGAAACCATCAACTGCCTTCCTCAAGTTCCCACCGATGAGACACTTGATGACCTGCCAACCATAAGATGGAAGTAAACAAAGCCATCCAGCAACTCTCCAGCGGCAAGGCACCTGGTCCTGACTCCATCCCAGCAGAGATATACAAGGCAGGAGGGCCGGTCCTAACAGAGAAGCTTCACCAAGTCTTTACAAACATATGGGTGAATGAGACCATGCCACAAGATTTCAAGGACGCGTCAATAGTCCACCTTTACAAACGTAAAGGAAACCGCCAATCCTGTGACAACCACCGAGGCATCTCCTTGCTTTCAATTGCAGGGAAGATACTCGCCAGAATTCTTCTCAATCGCCTCACATCCCATCTCGATCAAGGTCTTCTTCCTGAGAGTCAATGTGGCTTCAGAAAAGAACGTGGAACTGTTGACATGATTTTCGCTGCAAGGCAGCTGCAAGAGAAATGTCAGGAACAGAACTGCGAAATGTTCTCCACTTTCATTGACCTTACCAAGGCTTTTGATACAGTCAGCAGAGAAGGACTGTGGAAGATTATGGCAAAATATGGCTGTCCACGAAAGTTTGTCCAAACAGTGCGGCTATTTCATGACGGCATGCAGGCAAGAGTACAGGAAAATGGTGAACTGTGTGAACCCTTTCCTGTCACCAATGGAGTGAAGCAAGGATGTGTCCTGGCACCAACACTGTTCAGCCTCATGTTTTCAGCCATGTTGATGAATGCCTTCGAGAACGACAACATTGGAACTACCGTATGGATGGAAAGTTATTCAATCTCAGAAGGCTGAAAGCTAAAACCAAAATTAACAGCGACACCGTCAGATAGCTCCTGTTTGCTGATGATTGCGCTCTATACGCCAACTCAGAGGCGGACATGCAACATAATGTTTCAGCTTTCTCACATGCCTGCGCCAACTTTGGGCTCAATATCAACTTGGAGAAG
Organism: Cepaea nemoralis; assembly: GCA_014155875.1. Taxonomy (NCBI): domain Eukaryota; kingdom Metazoa; phylum Mollusca; class Gastropoda; order Stylommatophora; family Helicidae; genus Cepaea; species Cepaea nemoralis. Next base: position 207,942 of record JACEFZ010011341.1, on the reverse strand, counting down.
ACTGTAGTTATGTACCAGCCAGCTCCAGGGAATAATCACACTGTGCCGAATATCAAAGTGAATGATCATAGACTAAGTGTTGTGGACAAATTCACCTATCTTGGCAGCACTGTGTCACAAGCTGCCACAATTGATGATGAAGTGAATGCAAGAATCTCCAAGGCCAGTGCGGCCTTTGGCAGACTGTACAAGAATGTATGGGACAGAACTGGAATAAGCCTGCAAACAAAGCTAAAAGTCTACAAAGCAGTTGTATTATCCACACTGCTATATGCTTGTGAAACCTGGACTGTTTATCAGCGACACGCTAGGAAATTAAACCACTTCCACACAGTCTGCTTAAGGAAGCTACTGAAGATTAAATGGCAAGACAAGATTCCAGATACTGAAGTCCTAGAAAGAGCATCCATGCCCAGTATCCACACTATACTGATGAAGAATCAGATTCGTTGGGCTGGTCACTTGACTCGCATGCCAGATCACAGGCTCCCTAAACGAATTTTCTACAGCGAACTGCGTTGTGGTAAACGCTCCCAAGGTGGCCAGAGGAAACGCTTTAAAGACACTCTGAAAATTTCACTGAATGCTTTTGGAATTCATCATGACACCTGGGAGGCTGCAGCCAGAGACCGAAATTCGTGGCGTGCATCATTACGCAAGGGTGCAGTCATATGCGAGGCAACCAGGACTGCAAGAGCTGTGAAGAAAAGGCAGGACAGAAAAACCACTGCAGGAAATCCTCCTCCAGAGACGTCAAGCATTCTTTGCCCACAATGTCAAAAAACATTTCGAGCCAAAATAGGCCTTATCAGCCATCTTAGAACCCACGGCTCCATACCTTCAACCCCACTGGATGAAATGAATGGTCATCATCATTCTTGATGGACAAACAACAATACTGGTATTCATTCTTAGAAGATAAGCACTGATTAATTTACGACAGTAAGCCGAGTCTGTGCTAAGGGGCAGTGCACACAATATCGCAATCCTGTCATGCTGGATTCGAAGACAGCCGCAGACGATTTTGGAGCAGGCCGCTTTATGTTTATTTTCCTAGCGGTATGAGTGCCGGCTATTCAGAAAGCAATGACAACCTACTGGACGTAAAATTGCCTAGAAGATCACAAACAGAAAAAATTGTTGGCATTTGCTGCGACGTCCTGTAAAAGGTATGCAGATAGCTTTTTAACCCGAGCGCAGAATTTCTTTGACAGCTGGCCTGGACAACTCGGGGATGCAAAGTGTAAAGCGCGCGCTAGATGTCGGAAAAGAAAGTTAGTTGGAGAGTTACAGGCTTTCCTCATTGCTTAAATGTGTAGACTACCATATATGAAGCCGGCAACTGGGCATAACCCCCACAGCTTCGTAACATTATGTCTGTGTATCGTCAGTTGTCATGGTGTGATTTAATGGGGTCATTATGATACTGAGTAAGGGAACTCACACTTGAGTGAGAGTGAGAGAGGAGAGTGGGAGAGGGAGGATAGAGAAAGGAGAGAGCAGAGACAGAGAGAGAGAGAGAGAGAGAGAGAGAGAGAGAGAGAGCAGAGAGAATGATAGAGAAAGAGAAATAGGACGGGGTGGAAGGGAGAGAGGTAGGAGAGGGAGGGAGAGAGCAGGGATATGAGAGAGTGAGTAGAGAGAAGAAGGGAGAGTGGGAGAGAGAAGGAAAAGGGAGAAAGAAAGAAAGAAAAAAAAAGAGAACTGGGATTGGCGGGAACCAATATAAAATAGCATGTCCCGTGGCAAGTCACAAAACACATTACTGGGTTCTGTGCCATGTCTTCATACGTCTACACACATGACCTACTATATTTCTAATACATCATTACTTTCCGTTAAACTATTTCTATTTCTATTATTTATAGCATTATTGTTGGTCTAAAGTCACCCGTTAATGTTGTTTCCCTTGAACTTATCTCTATATTGTCCTAGTAACTAGAGATGTTCTATTTGTGTACAAGTGGTAATAACGTAATCTTTCTTGTCTCTTCTGCTTGGTATTCTGATTTTCTTCGCGTGGCTTATGTATTTAGGGCTACCACATTCTACTCCTGTATTTACTCTTTTTTTTCGTTGAATAATCTTTATGTTTTCACAGCGATATATATCTGTTTATTGTACATCTCTTATGGGTCATTTTAGGGTAAAAACCGCCTACAAGAATAATAATAATAGTAGTAGTAGTAGTAGTAGTAGTAGTAGTAGTAGCAGCAGCAGCAGCAGCTGTATGTTTCTACGGACTATTGAAGCCAACCCAACCCCAACCCTCCTTCGTTGTCTGTTACGACATGTACGGCAGGTTACTGCGTGTCATCTTCTTTACTTTTCGTAAGGACTCTGGTGGCACAAGTTGAAATCCCTTTAGTGGCTCCTGACGACATACCATGTAGGTGATTAGGTGAAACTATTGTTTGCCTCCCATCGGGTCCTGGTAACACACAGACATAGATGGACTTTCAGTAGACAGCAAAGGATAAAATAGCTTGGGGTGAATTGATTGAGGGCGTGTGCCCGAATGGGGGAATCAATGGCCAAAGAAGAAGAATAAAAAAGAATGTAGGACTTTCCTCTTTATCTGCCCGCCACTGTATGCTACATGCAGCATATAAACGAGGGGGCTTCAAATGAAAACCTTAATTTTTTAGGAGAAAAAAAAGGGGGGGGGGGGGGATATTCTTAAAATGTAAAGAAAACATGTATAATTGTTCAATGTAGGCATCACTGCGTCCAATGCAAGTCTTCCAGCGCCGATAACGTGTTTGGATTCCTGTAGAAAAACATTCCCTTGGTCCGGTGTGTAACCAATCATGTACCACCTGCGGTACCATTTCACAGAAGTTACGCTGTTTTGAAACTTCCTACTCCACTCAAACACTTGCTGGACTGACAAGGATGCATCACTATACTGGGCCTTTATTCACCGATGAATTTCTTCTTCTTCTTCGTTCATCCGGAGTTTTTTTCCGGATGTGATTGCGTTGTGCCTGTTTACAGCAGAGCTGCGTTCTTGCGCCGTTAGGCCGACACATCCGATTTCTGCGGCACCGATGAATTTCTAAAGGTTTCACCCCTTCACTGATCAAAAATCGGATAACAGAATTTCTGCTCCGCTTTGGTGCATCTGACAAGTGGGGCAGCCATCTTTAAACTGTTCTTATGACGTCACGTTTACGTCTGCACCGTGATGTCACGTGCTTAACACTCTTGACATCCTAACAACAGTATTGACAGGTTACAAGACAATGGCATGGTTACTGTAATTTCAATCACACGATTAAGTTTTTCATTTGAAACCCCCTTGTAGTACTTTGTTAAGTTAATAACACGTGGTGTTTGTTTGACATAGGTTTAATTATGTGTGCATGGGGCTTGTGGCATATTGGCCTTATGTTTATGTATTTGTGAAGTCAAGCTCAACTGTAGAAATATTCTTATGTTTATGTATGTGTAAAGTCAAGTTCAACTGCAGAAATATTCTTATGTTTATGTATTTGTGAAGTCAAGCTCAACTGCAGAATTATCCTTATGCTTATGTATTTGGAACTCTTCGCTGGCTGCTGAGGATGGGGACGGAGCGCTTATGGGAATGTCCCGAATGCTGTGATGTCGGTTCCTAAATCAATCAATCAATCAATCAATCAATCAATCAATCTTATGTTTATGTATTTGTAAAGTCAAGCTTAACTGCAAAAATATTCTTATGTTTATGTATTTGTAAAGTCAAGCTCAACTGCAGAAATATCTTTAAGTTTATATATTTATGAAGTCAAGCTCAACTGTATACATATTCTTATGTTTATGTATTTTGAAGTCAAGCTCAGCTGCAGAAATATTCTTATGTTTATATATTCTTATGTTTATGTATTAGTGAAGTCAAGCTCAACTGCAGAAATATTCTTATGTTTATATATTTGTGAAGTCAAGCTCAACTGCAGAAATATTCTTAAGTTTATATATTTGTGAAGTCAAGCTCAACTGCAGAAATATTCTTAAGTTTATGTATTTGTGAAGTCAAGCTCAACTGCAGAAATATTCTTAAGTTTATGTATTTGTGAAGTCAAGCTCAACTGCAGAAATATCGTTATGCTTATGTATTTGTAAAGTGAAATTCAACTACAGAAATATTCTTCTCTTTATAAACAACGCAGTGGCTAGCATGCGTGGCTGTCGGACAGGTGGTCAACGTTTGGAACTCGCATGGAGGTGGATGTTTAAGATTAACCGGAGCCCCCGAGTCGTCCCAGCTTAGAATGGGTACCAGGACATGTGGTGGGGAGTAGAGGCGAGCGGCGTGACATGTAGCACCTCGCCCACCGTGGGGAGTATAGGCGACCGGCGTGACATGTAGCACCTCGCCCACCGTGGGGAGTAGAGGCAACCGGCGTGACATGTAGCACCTCGCCCACTGTGGGGAGTAGAGGCGACCGGCGTGACATGTAGCACCTCGCCCACTGTGGGGAGTAGAGGCGACCGGCGTGACATTTAGCACCTCGCCCACCGGGCGCCGATTGGTCTGTCCAAACGTGGGACTAGCACTATAGTACAGCACATAGGCATACAGGAGAGTAGAAGTGTCTTATAGTTAAAGATAGTCAGCGACGTGACAGAGACCTAGTCAGTGACGTTACAATGATTTAGTCAGTGGCGTGACATGAATTTAGTCAGTGCCGTGACAGAGACTTAGACAATGACATGACGGGGATTTTATCACAGACACCTCAACAGGGTTTGGCAACATTAGCGTTATCTGTGAACCAGCTTGTCGCTGACACCCAATCGACTCCCACCCCTCCGCGTGTGAAGACGGGCTCGCGCTGCTGGCACAAATGGCTGCATTCTTCGTCTTCAGCAGCAAATGACCACCAAGCGTACTCACATATTTACTAAACACAAATATGGTTCTCCAGTTTACTAAGAAAAGGAAACTAACAACATACAAATGAAACTATAAAGTGGTGTTCTATTTGTATTCAGTTCCACTATATGATAAATGTGTCTATATATTTCTCAAGTGTGGAAAAAGCGAGGTTAACGTTTTGATAACTCTAAAAATAAAGTATTTTGTCCAATATCGTGAACCAATTATTTCATGCGCTTGTGCGCGTGTGTGACCTCTTATGTTGTGCTTGTTATATAAGTAAATAAGTAAGTACATAAGTATGTAAGTTAGTAAGTAAATAAGTAAGTACGTAAGTAAGTAAGTAAATAAGTTAGCACGTTAGAAAGTTAATAAATAAGTATTACGTAAATAAGTAAGTAAGGTAGTAAGTAAATAAGTAAGTAGATAAGTAGGTTAGAAACTAAGTGAATAAGTATGTAAGTAAGTAAGTAAGGTAGTAAGTAAATAAATAAGTACGCAAGTAAGGTAGTATGTAAATATTTAAGTACATAAATAAGTACATTACATACACATTACATTGGCACCTTGCCGTCTTGACAGACGATAGTTTGTGCTTTAAAAAGGCATAATAACTTTTACCTATGGCGGTAGCGAATGTGACTGATAAGGCCAATTCGCGCTGTAAATGTTCGTTCACAGTGGGTACATGTGAACTCGTGGTCATTTCCACCACCATGCACCATCTTACGTCTCACACGCTCGGTGTGTGACTTGTCTGCAATAATTTTCCCTTTGTCTTTATTCCATTTCTGATGTTTGCTCTCCATGCAACTCGTTCAGCGGCGACTTGCTCCCAATGTGCATTATCAATGCCTGTATCAGTCATGTCCCGCTTACACACATCTTTGTATCGTAGTAGAGGCCGACCCTGAGATCTCTTACCCATCTGTAATTCACCAAAAAAGATGTCCTTTGGTATTCTACCATCATCCATCCTCCTAAGATGGCCTATCCATCTAAGTCTACGAAGACTGAGCATGGAATAAACCGTCTCACAAACTGATCTTTCCAATACTTCAGTATTTGTGATTTTGTCTTGCCACTTAATACCAAGAATTCTTCGCAGACACCGCATATGAAAGCTGTTTAAACGTTTCTCTTGGTGTGAGTAAGTTGTCCAGGTTTCACTGCCATAAAGAAGAGTACTAAGGACACAGGCTTGATAGACAAGGACTTTTGTTTTTGCAGTAAGCTTCCTGTTCTCCCAGACTCTTTTTCTTAACCTGTTCATTGTTGTTACTGCCTTACCAATCCGGATGTTGATTTCCTGATCTAGGGATAATTTGCTATTTACCACTGATCCTAGATATGTAAAATGGTCTGCTATCTCTAGTTCGGCGTCGTCAATAAAGATTTATGGTACCCCATGTGCACCTTGTGACATAATCTGTGTCTTCTTTTTGCTAATTGCTAAACCAAATTCAGAACAAGCATTGGAGAATGCAGATAGTAGACATTGCAATTCTTCCTCAGAGTGGATCGTAACTGCAGCATCATCTGCAAAAAGCATCTCTCTGATCAGTACCCTCCTAATTTTGGTCTTGGCCTTCAATCTCTGAGCATTTTATAGGCCGCCATCTGAGTATGAGTGAATGTATATACCACCATCCTGATCACGAAAGGCATATTTCAGTAGAAGTGAAAAGTATATTCCAAAGAGGGTGGGAGCTAGTACACAACCTTGCTTAACCCCACTCTTGATTTCAAACTCATCAGAAGTTGCACCATCAAACTTGATTATACCCTTCATGCCTGTGTGGAACGATTCTACAATGGACAGAAGAGTTGGTGGGCAGCCAATCTTCTTTAGTGCCTTGAACAGACCCTCACGACTGACCAAATCAAATGCCTTTGTGAGGTCGATGAAGGCAAGTTCACGGCATTTTTCTTGCATTTGTCGCTATGAGAATATCATATCAAAGGTAGACCGGTTCTGTCGAAAGCCACACTGTGATTCGGGGTAGACTTGATCTCCTAGGTCTTGAAGTCTGCGCAGAACAATTCTGGCAAATACTTTTCCAACAATACACAGAAGCGAGATACCCCTATAGTTGTTGCAGTCGCTCCGATTGCCCTTGTTCTTGTACAGTGTTATGATGCTTGAATCTTTGAAATCCTGTGGGACTTGTCCTTCTCGCCAGCATAGCTCTATTAGTGGTGGATCTGTAGAGTGAGTGTGTTTTGCCCACTCCTGATAACCTCTATTAAAATCCCATCATTACCGAGAGCCTTGCCAGGTGCAAGTTAATTTATAGCACACTTAACTTCTGTTATGGTGGGAAGTGTGTCCAGGTGGTCAAGAGTTGGTAGAGCCTCTATGGCGTTGAGGGCATCATCCGCTAGTTTGGTCTCACTTGAGTAAAGCTTCAAATAGTGCTCTACCCATGTGTCCATCTGCTGTTTCTTATCAGTTATGATTTCTCCAGTCAAGGTGTTCAATGATGCACTTCTTTTGATCATTGGACCACAGGCTTTCTTTATTCCTTCATACATACTTCTGATGTTTCCCTTATCACTTGCGATTTGAATGGACTCACATAACTTGATCCAATAATCATTTGCACATTGCCTGGCAGCCTTTTGCACATCCTTCCTAGCTTGCCTTAGCTCACTCAGAGTGTTACGCGTTGGTCTTTCCTTCTTTCCTAAGAGAGCTATCTTCTTCTTATCAATCAAGGGCTGCAGAGTCTGGCTGTTTGCCGCAAACCAGTTGTCAGAAGTTAGGGTGGCCACCGCCTAGATGAAAGTATTATTCACTGGCGTGCAACCCCACATAGTCAGAAATTGACTAGGGACAAAATCTATATGGCTGAACTACAGATTAAGTCCTGAATATCCAACATACAGCTCCAAATGGCCCGTAACAAATTGAAATGAACTGTGCTGAATATTCGCCAAGGAGTAGGAAGAAGAAGGTTAGCTGAGATAGATTTTTAAGTCTAAATTTAAGAGTAATTGACAATTATCCCAGTGCAGGTTTTTCTACTCTGACGGCTCCCTTCCTTGGTATGTAAGTAAACCCCACCAATGTACACACACAACACGTATGCACAATTGGAATTAAACGTATAACACTAACTTATGAGTTGAAACAAACTACACTCACTTTAATTACTAATCATATTATTAGACATCTGATGGTTTTCAAGATGATGATGATGATGCATGTGTACAAGTTATGCACTACAGTAATCATGAAAGTGAAATGATTAATATACAATACATAACTCTGAATCCTGTCTGGATCAGTGAGAGGTCCGCTAACAGCCGTTATGCTCCGATCAGCAAACAGCCGTGGTCAGATCAGCGAACTCTCCAGTAGAAACAAAACAGCTTGCTGGTATTCTGACGCCTGTCAGTCCTGGCACTACCTAGTCGTCTCTAGTTCTTGAGATCTATACATAGGTGCTCTTATTGAGAGCTAGGAAGACAGTCACGAATGTGTTATATCTAGTTCTACATCAGTAAAATCCTAAGTAATACATATATACTAGCACACACATATACAATGACCAGTCTGGCCAAGTTTATCTTCCAGCTCTACTGCGTTCACTATCCTCCTTCTCCCTCCATATCTCTCTCCTACTGTCTTAGTCGGGGACGGCTTTTCAATTATCTCACACGCCCGTAACTATTACATTTCTGCCGTCCTATCTCCATGTCGCTAGTACCGACATTCTGGGTCGTACAGCCGCTCCATCCAAAATACCTGAAAGGGCAAAGCACCATATACCCTTTACCAGTTGTGGGTAATGTCTGTACCATTCCACCTCTGCTTCCAATGCAATCGATAGGCAAGGTGCCAATGAACGCACAATAGCATAACACTTCATATTTGTAGGTTTGCATATGACAAATCAATATATCAAACATCCAATACACATAACATATATTAATTAAACTACAACTATTATGATACTTTAACATAATAGCATAATGCATTAGTTAGTTTGTATGTATACGAAATGAGACTATATACACAAAAAGAATATGGACGAAGCATAGTCCTAGCATCGTATATTCATATGAAGTTACAAATACATACATCCAACATATACTTAAACATTAGGCATATGAAAGTATTCCTACATACACAGATTGAAAATGCAAAAATTGTAGTAACATGATTATCTACAACGCCTGAGAAACTAATAGTTTCCATAGAGTAACAGACATCTAACCTGATGAATGAAAGTCAAAAGTCTGCCTCACAAAAGGTAGCTACTTGTAAAGAATAACCCTTATAGCAATAGGATATACACTCAAGTAACCTGAAGCAATGATAATTCTTGAAGTAACCTAGGTCAGATATAGACTGAAAATCAGTACATACTTCTAAAAGACTTACATAGTTACTAAGAAATCTACATTTCTAGTGAAGTCTAGCAGACATATGACTACAGACATTGAAATGGTTGCCTACCCGTTTCGACTGATTTTCGTAACTACCATGAAACAGGTCTAGGGGGCCTATTTAAGCTGAGTCCAGCAGACTTATTATCTCCCAGAAATTCCAGTCATAAATTCTTCCTTATCCCCCCTTCCCCCTTGGCTTTTATTGCAATTCTCACTGAACAACTGGACATCACACCCTCTGGCATTCTTGATTCGGTTTTAATAGCCAACAGTTACTATGTGTGGCCAGTCCTGGCACTTCACAGTTAATTGCCTCTGTCAGACACCCAACACCTAATTTCTGGATACAGTCCTGAATGGTTTATTATCCTTCTAACACCACCTTTCTACCTTTCTACAGGTAATTACTAGCCTCTAGTCAAGTTTAGGATCAGTTTTACAAGGTCTGTTTCACACTCTGCTGAGTCTGCCCGCCAGTGGGGGGTAATTATCAGTTTGACACGTACCACCTTGAAGCTGGACTCGCTGGTAGCTTGATTGATGTCAAATTACACTTCTCAGATAGAAAGCCATCCCTGGTGGTTTGTTTACTTGCAGGCTTTGCAAGCTTACGTCAAGACTGTATAGCCTTGAATATAGAGAAAACAGTTTGTTCTTCTGTTGATTCTCTACATGGTCCATCAAAAGTGAACTGAAAGTTGTTCTGGGATGTAAAGGCTGCATTTCACGACACCAGTCCTGCCTCTTATGATCCACAGTGCCGTAAACCCCTACGGCAGTTTTATAAAGAGTTTCCTTAAGTTGACCCCACTTTTCATTTACTGTACAATTTTCTGGTGTATCAGTGAAAGCGTCTTCAAGTTGCTGTTGAAACTGGAAGCACTTTTCAGGATCGTGAGTGTTAATAATATTAATCCTGGGGCTAGATTTGTGTTTAGCTGTGTAGATTCTCTTTGGTCTCAGTCTAACCCTTTCAACAGCCAAAGAATGATTCGTATCACAGTCAGCACTGTGGTAACTTTGAGTCAATGATATATGGTTCAGATGTTGTCTCCGTGTGATGATGAAGTCCAGCTGGTGCCAGTGGCCGGATATTGGATGTTTCCATGTGACCTTATGTAGATCTTTTGTTTTAAAAAATGAGTTTGTAATACATAGGTCATTTCTGGTGCAATGCTCCAGCAGCCTTTGCTCATTTTCATTCATGCGACCGATGTTGTATTTTCCAAGGCACATTGGCCATGAAATCGAGTCTTTGCCCACACGAGCATTGAAATCACCGAGCATATAAATGTAGTCAGATTTTGGAACCGTCTTGATCACGGAGTCTAACTCCTCATAGAACGAATTCTTCACATCATCAGAGGAATCGAGTGTCGGTGCATATGCAGTAATAATGGGGACAAAACCACAAGAGGTTGCCAAGCGCAGGGATAATAGTCTTTCATCTTCTCCTGCTGGAATTTCAATCATTCCCAGTAGCGAATTCTTCACTGCAAAGCCCACACCAGTGTTGCCTCTTTTCTGCCTATCCTATACCCTTCCAAAAACAGGTGTAATTGTTTTCCCTGAGTGACCCTTCCTTAACGAGGCGAGTCTTCTGCAGGCCAGCAATATCAATGTTAAGGCGATTGAGTTCGGCATCAATCACAGCCGTTTTTCTCACATCGTCAATATTGGTCAAGTCAGTGGAAAATCCTGGACACATGGTTCTCACATTCCAGGTTGCAAGCCGTAGCTTGAGGTTTCTAATTTTCTGTTTATTAGTACCTGGTGCATTGGTTTTACAGCCTGCGATCCAGATTTTGTCCTAGCCCCAAGCACCCGTTGAAGCAGGCAGGCTGTGGTGATCAGCACCCAATTGGCCGTGGGCTGCCCAGCTTGAGGCGGGCGGTAGCTGATCAGTGACACCTGTAGGCGTCTCCCACCGTCAGAGGTAACGCGTGGCACCCAATGTCTACGCCAATTGACAGGGACTTATAACCCGTAACAGCTGCCTCTCGCTTTGATTCCGAGACCAGTTAAGACCAAAGGTGGAGTTATTGCCTCTTCATAGCACAAAGCCTGGGCTAAAATATAGAGATCATGTGTTGCCCATGCAGCATGATCCCTCTCTTGGCCTGCCTAGTTCACTCCAGAGGAAAGGTAACACCTCTACATCTGGAACAAGACAAGCTGCAGAAGCTGCCGGATCAGCAAAGCAATGCTCTAATTGTCCGCCTGTCGGAGCTTCGATCCTAGACTAGCCGCCAGCCAAGGCTCAGGGCCTGGTCTGCCTTGCCATGACATTTTGTCTTTAGGTTGCATTTCCTCGCACCAGGGTAAGGCTTGTACCCTCCTAATTGCGCTCTTCCACCCGAAGCCGTTGGCACAATGTGGGGTGTCGGGTTTGGTAAGCGCCGCCCAACGCTCGGCGCTAATAGAAAGCAGGTAGTACCGTCTACTGTTATACGGTAGCTCAGTCATATCTGACTAAGACCTGACACCAATAAGTACATTAGAAAGTAAGTAAATAAGTAAGTACACAAGTAAGTAAGTTAGAAAGTCAGTAAATAAGTACAGGAGCCGGTTACTCCTCACTGTGTTAAACAGTAAAACAACCTGTCTACACGCCATGCGGCTTATGGCACATTTGTTGCTACACGTCATGAGGCTTATGGCACATTTGTTGTTAATTCCATACTTTATAGGCCACCCGGAACTCGATGGGTCACGTGCTCAGTATCAGGTAGATCACCTTTACGTTCTATAATATGTAAGCTGGATCGATCGCGGAGCACATGTGAATTTAAAAAGCTCCGCTTCGGTGGAGATTTAAACGCATGACCACACGGAAATTTTTACTTTTTTTGGTGCATATCCCTTACAGGACGTTGCAGTCAACACCAGCAGTTTTCAGCTGCTGTTGATGTACTAGGCAAGTTTTAGGCTCAGTAGTTTGCCATTGCTTTCTGAATGACCGGCTCACATAACCCCGTGAGTTACCAGCGCGGCTCGATCCGCTGCCGAATCTCGAGTAGCTGTTTTCCCCCACGTGAATATACGGGATTACGAACAATGTCGTTAACACCTTGGCCAGGTAGTTTTATATAGGGTGTATTTTTTATGACTAGGTTTTTTGAAAATATTGCCTTTCCAAGTTTTGTATTCACCCTCTGTGAACTCATGCAACATAAAAGGTAAATACAAAACTTGTAACGGCAATATTTTCAAAACACCCATAGTCATTATAAATCCACCTAGTATCTGTATAACATGTAGATATTTCATTATTTTATGTTTATAATATGGATTCTAGCAGCTGCTACCGGGTTAGTGCACTGTGTTGCGATTCTCCTTGTGTGAACTATGGGAGGATACTGAGCACTTATGGAGATGTCCTGTGTAGCGAAAGTAATCCTATCGGAAAGCTGTATTGGCATATAATGGCTATATTGGTCAGTGATAATGATATGATGGCGCTAACCCATTTTGTAATCCTGGAAGCAAGGAGAAATGGACGGCCAATCTTTTCCTCATTTAACAAGCGAAAAGACGAGGCGATGACCCCGGACAAACAGTGTTCATGATATTACTAGCGGAGTTCGCTATCAACTTCGCCAGTGCGCCTCCGATTAATTAATTAGGATCATAGTTAACTTCGCTAGTGATCATCAAGTTATAAAATTATCATCTTAAAAAAAAATTGTTTCAGTGTCGAGTGTATGCTTTGCAGATATAATTTTAACTGCGGAATCAAGAACTGAAACTTAACTTTTCCATTGTGGCCGTTCGTGCAATCCATCTTTAAACTGTGCCCGATATTATGAGCACCCCACCTGCACAGCTTAAAGATACTGAACAAATTTCAAGAAAGGTTGCAGTCGGATACATCATAAATTATGCTCTCGCTGGTGTTTCATAGACGCCGATAACTTACCCACATAAGGTAGATGTTTCTGAAACAGGTGTCTCAAACTATGTGTAGTTTTACTATCGCGTTTCCTGTTGATATTGAATTGATATTCCTGATGTCAGGAATGTAAAGGAACCTTCCGTGTAATGTTCTAACCACAGGACATTTGTGAATAATCATCGAAGTACTACTCTCGACATATACAATGAAACATTTACTTTCAAGTAAGTACCACACCAAGTCAATATTTATTGTCACGTAAGTAGAACATGTCCTATTTTTGTCACATAAATACAACACCACGCCAATATTTATTGTCACACAAGTATAACATAACGCCAATATTTATTGGCACGTAAGTACAACATCACGTCAATATTTATTGTCACGTAAATACAATACGACAAGACGCTTGCCAGTCGGTCTGTTAGTCTTGTGTTCAAATCCTAACCCAGGCAGGGATTTATCTTTAAGCTGACCAGTGCTGTTAGGTGGACCCAGCCTGAAGTAGTTATGAGGAAATACACTGAGACGTAAAACTACTGGCCACATCATCCTTCGCCTGTCCATTGGTCTATACAGATATGGAGTCAGCAGCATCTCATCTTATCTCATCTCATCTCATCTCATCATGTTCCTCTTGTACCTTGCAGTGTCGAGGTGAAGTATAAACAGCGGGAGAGTGCTCACTTATGGGATTCATGTATCGATATTCCCATGGACTCTTTTATTCCCTGCGTCCGTCGTTTACGTGGTCGGCCTCTTCCTCTACTTCCATCTGGTCTGTACATAATTTCTTGTTGTTGTATACTGTTAGTCGGTAACCTACTTCCATGGCCAAAACATTTGACTTGCTGCCTTCTAATAAAATCTAGTGCAGCTATAATCTCCGCTTTAGTCCTGATTTCTTCATTTCTAATCTTATCTCTTCTTGATACATTGAGTATTCTTCTTGGGAATCTCTTTTCTGTTGTGAGTTTTCTTTTCTCTTTTTCTGTCATTGTCCTGGTTTGGCATTGGTAACATAGAGTTGGTAGGAAGATTGTGTTGTAAAGTACTTTCTTAGTAGTTATTGATACATGTTTGTTCTTTAGTATTGGTGCCATTTGTCCAATGAGTTGGTTTGCCTTATTGCATCTATTTTCGATCTCGTCTTCTGATTTGCCATTTGATGATATTATACTTCCTAGGTACATGAAGGCTTTCGATAAAGTGAGACATTTCGACATGATAAGGATGCTTGAAGATCTACAATTAATCAATCAATCATGTGCCATGCCGGAAAGCGTGAGCGGTCATGACTCGCCATTTCACTTGATCACCAGAGTCGTGGATCAGCTCAGTGTTCCCGTCTCGCCCATGCCATGTGGCCAAGCCATCCATGTATTTTCCTCTCGGTCTTCCTCTTGGTCTGTTCCCTTCGATCTTGCCAGATGTCACTAAGTTCTCCAATCCATTTCTTCTCATAACATATCCACACAATTTTGACTGTCTACGTGTAATTTCTCTAATCAATTTACGATTTTCATTTGCCTCCTATAGTACTTGGTCATTGGTTTTTCATTCTGTCCATGGTATTCTTAGACTTGTAAAAATTATATATTGGAAACAACAAGCTGCCATCAGAATTGATAATGATGTAGGTCAATATACGCCTATTAAAAGAGATGTGAGACAAGGATGTGTAATGTCTCCAGATCTTTTTTCCCTGTACAGTGAAAATATTTTCAAAAACATAGAAGATATGGAAGGAATCAACATTGGGAGAAGATACATCAATAACATTAGATATGCAGATGATACAATCTTGATTGCAGACAATGAACAGTGTCACGGGATACTGCGAGTTTAGTGATTCCCCGATAAACTAAAATATAAAATTTCTTGCAATGTATGAGGATGGGAAGTTATTGACCTTTAGTCAGAAAAACAATCGAGCACTTCAGTCTTGAGTGAGGACAAAGTGACGGTCATTGACCGAATGGTATAGAAGTCAGATACAGTTGTTATCAGGGGTCATTGACTGAAGATTTCACCGGACAAACAACGTTGAGACGATCGGATTGTGGAAAACACGAAGTCATTGATCAAAGAGTTGGAAATGTTTGATGTACGACGATGAGTGGGGAAAACGGGAATTAGCGGAGGAGACGAGACGGAGCGGACAAAAGCGAATACGTGATTTCACAGACCTTTGATGGGAAATAACGGCAAATTCGATTGTTGATGTAGGAACATCAAAAAGGAACGGAGAATTGGAACCAAGGTATAAATAGTTGGGAACTTTTTTTTTTTTTTTTAGTGTGCGACCAACTAGACGGAGAATGGTTCTATGCGTCCTTAATAAGAATAGAAATATAATGTCCCTAATTGTTTAGAGGCGATGGGACAGTGGTGCTTATGTGCTTGTGTATTTCGATTCATGGACTACCATAGATAGTATAAGGTAATCAAGCTTCAGCTTAGTAATCTAGCATAGTGAACTAGGTGTCTGTGCTTTGCTGTTACCATTTCCTTCTTTTAACTAATCGTCTAGAATTTAATGAACTCATCTGTCTTATGTCAGAGTATCGTTCGGTAGCGTCTGAGTACGGCCGGAGGCATACTCTCACATAAGAATTAGTCTGAAGCAGGCTGATATTACCTGGTTATCTATCTCCCACAGGTTCTACGACAAAAACTCCTGACATACTCAGAGAAGATAACAAAGGCACTTCACTTGTGCAGAGATAAATTCCTTCACCAGAACAACTAAGAACATAGCCATTTAATAATCGTGGGCAGAGATAACTAATTGCAAATAAGTGAACTCTGTAATTAAAGAATATCCAGGTTAAGAAAGCAATGGAAAGGACGTTAATTCTATAAAGGCAGAGCGACATAAGCTACATATATTTGACTTGTGTACTAATATAACAGAAACCATGGAGAACTCAAGAACAGTTTCCATGCCTACAAAAAGTGTTAATTAACTAACTGGAGACAGTGTGTCAAACCTATATAGTCTATATACATACAGTGTTAGACAGTGGTGATGTGTTTTCAGTGATGGATTTTATTAACTTTCGAAAAGGGGAATCTGTCGAATTCAGAGACTTACCGTAATCTCATTATTTCATGGTGATCAGACGTTGAACACTTTCTAAATATTGGAATACGCCCAGACTCAGTCGGAGAGGAGCATCCCCGGGTGAGAGCTGTCCACATATGTGTGATGTATTGTCGCATGGCCGTATACGGATGAGAGATGTGATACGGAACATAGACATACAGAGTCCTATTTCACACTCACAATAGAATACACTACAAATTACATATACACATTCAATACATACAACTGACATAGTTTTCAGCATTAAATATTTTATTAATTGTTTGAGGAAACTGTTGTCGGGGTATGTTATGAAGGAATAAAAGAGAGAGAGAGATAGAGAGAGAGATAGTGAGGGGAAGACATAACGGGGCAGTGTAGACAAAGGGCTGACAATATTTCCAAAGTATAAGTAGTATTTTAAAGGTGTGCTTGTCGACACCACTTTCCCCAAGGGACGACGAGTTACATTTAATGGGGGTACGTCCATTGGGATATATTGTGAATTTAAATGAGAACAGGTCCAATATATATATATATATATATATATATATATATATATATATATATATATATATATATATATATATATATATATATATATATATATATAGGGTGACTTTATAGGAGAGCACGTCTATGGGATATATATAGTGACTAAATGTGAGCAGGTCCAGAGGATATATATAGTGATATTGCATTATATATTTGGGCTACATTACATTGCTATTGGGGACATTTTTGTCGGGAAAATAAAGATCCAGACAGGGTGAATGTGGATAGGTGTTCAGACACAGTACATACCTGTTCACACTTTACACGTCTACATAAGTCTTACTCCTAAATCTCCTCTTGTGGTTGAGAGATTGGTTGTGGTGTACTGTGTGGTGTCATAGATAAATAAATATTTATATAGACATAGATAAATAATTATATATAAATAAATATTAAATTTATATAGTGAGTAATTACTTACTGCCTTGAGGTGTCTTTACTCAACCTGCTGACTCACTTTCTTTAACTATGGCAACTCCTAAACTAACTACGGCAGAACTAAGGGCAAAAGGGGAAGAAATTGGTTTATCAGGTTCGGCACTAACCGATTACGTACAGGAGGTGGAGAGGGAACTTCGCCAAGCAGAAAGGGAAGATCGAAAGGCCGAGTTGGAATTGAGAAGGATGGAGTTGGAGAACAAGAGATTGGAAACGGAACAGGCCAACAAGAGATTGGAAACGGAACAGGCCAACAAGAGGTTGGAAGCGGAAGAGGCCAACAAGAACAGAGAACATGAATACCGCATGCGAGAACTAGAAATCAAAACACAAACTAAGGGAGAAACGGATGGGATAGAAGGAGGATCATCTTCACATGGTTCAACCAACATGAGTGGACATGGTTACCATGCCATGAAGTTTCCCTTAGCTGTTTATGAGGAATCTAAAGAACGATTTGACCAATACGCGAATCGCTTCGAAGCCATGGCAGTCGCTATGGGGCTGGATAGAAGCAGATGGAATCTTAAATTATCCCAGGGATTACGAGGTTCGGGTTTCGAGGTTTACTCACGCCTACCACCAGGACATGAAAACAACTACGAAGAATTAAAAGCCGCTTTGATGAAACACTATGAGATCACAGCACAAACGTATCGGAAGAAGTTTCGATCGGCAAAAAGAGAGCCGGGAGAGCTATTCGCCGCCTACAGTTTAAGGCTGAAATCATACCTCCAAAAATGGATGGATTTGGCAGAGTTCAAGAGGGACTATGAGAGTCTGGAAGAGCTGATGGTAGTCGACCAGATGCGCCAGCAAATGTCAGAACCACTGAAGACATTTTTAGGAGAACAAGGGGCGGAACGGCTTGATGTTGTGAATAAGCTGGCGGAAAGATTCGTAGAAGTCCATGGGGAAGCTAAAGAAACCAAGTATCAAACCACCAAAGGTCAGGAGAAACAGGACCGAAAGAAATATAAAAACTCGGAGGATAGGAAAGTGGAACCTTATGAAGAGCACTCAGAGAAGAGTCCAGAGAAGAAGAAGGATGGAAGACAGAGCCCACTCAACTCTCAACCGACACGACAGTGGTCTGAGAAGTGGTGTTCGATCTGCAAGTCGCCCTCTCACAACACAAAAGACTGCAGATCGAAAACGAAAAGCTCTCACTTCGCGGCCTGCCGCGTGGCTCCAAGGGCAGTTGCCACCGAAAAGGTCGAGGTCGTTGAAGGAATTCTGGACCAAGAGAGGCCACCTGTGGTCGAACTGATTGAAGTCAATGGCCAGCAGGTTACTTGTCTCTACGATACAGGTTTGGACGGGGAAGCTGTGATTGATGCCAGCCTGGTACGCCCAGACCAACTTACAGGGGAGACCATTGAGATACAGCCTGCAATGAGGAGTGCTGTTACCATGACGCTGCCAATCGCCAAGGTGGAGATTAAGTCCAGGTACGTCACGGGCATTATTCCTGCAGCTGTATTAGCTGACTCCCTATTTCCCGTGATCATTGGTACGAAATACGTGTTCTTGGGGGTGCCCAAACAGCCCGCCCACAGGGGAGCATTAGCCAGTGGATCTCAAGGGAAGAAAGAAGAGGCAGAGACACTATGCGACAACTCAGTGCTAGGGGAATTGCATACTGCCCAGAGGAAGGATACTACGTTGAGTCCTTGCTACAGGAAGCTGCAAAGAAGTGCTGAGCCACCAAAACGGGGACAGTACTTTCTGAGGAATCGACTGCTCTATCGGAGAGCTGGAAGGGGAGACAAACTGCACGAGCAGTGGGTGGTCCCAGAGACCCACCGTCCTCACATTCTTCAGAGTGGACACACCATAGCCGAGAATCGACATATGGGTGTCAGAGAGACATTGCAGCAGATTTCCGGCCATTATTGCTGGCCAGGAATGACCGGAGATGTACGCCGGTTAGTGAAGTCTTGCACAGAGTGCCAGAAGGCACCACCCAAAAATAGGACGAAGAGTAAAATAGCTCTTCAGGTGGAAGACAAAGTGGAAGTGTGGGGTCCAGCAGAGACCAATATACTCCAAGTAGGATGGAAAGGACCTTATCCTGTGGTAAAGGTTGTGTCCAAGAATACCTACGAAATCCGGATCAGGGAAGAACTGAAAAGTCTCCCTAGGCATCTCCTTCGGAAATATGAGGAGAGATCAGAGAGCAAATCTTCTCACCTTATGGTGATGGCAGCCATTGAGAAAAAGGTTACAGGTCCAGACGAAGACCAGAGATCCCAAGTACTACATAGGAGGACCTATGGGAACGTACGAGGTAGGTCAGATTTTCCAGCCGAAGAGAGGAGGGAAATCACACGTCAGGGAAAGGACAATAGTGAAACATTCGCTAGTAACCCAGTTCAGAAGGGGTGGGTAACGTCGGGAAAGACGCGGGATACCCAGGACTCCAACCGAAGATTGGCTGACCAGATCCAACATCGACCGAGATGGTCCTGGAAGCAAAAATCCAGGAGTTTTGGGAAAGACGATTCTGTCCAACGAGGACGATACTGCAGATCCCAGGAGGCAAAACTTGGGGAAACTAAGCGGATATGGAGGCACTGTTACAGTCAGGATGGGACGATCAATCTGTATTGTGAACCGTCGCTTACGCAAGTCGAAAGTAGGTCGACCGAACGTACAGGGGCGATGTACCAACATTAGTGTCTGTCATGAATAGGATATAGGCTATCAGTGAGATTGCCTAATGGATGGAGAGGCAATACCTTTGAGGGTACAAGCGGACCATCAACATTTTATGTGGTGGGCAACACCTCCCAGAAACTGAGTAAGAAACTTCTACCGGCTGAAAAGAATTATTCTACAGTTGAAAGAGAATGCTTGTCACTCGTATGGGCCGTACAAAAATTTCAACCATATTTGTATGGAGTACAGTTTACGGTCCGGTCAGAACATCAACCCTTGATGTTCCTAGCTACCTCGCAGAAGCTCAACGCACGGTTGATGCGAGTGGTCGTTGTTGCTGCAGCCGTACAACTTCACCGTGGAGTATATCCCTGGTAAGGAGAATGTAGGAGCGGATTTCCTATCTAGACATCCAGCTCCAGAGGAAGAGGAATAGGTTGGTGGATCATAGGAATCAAAACTCCAGTGAGGAAGAGTCGACGCGGTCAACTCTCTTAAGAGGGGGCCTATGTCACGGGATACTGCGAGTTTAGTGATTCCCCGATAAACTAAAATATAAAATTACTTGCAATGTATGAGGATGGGAAGTTATTGACCTTTAGTCAGAAAAACAATCGAGCACTTCAGTCTTGAGTGAGGACAAAGTGACGGTCATTGACCGAATGGTATAGAAGTCAGATACAGTTGTTATCAGGGGTCATTGACTGAAGATTTCACCGGACAAACAACGTTGAGACGATCGGGTTGTGGAAAACACGAAGTCATTGATCAAAGAGTTGGAAATGTTTGATGTACGATGAGTGGGGAAAAACGGGAATTAGCGGAGGAGACGAGACGGAGCGGACAAGAGCGAATACGTGATTTCACAAACCTTTGATGGGAAATAACGGCAAATTCGATTGTTGATGTAGGAACATCAAAAAGGAACGGAGAATTGGAACCAAGGTATAAATAGTTGGGAACTTGTTTTTTTTTTTTTTTAGTGTGCGACCAACTAGACGGAGAATGGTTCTATGCGTCCTTAATAAGAATAGAAATATAATGTCCCTAATTGTTTAGAGGCGATGGGACAGTGGTGCTTATGTGCTTATGTATTTCGATTCATGGACTAACATAGATAGTATAAGGTAATCAAGCTTTAGCTTAGTAATCTAGCATAGTGAACTAGGTGTCTGTGCTTTGCTGTTACCATTTTTTTCTTTTAACTAATCGTCTAGAATTTAATGAACTCATCTGTCTTATGTCAGAGTATCGTTCGGTAGCGTCTGAGTACGGCCGGAGGCATACTCTCACATAAGAATTAGTCTGAAGCAGGCTGATATCACCTGGTTATCTATCTCCCACAGGTTCTACGACAAAAACTCCTGACATACTCAGAGAAGATAACAAAGGCACTTCACTTGTGCAGAGATAAATTACTTCACCAGAACAACTAAGAACATAGCCATTTAATAATCGTGGGCAGAGATAACTAATTGCAAATAAGTGAACTCTGTAATTAAAGAATATCCAGGTTAAGAAAGCAATGGAAGGGACGTTAATTCTATAAAGGCAGAGCGACATAAGCTACATATATTTGACTTGTGTACTAATATAAAAGAAACCATGGAGAACTCAAGAACAGTTTCCATGCCTACAAAAAGTGTTAATTAACTAACTGGAGACAGTGTGTCAAACCTATATAGTCTATATACATACAGTGTTAGACAGTGGTGATGTGTTTTCAGTGATGGATTTTATTAACTTCCGAAAAGGGGAATCTGTCGAATTCAGAGACTTACCGTAATCTCATTATTTCATGGTGATCAGACGTTGAACACTTTCTAAATATTGGAATACGACCAGACTCAGTCGGAGAGGAGCATACCCGGGTGAGAGCTGTCCACATATGTGTGATGTATTGTCGCATGGCCGTATACGGATGAGAGATGTGATACGGAACATAGACATACTGAGTCCTATTTCACACTCACAATAGAATACACTACAAATTACATAAACACATTCAATACATACAACTGACATAGTTTTCAGCATTAAATATTTTATTAATTGTTTGAGGAAACTGTTGTCGGGGTATGTTATGAAGGAATAAGAGAGAGAGAGAGAGAGAGAGAGAGAGAGAGAGAGAGAGAGAGAGAGAGAGAGAGAGAGAGAGAGAGAGAGAGAGAGAGAGAGTAGAAGACATAACGGGGGAGTGTAGACAAAGGTCTGACAATAGTTCCAAAGTATAAGAAGGATTTTAAAGGTGTGCTTGTTAACTCCACTTTCCGCCAGGGACGACAAGTGACAAACAGGACCTGCGACATTTAGTAGATGCGGTTGTTGCACACAGTGAGCAACTAGGGTTAGAATTGAACTAGTAAGAAGACACAGATTATGGTCGTCACTGGGAAGAAGGAAATACTACAATGTGAGATACGAGTAAATGGGCATATTCTTAAGCAAGTTAATCGGTACAGTTATCTCGGAACAGTCATAACATTTGATGGGGGATGCATTGAAGAGATTAGAACAAGAATTGCCATTGCGAAGGTAGCCTTTTGCCAGATAAAAAACATACTGGCCAATAAAAAGATATCAATTGAAACGATAAAAAGAGTGTTGAAGTGCTACATAGAACCTGAACTTGTGTATGAATATGAAGCGTGGACAATGAGCAGTCAAGCTGAAAACATCTGATGGCTGTGGAAATGTAGTTTCTGAGGAAAATGCAAAGAATACCATGGACAGACAGAAACACCAATGAACAAGTCTTTCAAGAAACAAATGAAGATCGTAAACTGATTAGAGACATTAGACGTAGACAGTTAACATTTTTGGGCATGCTATGAGACGAAATGACTTGGAGAATTTGGTGACAATTGGCAAGATCGAAGGAAAGAGACCAAGGGGAAGACCGAGAAGTAAATACCTGATGGTATTCCTCGATGCCACCGTCTCAATCCATCCAGCATCATTTCTCTTGGTCTCCCTCTGCCTCTCTTCCCCTTGATCATTCCAGTTGTCACGATGTTCTCCAATGCCCCTCTTCTCATCACATGACCGAAGAAAGCTGTTTGTCTCTTTCTTATTGTTGTATACAATGTTATAGTTTCATTAGCCTATCTCAGGCAGTCGTTGTTAGTTACTCTGGCAGTCCAAGAAATTTGCAATGTTCATCTCAGGAACCATATCTCTGCTGCTTCTAATTTCTTCCTAATTTGTTCATTTACATTCCAAGATTCACTGCCATACAGCAAAACTGGTTCTACGTAGCATTTCAGCACTCTCTTTCTTATATTCAGGTATATATATATATGTATATGTATATGTATAAATATATAGGTCTTAGTCAGATATGACTGAGCTACCGTATAACAGTAGACGGTACAACCTGCTTTCTGTCAGCGCCGAATGTTGGGCGGCTCTTACCAAACCCGACACCCCACATTGTGTCAACGGCTTCGGGCGGAAGAGCGCAATTGGGAGGGTACAAGCCTTATCCTGGTGCGAGGAAATGCAACCCAAAGACAAAATAAGTCATGGCAGGGCAGACCAGGCCCTAAGCCTTGGTTGGCAGCTGGTCTAGGATCGAAGCTCCGACAGGCGGACAGTTAGAGCATTGCTTTGCTGATCCGGCAGCTTCTGCAGCTTGTCATGTTCCAGATGTATAGGTGTTAACTTTCCTCTGGAGTGAACTAGGCAGGCCGAGAGAGTGATCATGCTGCATGGGCAACACATGGTTTCTTTATTTTAGCCCAGGTTATGGAGAGGAAATAACTCCATCCCTGGTCTTCCACCGCCATGGGTCGTAGTTATTAAGCCTTTTTGAAGCACAATGTACCAAACTATCGTCTGTCAAGACGGAAAGGTGCCAATTAATTATATATATATATATATATGTGTGTGTGTGTGTGTGTGTGTGTGTGTCTGTGTGTGTGTGTGCGTGTGTGTGTATGCTGGATATGCGTGTTACATTTTGTATATCTATGTCTTCGTGTTATATTTCTCTGTGCGCACACTAAATAATACTCAAGGTTTTGAAATAACGATAGATGTCAATGAAAGAGGACAGGAAGACATGATTCTTGAATTGCATTAGAGCTTCCGCATGACGTGATTGAGTGGCAGTGAAACACCTTACTCAGAATTAACGGCGGCTCATGCAATCACGTACATGCTGCCAATTCACGCTCGGCTCCACTTCTCTTTCAGTACATGCCTTCCTGAGCCAGTAGCACAAGCCAGATATCAGATCTATCCCAGCCAACAACAAGCCACTCTGGTCATCTTTATCTTCTGTCTATAATGGAGGCACCACATGTGCTGGCCACAGAGACGGGCGACATTACCACGACCTTGCAGTCTACAAACCACACAACGGACAGCGTTTTCTACTTCTACAAGGTATAGATCACTTCCTTCAATGTTACTCTAGTTGTCTGTCAGTACATATGTCTGCATATTCTCAGTCTTTTCAGTGCATACGCCTTCCTCTTCTCATTCTTGTCACTACATGTCTCTTTCTCTTCTCATTCTTGTCACTACATGTCTCTTTCTCTTCTCATTCTTGTCACTACATGTCTCTTTCTCTTCCCATTCTTGTCACTACATGTCTCTTTCTCTTCTCATTCGTGTCACTACATGTCTCTTTCTCTTCTCATTCTTGTCACTACGTGTCTCTTTCTCTTCTCATTCTTGTCACTACATGTCTCTTTCTCTTCTCATTCTTGTCACTACATGTCTCTTTCTCTTCTCATTCTTGTCACTACATGTCTCTTTCTCTTCTCATTCTTGTCAGTGCATATACATATATCTTCCTCTTCTCAGTCTCGTCACTATATGTCTTCCTCGTCTCAGTCTTGTCAGTACATATTTTCAGTACATATGTCTCCCTCTTCTCAGTCTTGTCAGTATACATGTCTTCCTCTGCTGCTGCCTCAGCCACCACTGCCACCACCACTACTGCTGCCGTTGTTTCTAGTGCTATTTACCTGCTATCTCCTAACGACCGTCAATGACCCCACCCCAAGCCCTGCAGTCCGTTGCTGTCTCCTGTCCATATAATATATATATATATGTGTGTTCACCCCTGTCTCTAACTCCCTTCACCGTGTTTTTTCCTCGCTCTATTTCATTTGCACTGTGGATTCTAGAAGGAGAACTCTTTAGTTGTATTAGATTTTCTCACATGTATCTGTCTCATCATCATGCGCCATGCCGATAAGCGTGGACGGTTATGTTTCGCTGCCATCTCACAATCACCAGAGTCGAGGTTCAACTCCGAGTTCTTGTCTCCACCATTATATCTGTCTACGGCGACCAGTCATTACCTCTCAGGGATGTCTCAGTCATTACCAGTGATGTATCCGTTGTTAATATATTGTTTACACTCCATGTGCATATGTTTTTTCAATCGGATCAGAGTAAGTTAAGTGTGCATTTTCTTACTAGTCCTATACTCCTTCTCAGTTTATAAATAAACGCACATGTATTGTTGGCGCTCATAGGCGTAGTTAAACGAAGTAAGGATTAGAGGACGCACTAACACTTAAAACTTTAAAGCTATAGTTACTGACCAGGATTCGAACCTGTCGCCTCTAACTGAGGACAGCGCCTCGAATGTCATCTGAAAAATATTAGAAATTACCTGATCTCTCATGTCAAGACTGAAAATAATCTGAACAAGACAAGAAATTACCTCATCTCTCATGTCAAGACTGAATGTAATCTGAACAAGACTAGAAATTACCTGATCTCTCATGTCAAGACTGAATGTAATCTGAACAAGACTAGAAATTACCTGATCTCTCGTGTCAAGACTGAATTAATCTGAACAAGGCTAGAAATTACCTGATCTCTCGTGTCAAGACTGAATGTAATCTGAACAAGACTAGAAATTACCTCATCTCTGATATCAAGACTGAATGAAATCTGAACAAGATTAGAAATTACTTCATCTCTCATGTCAAGATTGAATCTAATATGAACAAGACTAGAAATTACCTTTTCGCTCATGTGTAAATTGAATTTAACACGAAGAAGACTAGAAATTACCTCATCTCTGATATCAAGACTGAATGTAATCTGAACCAGACTAGTAATTACCTCATCTCTCATGTCAAGACTGAATGAAATCTGAACAAGATTAGAAATTACCTCATCTCTCATGTCAAGATTGAATCTAATATGAACAAGACTAGAAATTACCTTTTTGCTCATGTGTAAATTGAATTTAACATGAAGAAGACTAGAAATTACCTTATGTCTTATATCAAGACTGATAGTCATCTAACAAGACTAGAAATTACCTTATCTCTCATGTCAAGACAGAATGTAAACTGATCCTAAATATGTAAAACGGTCTTCCATCTTCATTTCGGCGTCATCAATAAAGTTTGATGGTACCCCACGTGCACCTTGTGACATAATCTGTGTCTTCCATGGCACAAAGCCTGGACTGAAATACAGAGACCATGTGTTGCCCATGCATCTTGATCCCTCTTTCGGCCTGCCTAGTTTACTCCAGAGGAAAGATACACCAATATATCTGGAACAAGACAAGCTGCAGAAACTGCCAGATCAGCAAAGCAATGCTCTAACTGTCGGCTTCTCGGAGCTTTGATCCTGGACTAGCTGCCAACCAAGGCTTACAGCCTGGTCTGCCTACCATGACATTTTGTCTTTAGGTTGCATTTCCTCGCACCCGGATAAGGTTTGAACCTCCCAATTGGGCTCCTCCGTCCGAAGCCGTTGGCACATTGTGGGGTGTCGGGTTTGGTAAGCGCCGCCCAACATTGGGCGCTAACAGAAAGCAGGTAGTACCGTCTACAGTTGTACGGTAGCTCTGTCGTATCTGACTACGGCCCGATAAAAGTAACATTAAGTGATGGACTTGCAACATCACGTGATCAAGTAACATCAAGTGATCAACTAGTAACCTGAAGTGGTCAACTAGTAACATCAAGTGAGTAGCTTGCAACATCGAGTGATGGACTCGCAATATCGCCTGACCAACACGTAACATCAAGTGATGAACTAATAACATCAAGTGTTGAACTAGTAACATAAAATGACGCACCAGTAATATTAATTGATTGACTGGTAACATGAAATTATGGACTAGAAGTTAGTTACCACTCTAGACAGTATAACCATGGCGAGAGACAGGGACTGCTGGCTATCTGTTAGAGCCAACCTTGGTGGTGAAGATTGCAACTGAACTGATCTAATTCTTATTGGCCTTGTATGTCCATGTTGAAACCATAAAAGCTTTGCGGGGGAAGACAAGACACGGAAACACATCGAGACTGACTACTTCAATGGGATTAAAGATGCCTGGCCTAGCATGGGGCGAACCGCCACCTTTTTAATGTGCGTGTTGTTTCAGTAGAGCACCTGCAAGCACCTTGACATTGAGCGATGCGGCTTTCTAAGACAGTATGGGTACATTCTTAAGAAAATCAACCATGCCGAAACAGAGTGACCACCAACAGTGGGTTTAAAAGGTCTTAAAACACGCCTGTCGTAATATTTCAAGTTTAAATGTGCAATGGCCTCACAAACAAAATAACAGATCTCAAGCAGGTGGACTTGTAAAGTCTGCATTAATTCAGTGGGCAAAAGGCAGCAGTGAGAAAATGTGATTATACAACAAATTGGTTTGACATAAAAGGAAGTCAGAGGGGTGTTTATTTTGTTCCCTTATGTGTAGACGTATGTGCTAAAAACATTGTAAAGATTATTAGAAAATATATATGATCTTTTTGTAATCGGGCGAATAGAAATAACGGAACTTTGATAATCCGGCGACACCGTGAAACAAATGGGACGTGTGAAACTCGTGGATCTTCTTCTTCTTCTTCTTCGTTCATCCGGAGTTTTTTTTTTTCGGATGTGATTGCGTTGTGCCTGTTTACAGCAGAGCTGCGTTCTTGCGCCGTTAGGCCGACACATCCGACTTCTGCGGGCATTTGTTGACCGGGTTAACCTTCCCGGGGGTTTCTTAGGACGTTTGACTCTCACTGTTGTGGTGTTATCCCTCATCCCAGCTGGTCCATATAGAACAGCCAAAGATCCTGGTCAGCCCTCAAGGGAAGGCAGGGGCAGACCATGGGCATTCCCCGCCATCCAAGGAGGCTTCCATACTAAACTCGTGGATCTATTCCAAGAACAACGTGAAAAACAAAATGTATAACTCCAGGCAGCAAATAAAGACAACCGAGAAAACAAATATTGTAAGAGGCATATTAACTGAATCATTGCCGAAGGATAATATATCGCCAAATATGACATGCTGTTTGGAAATACTAGGGTTATCGTGTTATTTGTTTTGTTACATGGTATCTTCCGCATTTTCAATGTTCAGAGAACGAACACTTACATTATAATACTTGATCCTATGATTGTGTACCGTGTTTGGCGCGAACCTACTTTTTGTTTGCCACTGAAGCGGTTAACCAACAACGGAAAATCACACAAACTGGGTAGTTTTGAGTATCTATGTTCTTCTTTTTCATTCGGTCGCGGGAAATGTGTCTATAAATGCAATGTAGTCTCTTCTGTGAATTTCACTGATCTAAGTTCTCTGTTGGAGGACGATGAAAATGTGATTGCAGAAACTAAAAGTAAAACACATATTATTCTACAGAAAGTAAACCAAATAGCACCTTTATGGATTGGAACCGAGAGAACAACAAAAGTCAGAATACAACGGACATGCACATTTCCCATGGCAACATATGGTGCGATATTCTTCTTAATTTTCCAACCATTAAAGACAGAATACAAATTTGCAGAGCACGTGCCTACCTCAGAGTTAACACAAACACACAATACCCACTGCATAGTGAAATTAGGAAGGTGAAGGGCAGCAGGTTAAAAACAGGAGGGTCGTGGATGGGCCAAGCCGAAGACATTCTTCAACAGGTGTGTTCACTTGAGGACTTAGAACCTGGCGAGGAGTGGGTACAAGTGCCAACAGATTTCTGTACGTCCTTTTCTGTTTGCATCCAACTAGACAGAAAATGCAGACAAGAAAATCCGGTTGAAATGGAGGCGGGAGTAAACACGTTGATTTTCGAGAATTCGTTACACGGTGATGCTGTCAGTCGTCCGACATGTGAAAAGCTCATGGACCTTTAATGCTCAGGCCGGATGAAGAATTTTCAAGGAGGATTCTGGTGCTTTTGTTGAGACCACAAGTAGTCTGACTATGGAAGTCATGGCAGTAAGTAAAGCAATAACATGGCTCGAGACACAGACATTCACTAGGGCATGTTTCGTTAGTGACTCAATGAGCATGCTCAAGAGGATAGAGATGGGGTGGATCCGAGGAGAGTGGTTGCTGTCTTTGGAGCGGTCTCGGCTGGCAAAGATTGGTTTCATCTTCGTGCCAGGGCATGCGGGAGTACAAGGAAATGAGCGGGCTGACAAGCTCGCAGGTAACGCTACTGTGGAGGGCGGACGCGCCATGGACCAGGCTGACATTCTGATTGCTCTACAAGAAGTAA
Organism: Cepaea nemoralis; assembly: GCA_014155875.1. Taxonomy (NCBI): domain Eukaryota; kingdom Metazoa; phylum Mollusca; class Gastropoda; order Stylommatophora; family Helicidae; genus Cepaea; species Cepaea nemoralis. Next base: position 178,549 of record JACEFZ010011341.1, on the reverse strand, counting down.
GACTATTGCGAGAACCAAGTCATGACTGTCAATCTACAACCATGGTCAGCCTGCGAGAACAGCACATTAAAAGAGGTGTGACCAAACATAACACGATGCAGGAAGCCAAAAAAGATTGATAAACCAACACAGAACTGGTGTCGTTAGCCGCTACACGCTGCGGGATTTGCTGAGGAGGGGATCCGAGCACTTATGGACTGAATGGTTCGATGTGCAATGAGAATGATCTGTCGACTAACTAACTACTAACTAACATATGGTGCGACATTTTAATATTAGCAAATCAGCTGAAAGCAAATATCAGCAGGTGAATATACATACTACAGAAGAGTATTGCACGTTTATTGTACAGAAAGGTGAACATACGGCTCTGTTCAACAAGAACTGAATATAAAAGATAATTGGTTAGTAAACAAAACAAACCGTGGGAAATGAAATATTTTCCATGCGTAAAAGGTCATGAAAGTCTAGAAAAGAAAATTATGGAGGGAAGTGTACAGAGGACGCGGACAAGAGATCATATCGTATATGGGATGAGGACGGCACCACAACAGGGAGAGTCCCCCAGGAATGCTAACCTGGTTGAAAAGCGCACGCAAAAGTCAAATGTGTTGGCCTAAGGGTTTTGGCTCAAGGGTGGATACGAGACACACCGCAATTACGTCTGAAAAAACAGTCCGGATGAATGCAGACGAAGAAGAAGAAGAAGAAGAAGAAGAAGAAGAAGAAGAAGAAGAAGAAGAAGAAGAAGAAGAAGAAGAAGAAGAAGAAGAAGAAGAGGAGAAGGAGGAAGAGGAGGAGAAAGCGGGGGAGGAGAAAGAGGAGGAGGAGAAAGAGGAGGAGGAGAAAGAGGAGGAGGAGAAGAAGAAGAAGAAGAAGAAGAAGAAGAAGAAGAAGAAGAAGAAGAAGAAGAAGAAGAAGAAGAAGAAGAAGAAGAAGAAGAAGAAGTGTCCCGTGCAGAAATGTCCCCATCATCAAGTCTCGTGTCTCATGCAGAAATGTCCCCATCATCAAGTCTCGTGTCCCGTGCAGAAATGTCCCCATCATCAAGTCTCGTGTCCCGTGCAGAAATGTCCACTTGATCAAGCCTAGTGTCCCGTGCAAAAATGTCCCCATCGTCAAGTCCTGTATCCCGTGCAGAAGTGTCTCCATCATCAAGCCTAGTGTCCGTGCAGAATTGTCCCCATCATCAAGTCTCATATCCCGTGCAGAAATGTCCTCATCATCAAGTCTCGTATCCCGTGCAGAAATGTCGCCATCAAGTCTTCGACATTTCCCTCTATTATAAACCAGATGTCCGGTCGCTGTTGCTGTTATGTGCAAACTGTGTACCACACAACCGGTCTTGTAAGAAGTTGCATTACGTCGTCCCCACGAAACGTTAGCTGGATGAATACCTTGAGTTTAGGGATTGTAACTTCGTCTGGTTTTGGTTTGGGCTGTTGGCAGTGGCGCTTTATAAATCCCGTGGAGCACCGATTCAGGTTTAAAATATTCTTCAGAGTTTCAAATTCATCTTTCAGTGTGTCCTGGGTGCATATCTTCCTAGCAAAGTCAAACAGGGTCCGTATTAAGCCCCGTTTGTACTGGATAGGTGTGAAGCTCTAACTCTCATTAGAATATCTAGGAACGGCAACGCTTCGTTGTATTCGTGTTCCATAGATAGAGAGATGTTTTTATGCGTCATGTTCATTATGGCCTGCAACGATGTTGCTTGTAGCTCGTCTGTGGTGATACTTAGTATATCGTCCACATAACGACGGTAGAAGACCTAGTTGTTAATGTCGAAGGATCTCATTTTTTCTAGATGTGCCATGAAGATGTCTGCTAGAATAGGACCAAGAGGACTCCCCATTCACAATTGACTGGATCTCTTTCCTCATTTTTGCGTCCAGGTCCTCCGACTTGTTTACTTTTGGATCTAACCTGAATTTAGAATCATCTGATAATATATCTTCCATTTTACTCTAGTAGTCTGACTTGTCCATCAATACTGCCCCACTACCTTTGTCTGGTTTCAGAATTACGAGGGTTTTGTTAGCCTTTAACGCTTTTAAAACAGTAAGGTGTTCGTTGGTCAATGTACATGCCTGTTTAGAGAATGTTGTGCAATACTGGTGTTCTAAATCTACCAGTTTGGCCTTCAGCCACCCGACCGTCTCAGCAGACGTAGGTGATAACTTGGAGACTTGATCAAACAACATTTCAAACTGTGCTTGCGACTCAACACGGTTGATGTGTTTGGGCTTTATGCCGAATTTTAATCCGTATGCAAGGGCCTCAGTTTCAATGTTGTTGAGAACGTTCGACGATAAGTTCCTCACATACTTCTCTGGGTTGTCTAGTACTTACGTTGTTATCCTTTCAGTGCTGAGTGATTTGCCGAGGCTAGCATTCTCTGCGATTTTCACCTTGTACACTGTCTCTGTGCAGAATTTAGTGAACTTCAAGTAGCCGTACAAGCTCAATTACTCCTGTCTATCTGTTGATTTGTCGAAGCACCTTTGAGCAGTCTAATTCTATATCATCGCCAAACAATACATGCGCGTTTATTTATGAACTAATGTTAGTATTGGACCTTATACATAGGCACCTTGCCGTCTTGATAGACATGTTTGTTACATTGTGCTTCAAAAAGGCATAATAATTAAAACCCATGGCGGTGGCGAATGTGACTGATCAGACCAATTCGCGCTGTAAACGTTTGTCCACAGTGGATGCAAGATCATTTTCACCATTACGCTCCATCTTATGTCTCATGCTTTCAGTATGTGACCTATCTGCAATGATTTTCTCCATCCATTTCTGATATTTGCCCTCCATGCAACAAGTTCTGCGGCGACTTGCTCCCAATGTGCATTATCAATGCCTGTATCAATCATGTCCCGCTTACATATATCTTTGCATCGTAGTAGAGGCCGACCCCGAGATCTCTTTCCCATCTGTAATTCCCATAAAAAGATGTCCTTTGATATTCTACTAGTGTTGGACCAGTTTAGATTATATATAATTTATTAGTTTGATAATTACCATAATAACTTCTTTACACAATTCTTTCACCTTATAACTACAGTTGTATTAGGCCTCTTTTTAATGGTATCTGTACATGTCCTGCCAGTGGTGTTTTGTTCAGGGTATTTGTAAAGTCTCACTACTCGTTGTATGTAGAACAAATATGAAAAATTAAGTACATGATTCATCCAAAAAATGTGCTCCGCAGTCCATCGTGAAGCAATGTGCAGCGAATGGCTGTAGTCTTCTGGAGTAATTCTTCGCACTCCAATTAGAATAGTGTTATCAACGGAAGAAATAACAACCGACACGTTGCAGAAGATATTTGACAACCGACACGTTGCAGAAGGTATTTGAAAATTTGAAGAGACGTGTACAATCATGTCTTGAAGCCCGTAGTGGACATTTCCAACACCTGTTATAATGAATACTTCATTGGCACTGTCCAGACCCCGAATAACAGCGCTAGACCATAGCAGTAATTATTGTAATTTATTTAATGAATTTTTAGCATATTTTTTGATGACATCATGTACTTCATTTTTCAAATTCGTTCTACATACAAAGTGTAGTGAGACTTTACACACACCCGGTATTTATTACACAAGTGTTTCTGTGTCAACATCTCATCGTTAGGGACTTCAATAGAGATTCAAAACAATGTTTTCCCGTAGTGAATTTGAATAACGAAGACACAAACAATAGATTGCACGATTTATTGCCTGGCATATTTCGCTGCATCTCGTCAGGTACATACTGCAGAAATCACACAACTTAAGTGAATTAACTAGATAAATCCTTCAAGTTGAAACATACACATATTCGCACAGTAATGTCAATTATCTACCACGGTAATTTTAAGCTGACTAACATGTCTTTCTGTTTGCACAATTCTGGCTTGCGTTGATTGATCATAATTGCTTCTGCAAACTTTAACAAGCGAGTATTTTGTGTGTTGAACAACACGCGAAATGCAGTGTCTCTGTCCACCACATGGCCGCTTTCGATAATATGCCTACCAATTGAAGACGCCGGGAGCTTCCGGTGTGTCGGCCCCACGAGGCTAGCATCTCCTGTGTGTTGTATCTTGTTGACCCTTTGAGGTATGTGTTCTGACACTCGTATGTTAAGCTGTCTCTCTGTTTAACACGCAAAATACTCGCTTGTTAAAGTTTGCAGAAGCAATTATGATCAATCAACGCAAGCCAGAATTGTGCAAACAGAAAGACATGTTAGTCAGCTTAAAATTACCGTGGTAGATAATTGACATTACTGTGCGAATATGTGTATATTTCAACTTGAAGGATTTATCTAGTTAATTCACTTAAGTTGTGTGATTTCTGCAGTATGTAACTGACGAGATGCAGCGAAATATGCCAGGCAGTAAATCGTGCAATCTATTGTTTGTGTCTTCGTTATTCAAACTTCAATAGAGTGTGTATAATCTGCTGTCAGACTCACATGATTCATGTTACTGGAGAGATAACCTTTTAAATTGTTTTCCTCGAGTAGCCGTTCCTTCTAATGACCTCATTTATCATCAGAGTAACGTTTTAAGAAAGTCATCGTGAAAGCACGTGTATTCACAGAAGTGACGAAGTACACATGTTTCTTTCAAATAATCATTTGATTCCGCTAGTAGTGATTGGCCGGTCTCCCTGGTCTAAGGGTTACATGACTTTCTCCGCCATCCTGTATACTCTCGTGAGTAACGTGACGTGCGCGAGAATTGGTAGCGGTTCTCTCCGCGTCGGTAACTTATTGGGTATGTGAGCCAGTCGCTCAGAAAGCAATGACAAACTATGAGCGTAATCTTGCCAAGAAATCAACAATCAGCTGAAAGATGCTGATGTTGACGGTGATGTCCTGTAAAGAATATGCGAAAAAAAAAAAGAAAAAAAGTAACGATTGACTTCCCGATTTGTGTTATTTAAATTGCAAATCACCATCATCACTTGCCATGCCAATAAGCGTGGGGGTCGTGTTTGGACAACCCACACGATCACCTGACTCGTGGATCAGCACTGTGTTCTTGTCTCGACTAAAACACATGGCCAAGTCATCCAGATAGTTACTTCTCTCTCTTCCTCTTGTTACTTTCCCCTTAATCTTGCCAGCGGTCACCAGGTTCTCTAGTTTATTTCTTCGCATAACGTGCACAACAAATGTTTACCATCTAGGTCTAATTTCGCTAATCAGCTTACTGTTTTCATTTGTTTCTTGAAGGACTTGGTCATTGGTTTTTCTGTCTGTGCATTGTATTCTTTGCATTTTTATCATCAAGTTCTATGTAGCACTTCATAACTGTTTCTCGTTGCAAATGACATCTTTTAATTGATAAGTATGTTTTCCATCTTGCTGCAAATGGCTACCTTTGCCATTGCGATTCTTGTTCTAATCTCTTCAAGGCATCTGAGGTGTGTAATTTGAGTGGAGAGATAAATATTCTCAAATAGTGATTGCCAACTACTAAAAGAAAGCCGGAAGCCGCTCATGAGAACCGGATCAGACAGTTCTGGAAGGATTATACTAAGGGGTCAAGGAAGGTTTTCATGTAGAAGGCTAAGAGAGCGAGGAAAAGCACTGCCGTCAAAGAGGAGGATGCTCACTCTTACATAAACTGCAGACTAGTATTCTTCCTGTCACATAGCTATCCTGTTATGAACCCCCCAGTTTGTGTTTTAGCACTATTACACTAATATGTAACACTGCTACACATATGTAAAAATGATAAAAGAATGAAGTAACTCTTCTTGAACAGGTTAAAAAGATTATAATGGATGTCGGGGGCAAAAAGAAAACCCTAACCTGCACAGTTCGCGGCGATTGCACTAGCCAGACGGCCTTAATTCCTGAGACTCAAATTCCTTCCCCCCCCCCCCCCTCCTCCTGCCATACATCGCAAGGTACTATATTAGCAGTAAATGACAGTTTGACAGTTTTTTTTTTGTATGAAAGATGATTATGTCACGAAACAACACATTCGATAATAGGATAATGAATGAAAATGACTGTCAGTCGCTGTAGTAAGTACTCCGCAGCAGAATATGGGATCTAGCCTAATAGGATGGGTGGTGAAGTCTTCTGCTCTTAGATAGTTTTACTTTGGGTTTACAGTTCTTATTGCTATTGGCTTTGGTGTTGGTGACAAGGTATCTAAAGTTAGTAATGTATTCAGCTTTGTTGTAAGGCAGTTCTTGGTGGAACAATTGGACTCTAGGTAGTCTGTGGCTGATACATGATCTTCACTTTTGGCTGTTGTAAACAAGTGAGATCCTTCACCAATCAGCGGTGAACTTAAATGTAGGGGGAAAAAACGTTGGAAAAACGTAGCTAAAAACAACCACTGTTAAAAGAAAAGAACAACAGACATGTTCCCGCCATCATCAGAACTTTGGGTATAGTATTATCTAACATGGCTAGCCTTCCCCAGATGTCACTATCTTGGGCTCCAAATTGGCATTATGGATTTTCCTATACGCTGCTTGCAATCGGTTAAGGGAATGTGTGATTGGTGCGAGGATGTGTGTATGGGTGGGGGATATGTGTGGGAGAGTAGGGAATGTGTGATGGTTGGGGGAGGCATGTGTTGTGGTGGGGGTGTGTGGGTGGGTGATGTGTGCGTGGATGGGGAATGTGTGGGTGGGGGTATGTGAGTGACTTAGGGATGTGTAGGTGAGTGAGGGATCTGTATGTGTCGGGGCGGGATGCGTGAGTGGGTGGAGGATGTGTATCGGTGGGGGTATGTGTGATCGAGAGATGTTTATTTGGGGTTGGGTGGGTGGAGTGTGTGGGTGCGTAGTGGAGGATGTGTGAGAGTGTGTGTTGGTGGATGGGTGGGGGGATGTGTGTGGGTGGGTGGGGAGAGATGTGCGGTGTGTTCGTTGGGGATATGTGTGTGGTGTATAGGTGGGGGATGTGTGTGTATGGGGGATTTGTGTGGTCTATGGGTGGGGGTATGTGCGGGGTGGGTGGTTGAGGGTATCTGTGTGAGTGTAGGTGGGGATATTGTGTGGTATATGGGTGGGGATATGTGTGTGGTGTGTAGGTGAGGGATGTGTGGTGTTATGTGGGTGTGGGATGTGTGGGTGAGGGATATGTGTGTGTGGTGCGTGGGTTGGGAATATTGTGTGGTAGGGGATGTGTGTGATGTGCGGGTGGAGGTGTGTGTGGTGGGGGATGTGGGTTATGGCATGTGTGGGTTTGGAGAACGATGTATGTGTGGGTGGTGGGGTGTGTGTGTGTGTGTGTGAGTGGATTGGGGATGTATAGGTAGTTAGGGAGATACGTGTGTGTGTGTGTGTGTGTGTGTGTGTGTGTGTGGGTGGTGTAGTGTAAAACTGAAGAGTTAACGATTCCCAGATGGACGACTGTATACCCGACTAACCAGGTAGGAAAAGGGTTAACAACAAAGGAGTGACAAAGCGCATGTGTTTCTAGGTCAAGACCCAGAATGAGGCCAACACGACAGGTAAACTGCAGAGTGGAAATATTGGTTTGCGACAAAAGCGGAGAGTATTATTGGATAGCAGATTGCTGTCTGAACGTATGAATAACGGAAAAGATTCAGAGCTGGAATTTTCCACTAAACAATGATAATGCAGTCTGAATGCGAGAGGTCCAGCAATGTCAAGGACTATGCGGCACAAATGACCGATATAAAGAGGGTCAATTCTTTGTGTAAAGTTAGTGTGTGTTCCAAACTGACCTGACGGAGATATGTTCTTGAGTGGGAATAGAAATACACGTCCCTAAAGATAGAAAGAGGGGATAAGAGTGTGTTATTCGCTTAGTGTTATTTCGATTCCAGGAACATAGATGTTTATAAGGTATTAAATTAGTATAGTATAGTTGTAGCATAGGAATATAGATGTGCGTGTATTGCCTTTATCATTACCTGCTATTAGTAGATAGTTTAGACTTTGATGAATTCATATGTCTTATGCGGATGTTCACTTCGGAAGCCTTGTCATTATGGCTGGAGAAGGACACTTGCATAAGTAGGAGTAAGGGGCAGATGCTTATCACGGTATTTGTTATCCTTCCACACAGGTTCCACTCTCCTAGTGAAATCAGAGAAGAGATGAAGAATACTCCAATTGAACAACTAAAGTACTTACTTAGAACAAAACCAAACATGGACATGTTTGAAGATGAATAAATGATAAAGCATAGTAAAATACAGAACACGGTATGCTCAACCGAATATACCACTAAGGCCCTGAAAGGGAAGAGAGATTAACCTGTGGCAGGCAGGGATACTTAAAACTACAGACAGCTGATAGGTACAATGAATAAAGAATAGACAAGTAAGAACAGTGCTATTACGATAAGACTAATAGAAGAACTGTGACGATGTGGTGGTTGTTTCGATGATGGATATTTACAGTCATGAAACAGATTCAGGTGCATTCCTAAACTTACGGGACTGTTATTACGGTACCTTGACTCAGTGGTGAACGGTTTTTGTTTTTGCATTCAATCACGGATTTACCATCAGATTCAAGCATACGGATCATCCCGGGTGAGCTCTGTCCTGTTTGATGTGCTGTCCTGTGATCTTGAAGAATGAAAGGCTGAGAAGCAACAACGCTGATAGACATTCAGAGTTCATATCTGGCAACCACATTAGAAAGACACTATCAACTACATAGACAATATCCATACATACACCAGACATAGTTTTTTTTTATTAATAAATCTTTTATTTATTGTTGAAAGGAACTGTTGTCTGAGTATGTGTTGAGAGAATAACAGAGAGAGTGAAAGAAATAGATATATGGAAGGGAAGACAGAAGGGAGGGGTGTAGACAAAAGTCAGTCAATAATCCCAACAGATAATAAGTTTGAAGATGTGCTTGTTGATTCCAACTCTCTCCCGGGAAAACAAGCGACATAATTGGTGGAGCGAGCGGGATACGTACATACATTATACCCATATGACCTGCATATTGGCACAGGCATAGCGGAGTACATGCATGTTGGGACATACTGATTGGAATAAAAAGAAGTATACATTGATGACTTTTAATGGAAGGACGTCCATTGGATATATGGTGCCATTACATTTATGGTAGAAACATTTCATTAATGCTGGTGACTTTGCAGTGAGAAAGTTCCAGACAGAGTGAATGTGGATAGGTGGTAAGACATTACATACCTAGTCACACGGTCACACGTCTACATAAGTCTTTATCCTATATCTCCTCTTGTGGATGAGAGAGTGGTTGTGAGGTACTGTGTGGTGTTGGAGATTTATAATAATTAATAGATATAGATAAATGATATAGGTTCTAGGTAGATTATCGGTTTATAGTGAGTATTCTTTACTGCCTTTGAGGTGTCTTTACTCAACGTGCTGACTTATCTGCTGTAACTATGGCAACTCCTAAAGTAACTACAGCCGAACTGAGGGCAAACGGAGAGGAAATTGGGTTGGCTGGTTCAGACTTAACTGATTACATCCAAGAAAGAGAGCGAGAGATTCGTCAGGCGGAACGAGAAGATCGAAAGACTGAGTTGGAAGTGAGAAGAATAGAGGTGGAGACCAAGCGACTGGAAATGGAACAAGAAGCCAAGAAAATGGACCAGGAGACCAAGCGACTGGAAATGGAACAAGAAGCCAAGAAAATGGACCAGGAGACCAAGAAACTGGAAATGGAACAGAATGCCAGGAGACAAGAAATGGAACATGAATACCGCTTGAAAGAGTTAGAACTCAAGACACAAACTAAGGGTGAAATAGATGCAGCAGAAGGAAGTTCATCTTCACCTGGGGCAACCTACATGAGTGGACAGGGTTACCATGCCATGAAGTTTCCCTTGGCGGTCTATGATGAAAGCAAAGAGAAGATATATCAGTTTTTGGATCGGTTCGAGGCTATGGCAGTCGCTATGGGACTAGATAGAACCAGATGGGCTCTTAAAGTATCCCAGTCTTTACGTGGTTCGGGCTACGAGGTCTACACACGCCTACCACCAGGACAGGAAAATCAGTATGAGGAATTGAAAGCAGCTTTGATGAAACATTATGAAGTCACAGCAAAAACGTATAGGCAGAAGTTTAGATCGTCTAGACGAGAGCCGGGAGAACTATTCGCCGCCTACAGTCTGAGGCTGAAATCCTATCTCCAGAAATGGATGGACTTGGCAGAATTCCAGAGGGATTATGAGAGTCTCGAAGAGATGATGGTGGTAGACCAAATGCGAAAGCAAATGTCGAAACCTCTCAGAACCTTCTTGGGAGAACAAGGGGCGGAACGGATTGATGTGGTGAATAAGCTGGCTGAACGATTCGTGGAAGTACATGGTGAAACTGAGGAACTAAGTACACAAACCAAAGGTCAGGAGAAAACCAGAGAAAAAGAAACCTAAAAACTGGGAAGGAGAAAAAGGGGAACCTTATATAAAGCACACAGAGGAGAGTTCAGAGAAGGTGAAGGTAGGAAACCAGAGCACCTCGAATTCTCAAGCGAAACGACAATGGTCGGAGAAATGGTGTTCATTTTGCAAGGCGGCCTCCCACAACACAAAAGACTGCAGATCGAAACCTAAAAGTTCTTACTTCGCAGCATGCAAGGTGATTCCTACATCGGTGATCACAGACAAGGCTGAGGTCGGCGAAGGAGAAAGGAACAAAAAGGACACACGGAAACCTAGGAAGGGAACAGAGTGCACTCACTGCCAGTCGACAACACATAATACTGTGGACTGCAGATGCAAGGCAAAACACGCCAATTGCATAACCAACCTCGAGGAATCAAAAGAGGAAGGCAAGGAAACGGTCAAGGAGATGAAAGACACTCAGGACCAAGAGAGACCACCTGTGGTTGAACTTATTGAAGTCAATGGCCAGCAGGTTGCTTGTCTCTACGATACCGGTTTGGATGGGGAAGCGGTGGTGGACGCCAGCTTAGTAAGCCCAGACCAATTTACAGGGGAGACCATAGAGATACAGCCGGCAATGAGGAGTGCTGTTACCATGACGCTGCCAATCGCCAAGGTGGAGATTAAATCCAGGTACGTCACGGGCATTATTCCAGCTGCTGTATTATCTGACTCCTTATTTCCAATGATCATTGGCACGAAATATGTCTTTTTGGGGATGCCCAAACAGCCAGCCCACAAGGGAACAGTAGTCAGTGGATCTCAAGGGAAGGAAAAAGAGGCAGAGACACTATGCGACAACTCAGGGATAGGAGAATTGCATACTGCCCAGAGGAAGGATACTACGTTGCATCCTTGCTACAGGAAGCTGCAAAGAAGTGCTGAGCCACCAGAACGGGGACAGTACTTTCTGAAGAATCAACTACTCTATCGGAGAGCTGGGAGGGGAGATAACCTGCATGAGCAGTGGGTGGTTCCAGAGACCCACCGTCCTCACATTCTTCAGAGTGGACACATCATAGGCGAGAATCGACATATGGGTGTCAGAGAGACCTTGCAGCAAATATCCGGCCATTATTGCTGGCCAGGAATGACCGGAGATGTACGCCGGTGGGTGAAGTCTTGTTCGGAGTGCCAGAGAGCACCACCCAACAAGCGAATTAAGAGGAAACTAGCTCTTAAAGTGGAAGACAAAGTGGAAGTGTGGAGTCCAGCAGAGACCAATATACTCCAAGTAGGATGGAAAGGACCTTATCCTGTGGAAAAGGTGGTGTCCAAGAACATCTACAAAATACGGATCGGGGAAGAGAAGAAAAATCTCCCTAGACATCTCATTAGGAAATATGAGGAGAGATCCGGGAGCAAAGCTTCGCACTTTATGGTGATGGCAGCCATTAGGACAAAGGTTACCAGTCCAGACGAATGACCAGAGATCGCCAGTACAACATAGGAGGGCCTATGGGACAGTACGTGATAGGTCAGATTTACCCAACGACAGGAGGAGGGAAATCACAAGTCAGGGAAAGGACAAGAGTGAAAGTTTCACCGGTAACCAAGTTCAGAAGGGGTGGGTAACGTCGGGAAAAGCGAGAATTACCCAGGACTCCAACCAAGATTGGCTGACCAGATACAACATCGCCCAAGATGGTCCTGGAAGCAAAAGCCCAGGAGGTTTGGGAAAGACGACTCGGTCCAGCGAGGACGAGGTGGAACATCCCCAGAGGAAAAGCCGGGGGAAACCAAGAGGACATGGAAGCAGTGTTACAATCAGGATGGGACAATCCGTCTGTATTGTGAGCCGTCGCTGAAGCAAGTCGAAAGTAGGTCGACCGGACGTACAGGAGCGAGGAGCCAACACTAGTTTCAGTCGTTAGTAGTATAGTAGGGTGTCAATTAGAGCGCCTACTGGATAATGAAGTGAGCCAGGTGAAGATCCAATCATATCATCAACACGTGATGTTAATAGCTACTTCGCAGAAGCTCAACGCACGATGGATGTGATGGACGTTGTTGCTGCAACGGGACTTCACAGTGGAATACTTTGGAAAGGAGAATAGTAGGAGCAGATTTTTATCCAGACATCCAGCTCCGGAGGAAGAAGACTAGGGTTGTGGATCATGGGAATCAAACCTACAGTGAGAAAGATTCGACGCGGTCTAATCTCTTAAGAGGGGGCCTATGTCATGGAAAATACTGCAGTTTAATGATTCCTTGATAACTTACATATCAAAATACCCAGGTAGGAGAAGGGTTAACAACAAAGGAGTGACAAAGCGCATGTGTTTCTAGGTCAAGACCCAGAATGAGGCCAACACGACAGGTAAACTGCCGAGTGGAAATATTGGTTTTGCGACAAAAGCGGAGAGTATTATTGGATAGCAGATTGCTGTCTGAACGTATGAATAACGGAAAAGATTCAGAGCTGGAATTTTCCACTAAACAATGATAATGCAGTCTGAATGCGAGAGGTCCAGCAATGTCAAGGACTATGCGGCACAAATGACCGATATAAAGAGGGTCAATTCTTTGTGTAAAGTTAGTGTGTGTTCCAAACTGACCTGAAGGAGATATGTTCTTGAGTGGGAATAGAAATACACGTCCCTAAAGATAGAAAGAGGGGATAAGAGTGTGTTATTCGCTTAGTGTTATTTCGATTCCAGGAACATAGATGTTTATAAGGTATTAAATTAGTATAGTATAGTTGTAGCATAGGAATATAGATGTGCGTGTATTGCCTTTATCATTACCTGCTATTAGTAGATAGTTTAGACTTTGATGAATTCATATGTCTTATGCGGATGTTCACTTCGGAAGCCTTGTCATTATGGCTGGAGAAGGACACTTGCATAAGTAGGAGTAAGGGGCAGATGCTTATCACGGTATTTGTTATCCTTCCACACAGGTTCCACTCTCCTAGTGAAATCAGAGAAGAGATGAAGAATACTCCAATTGAACAACTAAAGTACTTACTTAGAACAAAACCAAACATGGACATGTTTGAAGATGAATAAATGATAAAGCATAGTAAAATACAGAACACGGTATGCTCAACCGAATATACCACTAAGGCCCTGAAAGGGAAGAGAGATTAACCTGTGGCAGGCAGGGATACTTAAAACTACAGACAGCTGATAGGTACAATGAATAAAGAATAGACAAGTAAGAACAGTGCTAGTACGATAAGACTAATAGAAGAACTGTGACGATGTGGTGGTTGTTTCGATGATGGATATTTACAGTCATGAAACAGATTCAGGTGCATTCCTAAACTTACGGGACTGTTATTACGGTACCTTGACTCAGTGGTGAACGGTTTTTGTTTTTGCATTCAATCACGGATTTACCATCAGATTCAAGCATACGGATCATCCCGGGTGAGCTCTGTCCTGTTTGATGTGCTGTCCTGTGATCTTGAAGAATGAAAGGCTGAGAAGCAACAACGCTGATAGACATTCAGAGTTCATATCTGGCAACCACATTAGAAAGACACTATCAACTACATAGACAATGTCCATACATACACCAGACATAGTTTTTTTTTTATTAATAAATCTTTTATTTATTGTTGAAAGGAACTGTTGTCTGAGTATGTGTTGAGAGAATAACAGAGAGAGTGAAAGAAATAGATATATGGAAGGGAAGACAGAAGGGAGGGGTGTAGACAAAAGTCAGTCATAATCCCAACAGATAATAAGTTTGAAGAGGTGCTTGTTGATTCCAACTCTCTCCCGGGAAAACAAGCGACAGGTGGGTGGGTAGGGAGATGTCAGTTGGTGGGGATTCTGTGTATGGCTTGGGGATGTGTGAGTGGATGTGTGGGTTGGTGGGGGATATGTGTCCGTGGGTGGGGAATATGTGGTCGATGGAGGTATGATTGAGGGATGGGTGGTTGGAGGTGAGGGTGGGGAGAGGATGTATGGGTGGGGGATGGGTGTGTGGGTTAGGATGTGTATGTGGGTGGGCTTGGGATGTGTGGGTTGGTGAGGGGTGTTTGTGTGGATGGCGAGTGTGTTTGGATTGGGTGAACAGGTGAGGGCAGTGTGTGTGTGGGTTGGGGATGTGCGGGAGGTGGATGGGTCGGTTGGTGGGGTGTGTATGTGTCCCTAGGTGTGTGTGTGTGTGCGTGTTGGTAGGTGGGGGTGTGTGTGTGTGTGTGGGTGGGGTGATGTGTGGGTAGGTGGGATATGAGCCTCATAACATGGTAATTAGCCTTGTTTATGTTTACAACATTCATTTCACAATGTTATTTTTCCTATGTGCATGTATAATGCTCTTGATGAACGAAAGATGAGTAATTGGAAGGGCCGAATGTAAGACGGGCCTGCGTGCCCAATTTGTGACCCTTTTAAAATAAAGTTGATTTGATTTGATTGGATTTTGATTTAAGGGTGCCGTAGTCATACAATAAGTCCATACATCATCTGCCCTTTAACCTTTTCTCATCCATAAGGATAATTATAACAAGCACTGTTGGTGTAAACTTATAAGCTGTCACTTACCCTAAATGTTTCCAGAAATTCATCAAAATTCCCCGGAAGAATAAAAACACCAAATGCACTGAAACTCAGAATTTGCCAATGCACCCAGAGCCGAATTCGTCTCTGGTATTTAAGGCTAGGGATAATCAATTAGTTATCGTCTTCTTGCTATCAGGTAAACGGTAATTGTCACGCCTCACGCCGGTATTCTTATTATCACAGTACATTTCAGGGTGTTTCCCGCTATAAATCTCCATTCGCTTGTCATGTTAATTCCAAGTTGATATTTTCCGCGAGTCTCTAATAATTGAGTACATGGCAGTGTTTTTCCTTCCCGCACAGCTGGTAAACAAAAATAGAAATAAAAACACACTTCTTAACAAATGATCCTCCCAAGGGCGTAGTTTGACCATACATTTGTCCTCTTCTATTTACTCTCTACCTGCACGGACATTTTTTCCAGGTAATTTTACAATGCCGTAATCAACTTCTTACATCCCAGTCCCTTCAGGCTATCAAATGTTCTATGGTGAAATGCAGCACGATTTTCCTGTAAATTGTGCTCAATACTATCGTCTCGAACCAAGAAAATGTAGTTCGGTGTGCAACGCTATGTACTTTATCACTGTAGTACCGTAACACTGTAGTACTGTATCACTGTAGTACTGTATCACTGTAGTACTTTATCACTGTAGTACCGTAACACTGTAGTACTGTATCACTGTAGTACTTTATCACTGTAGTACTTTATCACTGTAGTACTTTATCACTGTAGTACTTTATCACTGTAGTACCGTAACACTGTAGTACTGTATCACTGTAGTACTTTATCACTGTAGTACTTTATCACTGTAGTACCGTAACACTGTAGTACTGTATCACTGTAGTACTGTATCACTGTAGTACCGTAACACTGTAGTACCGTAACACTGTAGTACTGTATCACTGTAGTACTGTATCACTGTAGTACCGTAACACTGTAGTACTGTATCACTGTAGTACTTTATCACTGTAGTACCGTAACACTGTAGTACTGTATCACTGTAGTACTTTATCACTGTAGTACCGTAACACTGTAGTACTGTATCACTGTAGTACTGTATCACTGTAGTACTGTATCACTGTAGTACTGTATCACTGTAGTACTGTATCACTGTAGTACTGTATCACTGTAGTTCTGTATCACTGTAGTACTGTGTCACTGTAGTACTGTATCACTGTAATACTGTAGCACTGTAGTACTGTATCACTATAGTATTGTATCACTATAGTACTGTATCACTGTAGCACTGAATCATTGTATAAGAAAATAATGCAGACTGACTGGCACCTTGCCGTCTTGGCACGCGATAGTTTGTAAAGTGGAGTATATTTGCCCATTCCCCTATGACCAGCGCCCCTCGCTATCAGGCTAACCCACTCAGACTTTTGAGGTACTTGTAATTGACGCCCCAAGTCAAGGACGAGAAATCATCATTTATAAAACTATTTAGTCGTTTTAGTCGTTGGATCAACATCACGGCACACGGTTTAACCCATAAGTGCTCCGTTTTCTTCCTAACTCAAACCTAAGTCTGGAGAAACTCAGCTCTATGCACGAACTCCGTTGCATTGGCGAGGATCCTGAAATGCTTTGGGTAGATTTTTAACTCGAAATTTTGCCCGGGCAGCGCCGTTAGGCTACTCTTTTTCGATTTCCAACTGCCAAGGGATTTTTTACGTGCGCAACAATACACACGGGTGTCCGATCTCACTACCCAGAGACCAGGGGAAATTACTGGAAGTCCAGGTGGATTTTTTAAATAAATCCTGGTACTCACCGGAGCCTGAATCCGGGACCTCCAGCACTCGAGGCGGACACCCTACCTCGAGACCACTCAACCCCCTTCTAAAAACCGCCTTCTATAAAACTATTGATTCGGCTAAAGAACCTACTTTCCAGTAGCGAAAGTTGCAGATTGCACGCACGTAAACGGTTGGAACGTGACACATTAGACCATTACCTTCATGTGTAAGCCTTGACAGAACAGATTCAGAAAATGTAGAACTCTCTACTTCAGATGAAACAACTGATCCATAGGAAATAGATGAACTTCTATTTGCAGACGATCAGTGCCTGTTTTATAGCGACGAGGATAGGCTGCAAAATCATATTAATAATCTGAGTTCAACATGCAGCAGATACAATATGATTATAAATACAGCCAAAACCGAAGTAATGCAAGTTACCAGAACTCCTGGTCCACTAAGTATACAGATAAATAGCACATGTCTTAAACAAGTTAAAGAATTCAAATATCTTGGAAGTATGATGACAGAAGATGGCAGATTGGACAGAGAAATCGAAATCAGATGCCAAAAAGCTAGTGCACTTACATACCAACTATCACCCTTACAGAAACATCCAAATATACCCATGTCCGCAAAACGACAGATAATAAATAGCATATTCACACCAACCCTATGCTACCAATCTCAAACTTGGACATTATCCAAATCACACTTTCGCAAAATCAACGCATGTGAAATTAAATGCCAACTTAACAATCCGAGACCGAGTATGAAATGCTGTTATTAGACAGACAGTGGGATCAACACCTTGTGCCACATTTATTGAAAGACAGTGGTTTGACCATGTCGTTAGAATGCAACACCATCAACTACCATCACTGGCCTTACATCAAAGATCATCTGCGACGAGACCAAGAGGACGTCCAATAAGAAAATGGATTGACGACATCAAAGACATTGTACAATCACATGGAATGACACTATCCAAATTATTCCTCCCCATCGACGCTTGACGGCAGAAGTGGAAGATGATTATGATGATGATCTCTCTCTCTCTCTCTCTCTCTCTCTCTCTATATATATATATATATATATATATATATATATATATATATATATATATATATATATATCCATTAAAGGGGAAAAAGCATTAAGCATATATATCTTCATCTTCATCATCACTTACCATGTTGACTGGCATTGGCCATCTTGCTTGTCCGTATCGGCAATCTCCAATAGCATGTATCAGTGTGTATGATGACACCACTTCGTGTCATGACAAACACATATCGGCTGACACCACTCAGTGTCATGACAAACACATATCGGCTGACACCACTCAGTGTCATGACAAACACATATCAGCTGACACCTCTCCGTGTCATGACAAACACATATCGGCTGACACCACTCAGTGTCATGACAAACACATATTGATACAGTCAACCTTTGTAAATACATTATGTATTGTTTTCAATTTTGCATCCCAAAAGCTTGCTTTCAGTTTCATTAATCCACTTAAAAGAAGCCGTGTGGGTAGTGGTATCCTCGGTTGTACTCTACAGGATTCTCTACAAAATACATCGTGTACTTATTTGCATACGTTATACAAACTTTATACATCAATTAAATGTTATATTTGACAAGTTGCGAAATACCCTAACAGAATCTGGAAAAATTCTAGAACGATGGCAGGAATACTGCAGCGGAATGTATGCTATGAATGACTGTGACGATATGAATTAAATAAATGAACCAATGACAGCACAGACAGAATATGAACCCTCATTAGTTGAAATTGTATGGCAATAAAGAACCTGAAGAATGGTAAATCACCAGCGTATGTCTGAACTAATTAAAGCGTGAGCAGAAGAAAGTACATATCCAACCTTCTGGCCTAGAGAGACAACTGTGGAAGATAAACTCTATGGACCGCTGAATGAACTAAAAAAGACTGTTAGATTCATACAAGAGACAACATTGCAGTTATAAGCATAATTTAGGCGAACGAAAGAAGAAGAAGAAATCTGTCACGCATTATGTAAAAGAAAAGAAATATGCTATATGGTCAACAGATTGGAAGATACTTACCTTCATTCCAATACCAAAAATGGCAACCTGAAATTATGCACCAACTATAGAAACTGCTGCTCTGATTGGTCATGCAAGTAAAATTCTATTAACAATCATAATGGGAAGACTTCGTAAGAAAATTGAAGAAGATATTAACGAGGTTCGAGCTGGATTTAGGCAAGGAAGAGGATCAAGAGATCACCATACTCAACATGTGTTTAATAATATAGAAGTGTAGAGCATTTAATGTAAATCTATTCTCATGTTGTGTGGATTATTCAAAGGCATTTTACAGTGTAAAACATCAGAAACTTTGGGAAATAATGAGGAAATTGGGCTCTCCATCACATGTAGTAAACATCATAAAAATGCTCTATCTAGACCATCAGCATCGGTTAGAATGGATGGTGAGACATCAGATTCGGTTTGACATCAAGCAAGGAGTCCGTCAGGGATGTGTGCTGTTGAATAGATGGTGAGACATCAGATTGGTTTGACATCAAGCAAGGAGTCCGTCAGGGATGTGTGCTAGTTGAATAGATGGTGAGACATCAGATTGGTTTGACATCAAGCAAGGAGTCCGTCAGGGATTTGTCCTGTCCCCCTATTTGTTTAACCTGTACGCCAAAATATAATGAGACATGTTAGAGATGATATAATCAAGGAGCAATTTGATAGCCCTAAATATCGGTGGTCATGAAATACCAAAAATTCGATATGCTGATTATACGGTATTACTATCCACAACACAGAATGGTAGAGAAAACTAGTAACCTCCTTTCAAAAGAATGAAAATCATTTACTTATATCTCAACATACAAACACGAAGTTTATGCATACAGATGAAACTAATATGGAGAAAGAAATTATGTTAATGAGTAAAAATTTGAGGTGGTGGAAAATGTCGAATATCTTGGGTCATTAATTACCAACAAGTGGTGACACAATGAAAGAAATTAAAAGACGAATATTTATTACTCTTCAAAAATTTAAACAGCTGAATAAATTGTGGATTGGGACAGAACTACAAAAATTAGATCTTTAAGAGCCTTCACCATCCCCATTGCAACATAAGCCTGTGAGACCCGGACACTTACTAAATAAGCCGAATAACGCATAAATACCTTCCATTATAAATGTTACAGACGGGTTCTAAGAATATCTTGGATATAGAAAAGAACAAATGCATCCACACGACACGATCTGAATATTGAAGAAGGTTGTCTGCTAAAGAGGATAAAATAAAGAAAGTTGAAATAATTTGGTCCCTTGAAACGTCATGAAAGTTTGGAGAGAACAATCATGGAGGGGTATATACCCAGAAAGAAAAGAAGAGGAAGGCCAAAGAGAAGATGGATACAGGATGTGGCAGATGATCTCCAAATGGGTGTATCGGACGCGAGACATCTTGTTTATGACCGAGAAGTTTTCGGGACAGTTGTTATGCCAGCGAGGTTCGGTAAAAGGTATGCAACTGATTGAATAAATGCAACCTATAAACTCAATATCATGGTTCCATAATCAACAACAGTGGGAAACGTTAAGAACAATTCAGGCGTAGATTAGATCACAGCAATGCAGAAACAGTATAAACAAGCCATGGCACAACAACAACAAATTCAAGTGACATTTTTAGAACGCACTAACCTTGCTCGAGTGGTATATGGTGTTGTGTTTTCTAGGAATTGTCCTAGTATCCCGTAGTCTTTAAGGATGGTCCAATAATTTATACCTATATACTCACTCGAGAGACTTGAGGAAAAGTCTACAAACACAATATTCTGCTGATGATTGATTTCTATTTTCTATGGCCCCCCCCCCCCCCCCACATATTTGTCTAAGTGTGAGCAGTGCACAAGTGTACATTTTACCTTTCCTGAATCCAAATTGTACTTTGCTTAACTGTTATTAACTGATTGAGTGCCAAACAAAACATGGGTTTTGCCCAAGCAGAAATTGATGGCAGAAAATGGGAAGTAGGGGTATGCCACAATATTGGTCTAAACATTGTTAAAATGGTAGTAAATATATTGTATTATATATCAAATTAAAGGACATTGCACAAGGAACACATTGGTATTGCTACTGTTGCTAAAAGTTAGAAATATAATAATAATATTAGCAGATGTTGTAAAAAATAAATTGATGACAGAGGTGACAAGTACGTGAAATTTCCACTTACCAAGGCGCTACTGATCCGACGGTGTTTAAAATTCAATGAAGCTTACTGAAGTATGATAACTACACCACTTTGCTACACAAAAATCACTAGAACGGCTCCATAACACCAATAAATTACTATAAAAACATCCTACTTTGAAGCTCATCATTGTCACATAAAATGGAAAATGTCGGGAAATCACGAGACATGTTTTGGCCGTTTTCTGCCGATAAACGCAAAATGTACGCTATATTTTAGTTAGTTATAATTATTATTCTTTTAATTTAATTATTTAAATACTTCTTAAATACTTTGTGATAGGCAAAGCAAACTTTAGGGGCACAAGTGTGGCCCATCAGCTAATTCAACATGATGACAAACCTTCACGGTTAGCGGCTAAGAGTTAGTTTGTTTGTTTACATTCATAAATAATACATTTTAACCGAAAAAAACACATTTAACGTGTGCTATCAGTTTAGAATCGTTCTCCAAATTTCCTTTAAATAAGAATAACTACAATCTAACATTGTTTAAAACTTTTATCTGATGTAAATGAGGCCGAAAATCAAGGACCCATGCAATTCCTAAAACCGCGAGTAACTACAGCTTTTTTAACACAACTTGTAAACAAATCCACACGATTTAGTCACCAAATGTCGATTACTCGTGGCCTGTGTAAATGAAAAACCTTCTTTCGGCGTAAAAATTTGTTTCAGAGTATTAAAATTGAGCAAGGGATCGCAAACGAAAGAAACAAACGGACCGCACAAATCTTGGCAATATATTAACGAAGGGACAAAACAGTTGAGACTGTTCGGCAATCGGTTGGCGGTCGGCAGCGAATCAGTTAAACTATTGGTCTAGCTCTACATTACAAAATTTTGCGTACATATTCCCCAGTGTCACTCAAAGGTGATATACCTCTGTATGTTTCGCACTTTCTAATACTGCCTATCTCGGAATCGGAATGCCCCAAATTACCTTTGGCCATTGGCTGAATATAATGCAAGACACAGTAAACGATTAAATATATTACACATTCCGAAGCCTAGGATTGGCTTATACAAAACAAGCTTAACGTACTCTGCAGCTCAGCTGTGGAACAATCTTCCACATGAAATAAAAGACATCACCAATCCCTATACATATAATCGCAAATTATTTGAACACTATCTCAGTACGGATTACCTTCCCCCTTAATAATAGAAGTAATAATAATAATAAAACCCTAGTATAACAGCCAGTCCCCTTTTGGTAGGCCAGTATATTCCACATAGCTAATAACAAGTTATTACTATTACTGAGTCGTGTAGTATTGATTTTTCATTTTCCACATGCCTTTATAATGCATATCTTTTATATTGTTGCTCTTTTCAGTTAGCCTTGAATGATGTGTGAATGGTATAATGTATGAAAGAGAGTGATAAAAGGGCAGAATGTTAGACGGGCCTGCGTGCCCAATTCTTAACCCTTTCAAAATAAAGTTTTGTTGTTGTTGTTTTTGTTGTTATCTATTTTTCATATTGATGCAATGACAATGCCAGTCCGCCTGGGTGACCACGGTTCTCCACCTCACATGATCACCAGTCTTATAGCAGGTCTGCATTCTTGTGACGATTATGCCATGTGCACCAACTATCTAAGTATTTATCGTTTTGTCTTTTCTTTGTTCTTTTCTCTTGAAGACAATGAAATGAAATATTTTGTTGGCTCAGCGTCAGTGTGTTGTATGTATGCTGACGAGGGCAGGTACGCCCATTCTGTCTCTTGTGATGTTAAAGCTGACCAGCTTCACTGCTTCTACAGCCAGTCGTATAATGTTTCCCTAGCACTGGCGTTGTCTTTCCCAGTCCACATGTAGTTATATGTACCGGTTGCCAGTTCTGGAGATTTCCCTAGGTGAAGGAGGTACGTCGGAGAGCCACTCTGTATGGTTTTGGCCGCATAGCCTCCTCTTCTTAAAGAACAGGACTCGTTTCATCTTGCTTGGCTGAACTATTTTTCTCCTCTTCTTAAAGAACAGGACTTGTTTTATCTTTCTTGGCTGAACTATTTTTCTATCATTTTCTTTAGAAATACTTATAGTTTGTTCTAATTGTCAGCGGCTAACATTTTCTACGGCATAGGGTTGTCAGTCCCACACCAATCCTCCTAAATGGTCTCTTACGCCATGCAAGTTAAGTTAGAGTGTCACGATTCTTAGCTTCCCTTCTGGGTCCCGCTAACACATTGAATATACCTTGGCCATACGGCACGGGAGCCGAATTGTGTGGTGGCTAGACGCTGGCTAACAGAGAGAATATACCTTGGACATATGGCACGATAGCCGAGTTGTGTTGTGAGTGGCTAGACGCTGGCTAACAGAGAGAATATACCTTGGACATATGGCACGGGAGCCGAGTTGTGTTGTGAGTGGCTAGACGCTGGCTAACAGAGAGAATATACCTTGGACATATGGCACGGGAGCCGAGTTGTGTAGTGGCTAGACGCTGGCTAACAGAGAGAATATACCTTGGACATATGGCACGGGAGCCGAGTTGTGTAGTAGCTTGTCGCTGGCTTGCCTAGCCTGTGTCCTCTGGTTCCATCAGCCTCGAGGGCGGATTTGTATTTCTTAAAATGACATGGGCTCCCAGGTCTACTCAGCCTAAAATGGGAACCAAGAAATATCTTGGGAAGTAAAGGTCGCCGGATGATACTGACCACATCAGCCACCCAGTGTCGATTGGTTTATAAAATATTGGCATAGCACCATAATCTCATTGCGCTCTAAGACGCGCGGAAAGGTGCTGTACTGTGGGATGTTGCTACAAGTGTCGCTCTCCATGCTGTAGTAACAAATGGAAGTGTGGATGAATACACAACGAAGTCAGTCCGTAATAGCATGCACCGATTTACGGAGCCGCGCCGAGGCAGATAACCTACGCTGTCATAAATAGCGAGCTGTTCTTAACGGCCGTACCACGTGCGTGACACATTCACTCGATCCTCCTGGGACTGGATGCTCACACCGTGAGCTCTGGCCAGTTAATCAGCCTTACAGTCTGACGGCGGCTTAATCTCTGATCATTGACATCCATCTATCTTCACATTTACTGCCTCAGTAGACAGCACGAGTAGTCCACACTGCGGCAAGTCAGTACCATCATTATGTGCCTGGTCAAACGGCGTAGGCGATCATGTTTTCCTGCAGCTCTCGGATCTTAGTTATGTGGATAAATTATTTTTATAATATTAGTATCTGCTACCGTGTTAGATAATCCAGCATCATTTCACTCGATCTGCCTCTATTATATCTAATCTTTCCAGTCTTCCCGATATTCTCCAATGCCTTTGTCCTCATTTCATGGTAAAAGAACGCCGTTTATTTCTTCCTTATAGTTGGAAACTGTGTTCTGTTTTGACGGTAATCGTTGTTTCCAACTCTGGCTGTCCAACTTACTCGAATTATTCGTCCCAGAAACCATACTTCCGCTGCCCCCAAGTTCTTTTCATTTGTTGACATGTCACGACTGGCTTCCATATTTTACTTATCTTTCTTCTTTACCCCGGCATGGCACTGGCGAAGGATCAAATGACAAGAATTGCAAGGTGTAATCTGCATTCTCTTCTTCAGTCGTCTCTGTCGTAACCCCAAGCCTGCTGGGCTCATCACTGAATACACAGTCGTCTGCTATAATTGTGTAGCCGGCGAAGGTGTTGCGATTGCGATGTGTAGTCCCGCGTACCGCGTTCGAAACACAGTTGCGAGTGATTTTGAATCAGACCGCCTTGTATTGGTTTTCATACAATGGTATAAGTGCTTGTCGTTCAGAAAGAAATGCCAAACAAGCACAAACAGCCAAAATTGCTGGGGTTAACTGGGGCGTCCTGTAAAGGATATGTAACTAACATTGTTATTGTGTATACTCTAATAAACATGCAATAAACCGTCAAAGACTGTACCCCAGCACCCTTGTGTGATGTGTGTTTCTCTTGCCCTTCACTAACAGAACTCCATGTCAAAGACTGTACCCCAGCACCCTTGTGTGATGTGTGTTTCTCTTGCCCTTCACTAACAGAACTCCATGTCAAAGACTGTACCCCAGCACCCTTGTGTGATGTGTGTTTCTCTTGCCCTTCTCTAACAGAACTCCATGTCTAGGAATATGCCCCAGCACCCTTGCACGTTGTGTGATGGGTGTTTCCCTTGCCCTTCTGTAATAAATCTCCATGTGCCCCACCCAAGATAACGGCCAGTTTCTATATGTCGTACCACAGGTACGGAATTCCCTTGAACATAAAGTAACAAACATGACTTGTTAGACTTTAACTATTACATGTGATGTCACTGAAGTTGCGGCCTTGAACTATGCCACCAGTTCCGCTCCACCCACGCACTGCTTGCGGTCATATTTTCCAACAGCAGCCACAAACCCCTTGAGCTACAGGGATACCATTGTGCAAACTAAAACTAATTACCTGCATATCTTTTGCAGGATTTTGCAATCAACCCCAACACTTATTGAATATTTCTAAATTACTAGACAATTTTAAGTTCAAATGCTGGCTATTACTTTCTGAACAGCCGACGTCTCATACCAACGAAATCAGCGCAAAAATAAATGCTTCCAATTAGCCATAGGCGGATTTCAAACCCTCGATTATTTATGTCGGGGAGTTGTAAAATTGCGTTTCACTATCCCCACAGCACAGACACAGGTTTGATTTGATTGATTGCTTTATTTAGGAATCGACATCACAGCATTCGGGGCATTCCCATAAGTGCTCCGTCCCCATCCCCAGCAGCCAGCGAAGAGTTCCAACACTAATAGTACCAGTAGCAATCTGATTATAAGTCCGTCTCGCCTTCCTCTGAGCGTTGAGCGTCGGCCAGATCCCCTCGTCACTCCTCGCTGTCTCATTCTTGCCAGACCATGGTAATCCATTTGCTCCTCCGAGTTGTGCACGTGCTCCCACAAGGCCGCAACCACATCTGCCTTGTCATGTATCAATACTCCACCAAGTTCTGCAGAGCTAGCCAATCTGTCCGCCTGTTCATTTCCAGCACACCGGCATGCCCCGGAGAAAAGATCCAAGCGATTGACACAGACAGACACAGGTTATGCAAACTAAATGTAAATGTAACCGGAACATAAAAGTGTCTCGAGGGACGGAAGGTGATCTACTGTGCGGTGTTCATGTTTATCTGAACCCAGCCTTTTCATCACACATTCAACAACACTGGTCGGCAGGCTGGTAGTACAGATAAGGCATGATCTGACGTCTTCAATACGCTTCCAGATGTTTAACTTGATGATGATGATGATGATGATGATGATGATGATGATGATTGTCAGAGTCTAATGTATTGCCAGCAGAGATGCAGGGACATCGTTACGCCCGCCAGGCGAGTATTAGTTACCTGCCTGCGAGGTTGCCGGCTGACGAGACAGCCAGCGGTCAGGCAAGGACAAAGCAGGACGCACGCAGGCCTCGTGAAGCCACTTCAGGTGGGCAGGCGCGTTGCGAGAGATAGCCAGACAGCTCTGGGACTCGGACTCGACTGGACGTATGATGGGAGAAAGGCTTGTGTCGTTTCTGTGGCCCGAAAGTCGAGTGTCTGTACATCTTGTGAGACTGATTGTAAGCTGTGGGTTGCCTGTAAGTGTATTGTTATAACTTATGTATTGTGATGATCATCTCTACATCGTGATCTGTAAATAAATCCATCGAAACGTAGTGTCGTTGAGTCTCAAGTCAAATCACGTTGTATTTGTACTGTCTCACATGTGTTAGGTTAACGAGCCAGGTTTAAGACCCTGACATGTGTGGACGTGGGGGCTCGTCCGGGATTTTGCTGAACTGACCGAAGTATTTACTAACTTACTAACAAAAGATCAACCCGAGAAAATTGTAAGCAATTAATGCCTAAAATTTGCATTCCAGAAAGTATTATCTTATTTTTCTGATAATAGCTTACACAATCCCATTCTGAAATTGCCCAATCTTCAATTATCTTTCAGATTACGCACAGATGCGAGCTCCGTGGCGATTGGAGCAGTCTTGCTACAAGAGCACAATAACATCCTACATCCCGTATATTACTTCTCGAGAAAATTAAAACCTAGAGAACGCTCTTGGTCGACACCGCAGTTGGAAGACCTTGCTCTAGTTGAGGGTATAATTAAATTTTCCAGATTCCTCCTGGAACGTCATTTTATTGTGGAGTCTGACAGTAGTCCATTGAGATGTATCAATTCAGGTGTACCTTCCAACCAAATGATAGCTCGCTGGTCTCTTAAGCTTCAAGATTACAGCTTTGAAGTTCGACACATCGCGGGCAGAACCAACACGATTGCCGATCTTTTGTCCCGTTGTCCGACCGACCCAGTAAGCACCAATGTCTGAGTGCAGTGTGTAAAATACACTCAGACCAACACAGCCATGCATCAGTGAAGTTCTTTTTCACGAAAGCTGTGTATGTCTATATGATGTGATAGGGTTCATTCCCAATATATATAGTTTTCTTATTTTATTATTAACGTAGTGATTGTCGTGAATAATTGTGTAGTGTGTGGTAGAAAGAGAACTTTATTAATTGTATATATGACGAAACAAGAACAGTGCCACATTCGCTCTGAACTTACCGCAAGCGAACTGTCAAATTTATCCGTGGTATCTGCATTTGGAACTTATCCAGGGATATTTTAACTCCGTGTGTGAATGTGTGACCTGAACATTGACATCTACACCACTGCAGTCAATCGAAATCCAGAAGTTTTTCCAGTGAAACAACCAACACATGAACGATTAGAACATTCCGTTTTACTACATCAGACCGGAACAAGTGTGTTCTACAAATTTCAACATCAGCTGTTTCGTGTGTACTTCCGGATGAGTTAGAAATTTAGTTTAAAAGTAGCAGACGACAAACAAAAGCTTAAAAAGTTATAACACTTCTAAACTATTTACGATTCATTAATTTCGAATACACAAATTGTGTATTAAGATTTTTCATTTAGTGTAATCTTAGAATCATATCTTGATTAATTGATTCATACTACCGACTTTTTTCGCTAGTATGGAGAAACATCAAGCTATGACGCTGAGAAATAGGAGAATTATTGTAAGATATTATATTTCTTAATTTTTGAAGTTATTTCCCTTTCATTTAATTGTTATTACATTATTACACCAAGGGCGTTAATTGAAATGTATACGATGATGTATTTTGTATAAATAGCCATGTTGTTGCCAGATTGTTAACACGCCAAGAAGCCATCTACTGGGCATGGTAGAGTGTTACCGACATTGCAGACCGACACAAGAACTCCTGCCCAAATGAGGTCAGAGTTTGAGCGTTGAATGCGGCTAATATATAGCCGTATTACGGTCTTGCCAGATGTTTTTTGTCTCAAAAAGCATATTATTACTTTTTTTTGAAAGGCTGCGAGGTAGTTGCTTGGGAAGCTGTTACTACCGATCTGACTGGGTCAATAATGCAATTAAGGTAATCAGCCATCGAGAGGATGAAGCTTGACGAGTGTTAAAGGTTGAACACCACATGTCTTAGATACAATGTCCATTTTCTTATGTGTTTCTATGCCAAGATGTGTGTTTTTGTATTTCTACACCAAAGTAAATGTATATAACAGAAAGGTTGACTCTGACAGGTTAAAAATATTAACCCAGTATTGTATATAGAGTGTACATGAATGATAACATCTTTCATGAAGAAGCCCCGGGGGAGCGTGTCAGAGTCTAATGTATTGCCAGCAGAGATGCAGGGACATCGTTACGCCCGCCAGGCGAGTATTAGTTACCTGCCTGCGAGGTTGCCGGCTGACGAGACAGCCAGCGGTCAGGCAAGGACAAAGCAGGACGCACGCAGGCCTCGTGAAGCCACTTCAGGTGGGCAGGCGCGTTGCGAGAGATAGCCAGACAGCTCTGGGACTCGGACTCGACTGGACGTATGATGGGAGAAAGGCTTGTGTCGTTTCTGTGGCCCGAAAGTCGAGTGTCTGTACATCTTGTGAGACTGATTGTAAGCTGTGGGTTGCCTGTAAGTGTATTGTTATAACTTATGTATTGTGATGATCATCTCTACATCGTGATCTGTAAATAAATCCATCGAAACGTAGTGTCGTTGAGTCTCAAGTCAAATCACGTTGTATTTGTACTGTCTCACATGTGTTAGGTTAACGAGCCAGGTTTAAGACCCTGATGATGATGATGATGATGATGATGCTGATGATAAACACGTCATATCAAGCAGAATGTGCTTCTACGATTGTGATTAAACATACATGCACAAATCGGTCTCCCTGGTCCAGGTGGTTAACAGCTTTCTCCGTAACCCCGAATAATCTCGTGGTTGACGTGAGCGCACGAGAATTGGAAGTGGTTCGAGTCGCACCAGTGACTTATGAGAGTGTGGAGCCTGTCGCTCAGAAAGTCGTGGCGTGCTGATGAGCGTAATCTAGCCTAGGAATCAACATACAGCTGAAAGATGCTGATGTTGACCGCAATATCCTGAAACAAGATGGAATCGCAAGGGGGGAGGGGGAGGAGGGGGGAAACATGCACAAATACGTGCATATTTCCGGCAACATAAACAATGCATCTGTGATCCCGGTGCTGCCTCAAATTGTATCCGTCTGTTGTCCTAGTTCAGACAACATGTTGGACAATATTCACCCGCTAACGTATTTCTGAAGAAACCAAAAATTGACATTTTCTGATATCCGATTACACTATTGCCTAATCTCCAAGGCAATGTGCATAATTTAGGTTTAAGTCTTAAAATGGCTGATGACGTGAATAATGTCTCGGCTGCTTAAATAGGAGCTTTTTCCCCCCTCCTATTTAAAGGACATAGCTGTCAACACCTGCATTTTACTACTGTTTTTGATGTCTTGGCAAGTTTACGTTCAATAGGTTGCCATTGCTTTCTGAACGACCGGCTTCCTTACCAACACGTTAAAACCTAGCGCAACGCGGTCTGCTGCCAAATTTGTCACATCTGTGTTTTGAACGCGGGTAAACGGTCTCACGAATCGCATCCGCAAGGCCTTATCAAATTGTATAAACTGTTGAAAATTGTATAAATTGTATAAATTGTTGAAACCAAAAATTGACATGTTCTGATGTCCGATTACACTACTGGCTCATCTCAAAGACAATGTGCTTAATTTAGGTTTAAGTCTTAAAATAGCTGATGACGTGAATAATATCTCGGCTGCTTAAATAGGCGCTTTTTTCAGATTCTATTTACAGGACATCGCTGTCAACACCGGCATTTTACTGCGGTTGTTGATGTTTTGGCAAGTTTACGTTCAGAAGTTTGCCATTGCTTTCTGAACGACCGGCACCCTTACCATTTCGTAAAAATCCAGCGCAGAGCGGTCTTCTGCCAAATCGGTCGCATTATGGCTTCTGCAAACTTTAACAAACGACTATTTTGTGTATGAAACAACAAGCGAAAAGCGCTGTCTCTATCAATTGCATGACCGGTTTCCCTGACATGACGTGCAATGGACGACGCCGGAAGTTTATAATTGTGGGGTGTCAGCCTTCCCATGATCCCATCGCCTGTGTGTAGTATCTTTTCAATCCAGTTTGGTATGTGTTCAACAACCCTGCTGTGTAACTGCCGCTCTCTACTGCCGATGTAGGTAGACTTGCACCTGCATGTAAATTGGTAAATGACGTACCTACGGTCCCTAAGCTCAAGGTTGTTATACAGCTTACCTTTCGAGGGGATGACATAATGCAACGCCTACAGGACAGGCTTGTTACAGCAGTTGGCCGAACATTCTGTGATGCAACTCCAGTTATTAGGTACAAAACCACACCTATTCCCAAACCAGCAATAAAAGAATCTACCCCTCTGTACGCCACATCTAATTGTATTTACCAGTTCACATGCAGGGGCGAGTCTACCTACATTGGTCGAACAGAGAAGCAGTTACACACCAGGATTTTTGAACACGTACCAAACTGGGTCGACTAGAAACTACACACAAGCGATGGGATCATGGGAAGTGTGACACACCACAATTATAAACTTCCGGCGTCGTCCATTGCACGTCATGTCTTGGAAACCGGTCATGTCATTGAAAGGGACAGCGTTTTTCACTTGTTGTTTCATACACAAAATAGTCGTTTGTTAAAGTTTGCAGAAGCGATAATGATCCACCTGCACAAGCCAATTTTGTGCAAACAGAAAGACATGATAGTCAGTTTAAAATTACCATGGTAAACAACTGATATTACTGTGTGAATAAGTGTATATTTCAGCTTGAACGATGATTCTAATGATTTTACTCTATGTTGTGTGACATCTGCAGTAAGTACCTGACGAGATGCAGCGAAATGTGCCAGGCAATAAATCGTACTATATATGGTTAGAGTCTCCGTTATTCAAGTTCAGTAGTTTGTCATTGCTTTCTGAACGACCGGCTCACATACCCCCGTAAGTAACCAACGAGACGTGATCCGCTGCCGAATCTCGCGCAGCTGTGTTTCGTACGATAGTATACAGGATTACGAACAACGTCCTTAACACCTACGCCAGAATGGCAAACTACTGAACGTAAAACTTGCCCAGGAATCACGAACAGCCAAAATACTGGGGTTGACTGCTACGTCATGTGAAGGACATGCAACTATTTTTTTTCTTGTTGATGACATTATATTTCCTAAGTACCTGAAGCTCTTTACTTGTTTACTTTTTGATGAATCTTTGTTGTGTTTTCTTATTTGGTTATAGTCATTACCTCTGTTTTACTAATGCTAATTTTCATGTTATGATCCTTACACACTGTAGACTATTTGTGTGGACTTGTAATTCTGCTTCTGATTTTGCAACTCGTTCTTGATCGTCCGCAAAAACATAGGAGTTCTTTCACAATGTACTTTGCCATTGATTATTCTTATGGGATTTGTTCTTCATGCGGTGTTGTTACAGTTTGACTGGTTTCTTTACATGTGCTGTCTATATAGGTTATGAACAAAAGGGGGGACAAGCACATCCTTGTCATACTCCGGATCTCATGGTGAAGGTTCCTGAATGACCTCCGTGGTCAATCACTTCTTTCAAATCTTGTGTTCCAGGACTTTCGATCTTGGTGGTGTGTGGTCTCTTCTCCTGGCTGCCGTTTGTGTGGTCTCTTCTCCTGGTTGCCGTTTGTGTGGTCTCTTCTCCTGGTCTCTTCTCCTCTTCTACAGACACTAGCCATAACTGGATCACCGCTCGAACTCCGCATGGGCTCGTTACCTATAGTTAATGTGAACGAACATAAAACACTAGGTCTTTTAATTGACAGCCATTTGAGCTGGAGCTCTCATGTTCACGTTCTTACCAAGAAAATAGCACAAAAAAGTTTACCAACTTGCTAAAATTCAGCACTTCCTGGACGAAAGCACACGAAAAATATTCTATACATGCTATATCCAATCACATCACGATTACTGTTCCACAGTTTGGGATGGTTGCCCTAAATCTAATTTAAAACGACTATGTTCTCTACAAAACCGCGCTATTCGTCTGGTTTCTGGCATAAAGCACGTTGAAAGTAATAATTTGTACAGTCATCTAAGACTTCTACCACTTCAAAAGCGCTTCCTTTTCAACAAAGCCAAATTAGTGAACAAAATTATATCTCAAAATACCCCAGAGTATCTTCTGCCGCTGATTCAATCTAATGCAATGAACAGCAAGCGCCTAAATTTGTTACATGTCTCAAAGCCTAGATTGGACCTATACAAAACATGTTTCGCCTATTCTGGTGCGCACTTATGGAATGATCTGCCTCCAGATCTGAAAACTCCAATGAGTCCCTACACATTTAACCGAAAACTCTTTCAATACTTAATCCGTACCGACTATATGCCACCATAATTCATTTACTGGTATAATTGTTCATTATAAATGTTCATTATAATTGTTCATTATAATCGTTCATTATAATTGTTTAACTATAATTGTTCACTATATATGTGTGTGCTTGTGGGAGTGAGAGAGAGAGAGAGAGAGAGAGAGAGAGAGAGAGAGAGTTGAGAGAGAGAGAGAGAGAGAGAGAGAGAGAGAGAGGGTGTCAGAGAGAGTGAGAGAGTGAATGTGTTGTGTGTGCGCACGTGCGTGTGTGTGTGTGGAGAGAGTGATTGAGCGAGAAATGGTAGTGGAATGTGTCAGTGCATGCATTCGTACGTGTATGTGTGAGAGTGAGTGAGTGAGTGTGTGCGTGCATGCATGCGTTCATGCGTATGTATATGTGTGAGAGAGTGTGATTGAGAGAGTGAGTGTGTGTGTGAAGGATTGTGTGTGAGAGAGTGAGACAGTTCGAGAGTTGATGTGTTAGTGTGTGTGTGTGTGTGTGAGCGCGCGCATGCGTGTGAGTGTGTGTATATGAAAGAATACAGAGAGAGAGAGAGAGAGAGAGAGAGAGAGAGAGAGAGAGAGAGAGAGAGAGAGAGAGAGAGAGAGAGCTGAGCAGATGCATGTCATGTAACACGCATGTTATGTAACACGCGAATCCATATGTTTGTGTATTCTCATCTGTCATATTATCAGTTAAATACCATTTGATTTTATCATGTATAATATGAACTTATGTACATTACTGTAGTTTGAGTGAGAGAGTCAGTGAGTGTGAATGAGAGACAGAATGAGTGAGCGTGAGAGTGATGTGTGTGTGTGTGTGTGTGTGTGTGTGTGTGCCTTCTCTGTGTGTATCTCTGTGTGTGGGAGCATCGCTATTTTTACGTCACACACTGTTTATGTACACATTTTTCTCCATGTTTAACATTTTTATGAGAATGCTCAGACAATTGTCAGTGTATGTGTGTGAGTAAAGTGTGGGAGTTTGTTCATACTAGTTTCAATGCTCACATGAGACATTTTGTATGTGTCTAGATGTGAGGAGGTGTGATTGTGTGTGGAGGATGTGTATGAGTGTGGGGATATGTGTGGGTGGGGGTATGCGATTGGATGGGTTGGGGTGTGTGGGTTTTTGTGGGTAGTGATATTTGTGGGTGTTGGTGGGATGTGTGGATGGATGTGTGGGGGTGAAAGTAGGGGTGTGGGAATGGGTGTGGGGGATGTGTGTATGGGTGGAGGATATGTATATGGGACGGGTGTGGGGTGTGTGTGTGTTTATGTGGGTGGTGATGTGTGGGTGGTTTGAGGAAGTATGTGTGGGTGGCGGGGTTGTGTGGGTAGGGGACTGTGTTGGGTGGATTGGGGATGCAAGGGCGGGTGGGGAGAAGTGTATGGTGTGTGGGTTTGAGATATGTGTGCGGTGTGTTGGTGGGGGATGTGTGCATGGTGTGTGGGTGGGGGTGTGGTGGTATGGGTGAGGATATGTGTGTGGGTGAGGGATAGTGTGTGGTGTGGGGGATGTGTGTGATGGGTGCGGGGAATGTGTGTATGGGTGGGGTGGTTTGGGGAAGTATGTGGAGGTGTGTGGGTGGGAGATCTGTGCGTGGATGGGGAATGTGTGGGTGGGGGAGTGTGAGTGGCTTAGGGATGTGTAGGTGGGTGAGTTATGTGTCGGGGTGGGATGCGTGAGTGGGTGAAGGATGTGTGTGGGTAGGGGTATTGTGATCGAGAGATGTTTGGTTGGGGGTGGGTGGGTGGGGTGTGTGGGTGCTTAGTGGAGGATGTGTGCGTGAGTGAGTGTGTGTTGGTGGACGGGTAGGGAATGCGTGTGTGGGTGGGGAGAGGTGTGTGGTGTGTTGGTTAGGGATATTGTGTGGGTGAGGTATGTGTGTGTGGATGAGGGATTTTTGTGGTGTGTGGGTGGGGGTATGTGGGGTGGATGGGTAAGGGTATCTGTGTGGGTGTGGGTGGGAATATTGTGCGGTATGTGGGTGGGGATATGTGTGTGGTGTGTAGGTGGGGATGTGTGGTGGTATGTGGGTGTGGGATGTGTTGGTGAGGGATATGTGTGTGTGGTGCGTGGGTTGGGAATATTGCGTGGTAGGGGATGTATGTGATGTGCGGGTGGGGGATTGTGTAGTGGGGGATTGGGTTAAGGCATGTATGGGTGGGTGGAGGATGTATGTGTGGGTGGTGGGGTGTGTGTGTGAGTGGATTGAGGATGTATGGGTGGTTAGGGAGATGTGTGTGTGTGGGGGGGGGGGGTAGGGAGATGTCAGTTGGTGGGGATGTGTGTGTATGGTTTGGGGATGTGTGAGTGGATGTGCGATGTGTGGGTTGGTGGGGGATTGTGTGCGTGGGTGGTGAATATGTGGTCAATGGAGATGTGGCTGGGGGATGGGTGGTTTGAGGTGTGGATGGGGAGAGGATGTGTGGGTTAGGATGTGTATGTGGGTGGGCGTGGGATGTGTGGGTTGGTGGGGGAATGTTTGTGGGTGGCGAGTGTGTTTTGGTTGGGGGAACAGGTGAGGGGAGAGTGAGTGGGTGGGGGATGTGCGGAAGGGGGATGGGTTGGTTGGTGGGGTATGTATGTGTCCCTTGGTGTGCGCGTGTGTGGGTAGGTGGGGGTGTGTGTGTGGGTGGGGTGATGTATGGGTAGGTGGGAGATGGGCCTCATAACATGGTAATTTGCCATGTTTATGTTTACAACATTCATTTCACAATGTTTATTTTTCTTCCTATGTAAATGTATAATGCTCTTGATGAATGAAAGACGAGTGATTGAAAGGGCCGAATGTAAGACGGGCCTACACACCCAATTTGTAACCCTAATAAAGTTGATTTGATTTGATTTGGTTGCCGTTTGTGTGGTCTCTTCTCCTGGTTGCCGTTTGTGTGGTCTCTTCTCCTGGTTGCCGTTTGTGTGGTCTCTTCTCCTGGTTGCCGTTTGTGTGGTCTCTTCTCCTGGTTGCCGTTTGTGTGGTCTCTTCTCCTGGTTGCCGTTTGTGTGGTCTCTTCTCCTGGTTGCCGTTTGTGTTCTGTTGCTTTATCTCAGTTCTAATTAGATGTCAGAATTCGATATCCTAGGGCTTGTGATAGCAAATTGCGGTAGTTGTGATGAGTTATCTTTACCCGTGCCAAAAGCAGGTTGGTTGCTGAGTTTTGGGGTACTTGTCTATTCATCTCTACTAGACTAGGCATTTGTCTCAAGCCCATGTGTCATTAATCCCCCACTAGATGGGATATTTCTCTCAAATGTATTTGTCATTGTCATATATTCTGAAGGGAGTGGGAGATCACTGTGGTGCATGCCCAATTTCTAATCAAAGAAGTTGGGCCCCATCCTCTTCTATCTTCAATAACCCCAGAATATGACCCTCGAGTTATCTTCAGGCCTCGTCTTAGTAATTTAGTCTAGGAGATATAGATTGTGGCCCTGGTGAGAATAAAATATACTAACTGGGATTCTGCCCCTTCTCCAGGAATTCTTTTAGCTCTTGAGCCCCCCTTTTGTTTATCAAATCTGAGGAAAGTCTGGAGAATTCTCTCAGCCTGATTTATGTTAAGAAAACATGGATGTTGAGCATTCGATTGACCTAGAGTCTTTTCTCTCCCAATTCAGTACATCATGAGTTAATTTGTTTTTAAACAATTAAACACATAACAAATTTAAGTAGACCTGACAACATGTTTTACACACATAAGATGGTGAATCACAGATAGGTTGAACTGACAAATTCACAGAAGATCAGTTAAAGTTAATTATTTATTGACTGGCCTGTGTCTTCTGGCATGTTATATACATTTTCTATTGTGGTTTACACAAGATAAATTAGAAAAATGCATATAGGACCAATGTTACAGTCAATCAACAAATGAGCATCAATACATAAGATGTCAACAAGTGTGAAACCATTGTAAACATTTGAATATTGTACATGTTAAATGTGGAGATGGTGAATCTACATTTATGTATCATTTCTTAAACCTGGGTGTTGTGTGTTCTTAAGAGATAGGTAACCTTGTGATTCGAAGATTAGGATAAACCTGGGTCCATTGACTGATGGATCCACTTCAGTTCTGTCCGTCTAGCTTCTCTGAAGGCTTCCCCATACTCTGCTCATTTCCAAGTCATCTTCCATCTCACGTGCGGTTCATCTCTTTCTCTCTCGGGTCTGATTTGGTTGGTTGGCCAGTTGGTTGCCAGTTGGATGCCAATTGGTTGCCAATGGGTTGCCACCAAGATTTCACTGTGTAAGATTCACATAAACATATACAATCTTCCCAATACAATATTCTAGAAGTAGGTCGGAAGAAACCTAAATTCCTGAAGTAGGAACTAGTTCTCCCCCCTCCCCTCCTCTTTCTCTCTAATCTAGTGTTGGGTTAATTTGGGGTGGTCAGAGTTTATCACACTGTGTACGCCTTGTCTCAGTTGGTTCCTGCTGTATGTAAGTTCTCATTGGACCTGGGGTCGGTGAGACGTGTACAGTAAGACAGTGACAAGAGTGAGGAGGTGTCAAGATGCATGTAAATAAATGACATACATTTATAACATTTCTATCACTCAATTGGGTTTGTAGTGTGTATAAATGGTTCTCTGTGTTTTCCCAATTAACCAACTTTCCCTTCTTCTTTGTATAATAACTCCTCTCCCATTTCCTGTTGTTGTTGTGGTGTTGAGTGTTGAGTTGTGTGTGGTTGTGTTTGTTAAGTTATGTTGAGTAATGAGTTAAGTCAACTTCTGGTGGTGGAGTTCCGCGAAGCACAACTTTTCTGATGTAATGCAGTTCATAAGTGCCCTTATCTAATTAAAATTTGACATAAATATAAATATTTATTCCATCAAACCCTATTTATTCAATAGATGAAGGAGAAAGGAAAGATTGGAATTCTCTTTCAGCTTTCTAGATTGTAAATAGGCATAGATAAGTCTGTTTTAAAACGAGGCACTCATTCTAGTACACGAACTGTCTTATTAGCTGTAGATAGTGATAGCAATTTAAGCAGTGTTTCTGAGGAAATGCACAAGATTGCCCTAGAATCATCACTTCGTACAGTTGTCCAGAATAGAATGTAGTATTATTATGCACTTCTTAAAGTTAATAACTATCTCTAAGAATATCAGAGATTGCAGTATTCGAAGAGAGTATTAGAGTGTCAGTTTGCCCGGGAATCGGCTCTGCGTCGTCAGAATCTAACAGTCGAGCATTTTACATTTCAGAGGTTTTAATTTATAATAATACATTTCAATTGACATTACAAACACTGGATACCATTACTTGATACTTGATACATCAGGTCATCAATTTAATCTAAGGATTCACAAGCCTACCTCGGATCTAGACATTCTGCTGTCCCTGTTTGAAAATTTGGTCACCCTAGCTTTTCACGTCTGTTCGTCAGGCGGGTTGCAGTAGAAGTGCGCGATTAACATATTCTAAGCGGGCTTTCGAATGGAGGCGTTGTCACGTCTCTGTTTTTATCCAATGATCTCCTGAGTTTTTGCTGATGAAATATTTCCTAGAATTGACGTCATCTGTCACTTGTTCAGTTTCAGTTTGGATGGTGCGTTAGTTTTTAAGTTTTGGTTTCAGTTTGAGTTTGTGTAGTCAATTGTTTTATATTTTCCCCTCTCTTTGGCGTGCATTCTTGTCAACTGAATAATGGTGGTTAGTGGTTATGCCACAGTCATTAATCCCCACTAGATGGGGCATCTATCTCAACTTTATTTGTCACTAATGTCCAACTAGACGGGACAATTGTCTCAAGTTTATTTGTCATTCATCCCTAACTATACGGGACATTTGTCTCAAGTCTATTTTTCATTAACCCCCCACTAGATGTGGCAGTTGGCTCATGTTTATTTGTCGCTAATCCCCACCAGATGTGACATTTTTCTCAAGTTTATGTGTCATTTTTTTTGGGTGCATATCCTTTACAGGACATCGCTGTCAACACCAGCATCTTTCAGCTGTATGTTGATTTCTTGGCAAGATTACTCTCAGTAGTTTGCCATTGCTTTCTGAGCGGCTGGCTCACATACCCCGTAAGTTACCGATGCGATTCGAACCACTGCTGATTCTCACCGTCATCACGTTACCGACGAGAGTATACGAGATTACGGAGAAAAGTCATAACCTCTAAGCCAGGAATCCGGCTATGTGTCATTAGTCCCCACTAAATGGGAAATTTATCTCTAGTTTATTTGTCTCTCAATCCCCACTAGATGAGGTAATTGTTTCAAGTTTATTGGCTTTTGGTCAATATTGCTGTCGAATAGAATCGGCGTCTACCACGGAAGGTCAGAGTTGTAAACAACACGCATCATCAGTGTATAACAATCTCTAAATGTCAGCTCTAAATTTCGTCTGAACCCACCTTTCCCAATACGAATGCTTTGTCTGTGATAGTTTCATGTTTCATACTTTCATCAGTCCTTAAATAGTCTTATGTTGATGGCGAGGTAGCGGGTTCAACCACTACACCGGTAGTATTGAACTAAAAAAAAAAAAATTGACTTCTTGTCCTTGACTGAGGGACGTAAATTACAAGTCGGAGTGGGTTCGATGGATACTGGTAATAGGGAAAGCTAATCCACATGTAAAAGTCACTTCAAGTGCACTAGACGTAGTAGAACTTACCGTACATGGACTACGTTTGCGTTCAAGGCGAGCGTAATCAACAAAACAAATAGTCTTATGTTGATCTCCACCCACAACTGAGCACCGGCACCGCATTGGTACTTCAGATTTAAATTCACTAGTTGTTGGAGACAAGAGAACATCCGCCGCGGGTTGTCTGTCATTCATTAGTGACGTCTGCGGAAGTCTGGTTTGAACGCGAGTTACGTGCGCATCATGTAAATGTGTGTTAAATGTGAAGGTCGCCGTGTCTAGTCACTTTCAGATTTAGTCTTGATGGGGCCATTGTCATGGAAGGCTGGCACAGACAAGTGACTTTCTCCACAAGTTGAGATTTTATTGTACTTGAAATAAATATTCGAATGCCGGTTAAAAATAACTGAAGTGATGAGAATTCACTTTGGTTGACAGAATTGTATTTACACGCTGTTGTATAAAGGAGCCAGTCTCCCTGGCCTAGAGGTTAGCGACTTTCGCCGTAATCCCGTATACTCTTGTGAGAAACGTGACGACGGCGAGAATCGGTAGCGGTTCCAACCGCGTCGGTAACTTACGGGGTATGTGAGCCGGTCTGCTCAGAAAGCAGCAAACTACTGAGCGTAATCTTGCCAAGAAATCAACAATAAGCTGAAAGATGCTGATGTTGACAGCGATGTCCTGTAAAAGATATGCAAACATTTTTTTTTAAAATAAAGGAACATCGTTTCCGTTAGTTCCCAATCGTCATCATCGTCATCATCATCATCATATCCAGTGTTATCTACGACAGTGAAGATAAGAGGTTAAACTTCTGCAATCTCAGTCATTAGATTTATTTTTGTATATTCTACCAGCCGTATTATGGCTATATGTGTGTGGCCTCTCGACATGTCCTCTCAACATATCCTCTCAGTATGTCCTCTTTTCGATGCTCGTTAGCTCTGCGGTCCTGCAGTCTGAACTACATCTTTAATTTCAGTAATTATTATATCGATCGGGTAGGATAACAGTTTTTCTACACCTCGCTGAATTAAGGATTGTCTAGCGATGTGGAAGAAAGCAAGTTCAGCCTGTACACAGCGCGGCGACTGCTTGGCAAATATTCTGTATTTCTCACAGCCCAGACAAGCCTCCTCTTGAACACCAGCAGTGATAGTTATGCTACAGCGATAGTTCGGGTGTTTAGTTATATTGTTTGGTGCGGCCGAAGGAACTTGAACTTCTCAGAATTCTTTATTTCAGAAGACTCTTTGGATGTTGAGTTGTTCTACGGCTTCCTACTTTGTTTTTCCTTCTATCTAGAAAATTCCGCTCTTTGTCTTCTGAAAACCCACATTTTACAAGGCCTAGCATTAGTCTTATTCAAATTTTTCATTTCATTCAGTATTATCGGCAAAGGTTCCACTCCACGCAGTATCATCTCATTCAGTATATGGTCAAAGGTTCCACTCCACTCAGTATCATCTCATTCACATATGGTCAAATGTTCCACTCCACGCAGTATCATCTCATTCAGTACTACGGTCAAAGGTTCCACTCCACGCAGTATCATCTCATTCAGTAGTACGGTCAGAGGTTCCACTCCACGCAGTATCATCTCATTCTGTAGTATGGTCAGAGGTTTCACTCCACGCAGTATCATCTCATTCAGTAGTATGGTCAAAGGTTCCACTCCACGCAGTATCATCTTATTCAGTAGTATGGTGAAAGGTTTCACTCCATGCAGTATCATCTCATCCCAAATTGTTCCTCTTGTACCATGCCGTGTCGAGCTGAACCAAAACCAGCGGGAGAGTGCCTGTTTATGGGCTTCATATATCGAGATTTCCATAGACTCTGTTATTCCCTCTGTCCATGACCGACCACATGGTCGGTCTCTTCTTCTGGTTCAGATTGGTTTGTACATCATTGATTGTTGTGGTATACTGTTAGTTGATAGCCTAGGTATATGAGCGAGCAGTTTAACTTGCCATTTTCTAATTAAATCTAGCCCAATTATTATCCCCATTTTAGTACTAATTTCAGCATTTCTGTTTTTCTCTCTTCTTGATACATTCAGAATTCTTCTCAGGAATCCGTTGTCCGTTGTTGTAATTTTTCTTTCTCTCTCTCTCTCTCTCTCTCTCTCTCTCTCTCTCTCTCTCTCTCTCTCTCTCTCTCTCTCTCTCTCTCTCTCTCTCTCTCTCTCTCTCTCTCTCTCTCTCTCACCTTTTTTTTGTCATTGTCTAGGTTTGGCATTGGTTGCAGGATGACTGTTTTATAGAATACTTTTTAGTATATATTGACACATGTTTATTCTTTACTTTAGTATTGGTGCTATTTATTAAATGAGTTGATTTGTTTTATTGCATCTACTCACTGTCTCGTCTTCTTATTTGCCTTTTGATGATATGTTACTTCCTAAGTACTTGAAGCTCTTTACTTGATTCTTTTAAACGAATTTGTTTTGTTGTTACTTCTTCGGTTCAATCATTACCACTATTTTCCATCCATTCATCATGTGCCATGTCGGTAAGCGTAGGCGGTCACGATTCGCCCTTTCAACAGAATCGTGGATCAGCTCAGTTTCTTGTCTCGATCATGCCACGTGGTCAAGCCATCCAAGTATTTACTTAGGTGAATCATGATAAACTAGGCAACTTTAAAGAAGGTAGTTTATC
The DNA here is from genome assembly GCA_014155875.1 of Cepaea nemoralis. NCBI lineage: Eukaryota > Metazoa > Mollusca > Gastropoda > Stylommatophora > Helicidae > Cepaea > Cepaea nemoralis. Next base: position 136,499 of record JACEFZ010011341.1, on the reverse strand, counting down.
GTTGCTTTCCTTCCTGGCAGTGACCTTATTGGCCGGTGGCCGCAGCCATTGTCTCGATGTAGAGGTCTTCTGCCTTCTTCTTCTTCTTCTTCTTCTTCTTCTTCTTCTTCTTCTTCTTCTTCTTCTTCTTCTTCTTCTTCTTCTTCTTCTTCTTCTTCTTCTTCTTCTTCTTCTTCTTCTTCTTCTTCTTCTTCTTCTTCTTCTTCTTCTTCGTCTTCTTCTTCTCTTCTTCTTCTTCTTCTTCTTCTTCTTCTTCTTCTTCTTCTTCTTCTTCTTCTTCTTCTTCTTCTTCTTCTTCTTCTTCTTCTTCTTCTTCTTCTTCTTCTTCTTCTTCTTCTTCTTCTTCTTCTTCTTCTTCTTCTTCTTCTTCTTCTTCTTCTTCTTCTTCTTCTTCTTCTTCTTCTTCTTCTTCTTCTTCTTCTTCTTCTTCTTCTTCTTCTTCTTCTTCTTCTTCTCGTCTTCTTCTTCTTCTTCTTCTTCTTCTTCTTCTTCTTCTTCTTCTTCTTCTTCTTCTTCTTCTTCTTCTTCTTCTTCTTCTTCTTCTTCTTCTTCTTCTTCTTCTTCTTCTTCTTCTTCTTCTTCTTCTTCTTCTTCTTCTTCTTCTTCTTCTTCTTCTTCTTCTTCTTCTTCTTCTTCTTCTTCTTCTTCTTCTTCTTCAGCATTCCGAGCCATTGAGGTTCTTTGCTGCAGATACAATCCGTCTCCATTTGTCTCTCTGGTTGACCTTCTCTTGCCAGTTGCTGATTCCAAGTGCTTGTAGGTCTGTATGTATATTATCTCTCCACCGTCTTCTTGGTCTACCTCGGGGTCTACGGTCATTTATTTCCTGAGTGTAAGCGAGTTTTGTTTCCCTATTATCTTCCATTCTTTCTATATGCCCCAGCCATTGCAGTCTATTAGCCTTCATGATACCAGTGATTAGCGGGGACTTAAACAGATCATAAATGTCTTTGTTGCTTCTTCTTTTCCACTCTCCACTTTTTGTACCCCTAATGGGTCCAAAAATGCGTCTGAAGACTTTGTTTTCGAAGGTTTGTAACAAGGCTTCGTCTCCTTTAGTTGCACTCCAGGGTTCAGAGCCATACAGCACAACTGGTCTTATCAGTGTTTTGTATATTGTGATCTTGGTGTTATGAGATAGCGCATTTGATTTTAGCAGATGTTGTAGTGCATAGTATATCTTATTTCCAGAGTTGATTCTAGCTTGTATTTCTTCCCTTATTATGTTGGAGCAGTTGAAGATTGTGCCCAGATATTTGTATGTTTCCGTTCTTATAATGGTCATATTATCTATTTGTATGTGGCCAGAGTTTTTAGCCGTTCCTTCTCTTGAAATTACCATATATTCTGTCTCATCTTGATTGATAACCAGCCCTATTTGTTGAACTTTTTCCTTTAAGTGAGTCAATATTTTCAATGTCTTTTGTTCATTTTCTCCTATAATATCTATATCATCTGCATAACCAAGCAGTCTGGATGTTCCTCCAATAGCACATTCCTCCGTTACCTTCCTTACAACTTTCTCTAGAGCCAGATAGAAAAGGAGCGGCGATAGTGCATCACCCTGTTTCAAGCCAGATGTTATTTGGAAAGGATCTGATTTCCTGCCTTTATATGTTACTATATTATAAGTATCTTCCATGCATAGTCTGGTCATGTTGATTAACTTTCTTGGTATTCCAAATTCCTGCATAGCATTCCATAGATATTCTGCCTGCCGTCGCGAAATTTGAGACCATAACCAACAAATATCTGTCTGTTGCCCTAAAAATTTCATCCATCACCTGCCTTCCATAGTTTCTTGTGAACAACTTCCGAAAACCAATACGAAATAACAACTCATCCTCCAGAAAAAAAAAACATAAAAATTGTGCCCTCTGAACAAATCACCGCTATGTCGTCCACCATTTTACCACCGTTTTACTGATGCTAATTTTCATGTTATGTTCCTTACACACTTCGTTTAGCCATTTTATATAGACTTGTAATTCTACTTATGATTTTGCTATTAGTGCTTGATCGTCCTCAAATATGAGTTCTTTAATCACACTACTTACAGTATCATGGTTAACATTTCCAGTCTATACAGTAGCATGGTCAACATTACACTCCACATAGTATCATGGTCAACATTTTCACTCCATACAGTAGCATGGTCAACATTTCACTCCATACAGTATCGTGATCAACATTTTCACTTCATACAGTAGCATGGTGAACATTTCACTCCATACGGTATCGTGGTAAATAATTTAATCCATACAGTATCACGGTCAATAATTCACTCCATACAGTAGCATGGTCAACATTCTCACTCCATACAGTAGTATGGGCAACATTTCACTCCATACAGTATCATGGTAAATAATTCACTCCATACAGTATCATGGTCAATAATTCACTCCATACAGTTGCATGGTCAACATTTTCACTCCATACAGTAGCATGGTCAACATTTCACCCCATACATATCATGGTAAATAATTCAGTCCATACAGTATCATGGTCAATAATTCACACCATACAGTATTACGGTCAATAATTCACTCCATATAGTAGCATAGTCAACATTCTCACTCCATACAGTAGTATTGTCAATATTTTACTCCATACAGTATCGTGGTAAATAATTCACTCCATACAGTATCATGGTCAACATTCTCACTCCATACAGTATCATGGTCAACATTTCTCTCCATACAGTATCAGGTCAACATTTGTACTCCATACAGTATCATGGTCAACATTGTCACTCCATACACATATTCAGAGGTAGAGGTATCACAAACAAATTATATTAACTGGTAGATTATAACAAACAAATAAATATATAGACAGGTAGACAATCACAAACAAATAAATATATTGGCAGGTAGACTATGACAAAAAAAATAAATTTATAGACAGGTAGACTATGACAAACAAATAAATTTATAGACAGGTAGACTATGACAAACAAATAAATTTATAGACAGGTAGACTGTCGCAAACAAATAAATATATTGACAGGTAGACTATGACAAACAAATAAATTTATAGACAGGTAGACTATGACAAAAAAAATAAATATATTGGCAGGTAGACTATGACAAACAAATAAATTTATAGACAGGTAGACTATGACAAACAAATAAATTTATAGACAGGTAGACTGTCGCAAACAAATAAATATATAGACGAGTAGACTATCACAAACAAGTACATATATTAAAAGGTAGGCTATAACACAAACCGCAGGTTTAAAGTCAAATGATGAGACACCAATAATAGATCACACGAATATATTTAACAGATTGATTGAATACACGAAAAGCTACAAAGTCTAGACACTATAAATATCAACTCAATATTATTATTTTATATTGTATGATCGTATCTCTCATATGATTCTGCCGATGTTGTTTCAGCGTAATTGTGCAATTTGTCTGTCTAGACGAGGCGACTGAAGTGCGGATGTGCGGTTAAAATGTAGCATTATACTCTCTGTGATGTTCTTATCAAATAGATTTATAACACATCTGAGACTGGATGTTCGCTTCAGATACATTTGTCTTTGGTCTTCCTTTTATTTCCACTGTCCAAAACTTGATGCAACCGCAAGGGTAAAAATTATGTAAGGTCAGGTTGTCCTGTCTTGGCCCGTCTCATCTCGTCTTGTCTTGTGGCGTCGTGTCTTGCCTCGTCGCATCTCACCTCTCCACTTCTTGTGGCGTCTCCTCTTGTCTTACCTCGTTATATAGTGGCTTGTCTTTTCTCGTCTCTTGTCTCGTCTTGTTTTATCTTATCTAAACTGGCTAACCTTCCGCGTGTGACGCTTTTTGTCCCCGATATTCCATCCATCCATCATGTGCCATGCCGATAAGCGTGGGCGGTCATGTTCTGCCATCTCACTCCATCACCAGAGTCCTGGATCAGCTCCATGTTCCTGTCTCGACCATGCCATCCAGGTATTTACTTCTCGGTCTTCCCTTTGGTCTCTTCCCTTCGATCTTGCCAGTCGTCACCAAGTTCTCCAAGTCACTTCTTCTCATAACATGCCCTAAAAATGTCGACTGTCTACGTCTAATGACTCTAATCAGTTTACGACCTTCATTTGTTCGATAAGACTGCAGTACATAATATTCTTGGCATGTACTTTGCCACTGCTTTCCTTCTTAGCAGTGACCATACTGGTCGATGACCGTAGCTATTCTCTCCCCCCCCCCCCTCAAAAAAAAATAAAAAAAATCCTCTGTCTACCGTCGTGAAGCTGGAGACCATAACTTACAACTATCTGTTGGCTGCTTTTCAACTTCACCCACCACCTGCACCCATGGCTTCACGTAACCCTAATCGGGGGGATAAATGGGTACTCCACCTTGCCCAAGGGTGTCCCGTAGGCTAGCGGAGGGAAGGGGGAATCTTAGCTCTCCTTTGGGAAGGAATACTCCTTCTCCGCCACTCGCCACCCTGATATTATTCAACTTATAAATATGAATCTTTTTTAAACAAGTTGGAAACTTACCTGACCTGAAGATCAACGGAAGAATAAACGTAGACATGCTGATGGCACAATGTTACTAACGGAAAGCGAGCAGGAGTTACAAGACCGACCTCGTGAAATATTTATACAGGGGGTGTTCAAAACGTGGACCAGATATCAATAGCCTAAGAACGACAACAGAAAATAGAGACCAACAATAACCATCACAGTAAATTGGAAATATTAGAACAAATTACAAGTTTCTCTTACATTGGACATGTGATAACAGATGATAGCAGAAGTGAACAAGAAGAGAATAGCATTAGCCAAAATTATTTTTAACAAAATTAAATATATTAACATGTAAATAGATAATTAGTATATTAAACATGTAACAGGTTAAATGTCACATAAATGTAACGCTACTATATGGTGCTGAAACCTGAACAATGAACAAACAACAGGTTAAGTCCAATAGACGCCCTTGTGATGTGAATATACAGAAGAATTAGTAGCATTCCAATGAACCAATAACATACAAGTACTAAAGGTTCTGGAGATTCTGTGAAAGAAAATTTAGTTGATGGAAGACATAAAAACAGGCAAGCCAAATATTATGTCCACAGTAAACGACATAGTACTCTTGTCAAAGCCACATTCTGGGGAAGAATCAAAGGCTGGCAACCAGGAGATAGAAAGCATTACAATTGGAAGGATAACGTCTAGAAGACGAACAGCGACCTGTCAGGGTGTATAACCAGGGGAAGCGACAGAGCGCTGGAGACCCATTGCAGCCAACCTTCGTTGTGGAGACGGCACCTGACGGTTGGATTTTGCGAAGTTTCCAGAAATTCCACATCCTTGTCAGAGGGTTTGTATATGAACTATATGAAACAATAAGTTGCATATTTGGTGCGAATTCAATCAGAAGTGGAATTCATATGTATGTTCCATATTGGAAAGGAAACAATAATGACGTGTTTTCCGTTGAATATACGTGCTCCAACACAGGAAGACTCCTATTTCGTTTTTGGTGTCTGATTGTGGTGTTTGTCCATCACGAATGATGATGATCATTCATTTCATCCATTGTGGTTGCAATTTTGGAGCTGTGAATTCTAAGATGGCTGATAAGTCCTATTTTGGCTCAAAATATTCTTTGACAATGTGGGCAAAGAATGCGTGATGTTCCAAGAAATGTCCATAACATGCAGCCTAGTTCCTGGTTAATGACGAGGTCGGAATCTTCCAATCACATATAACTAGTATGTGGCCAGACGTTGCCACGTCTGCCTCAAATCCATCATACCTTACAGTAGTAAGGTAGGAGGTAACTGGACCGTAAATATGGATCCGATCCATCGCGATGACGTTATATTTGCTATATGAAGAGTATGAATCCAGATCTGTGACGTCATAAACTGGATCCATATTTTTCAACAATTGGCGGGACATTTTTTGGGGTACTTCCGGTTGACTAGTTCCGGTTTACTACTTCCGGTCCATGGTGTGTGTGTGTGTGTGTGTGTGTGTGTGTGTGTGTGTGTGTGTGTGTGTGTGTGTGTGTGTGTGTGTGTGTGTGTGTGTGTGTGTGTGTGTGTGTGTGTGTGTGTGTGTGTGTGTGTGTGACAAATATTCCTACTTTTTATAAGTTTGGTTCAAATTTGACCAAACTTTACACATTTGGTTAACAAAGTGTCCTACTTCTTATAAGTTTGGTTGAAATTTGGCCAAACGTTTTACATTTGGTTAACAAAGTGTCCTATTTTTTTATAAGTTTTGTTGACATTTGGCCAAACTTTTCACATTTGGTTAACAAAGTTTCCCACGTTTCATAAGTTTGACTGAGATTTTTATAAGTTTGGTTGAAATTTGGCCAAAACTTTTTCTCTTTAGTTAACACATTTTCCTACTTTTTATAAGTTTGATTGAAATTTGGACAAACTTTTCACATTTGGTTAACACATTTTCCTACTTTTTATAAGTTTGGTTGAAATGTGGCCAATATTTGTTTTTGCTTTGGTTAACAAAGTTTCCTATTTTTATTTATAAGTTTGGTTGAAATTTGGCCAAACTTCTCAAAAGTTTCCTACTTTCTAATAAGTTTGGTTGAAATTTTACTCTGACCACATGACAACTATATATATATATATATATATATATATATATATATATATATATATATATATATATATATATATATATATATATATATATATATATATATATATATATATACCGTAGCCGGCTTCGTGCCTTAGAGGTTAGCGACTTTTCTCCGTAATTTCGTATACTCTCGTGGGTAACGTGATGACGGTGAGAATCAGCAGTGGTTCGAATCGCATCGGTAACTTACGGGGTATGTTAGCCGGCCGCTCAGAAAGCAATGGCAAACTACTGCGCGTAATCTTGCCAAGAAATCAACATTTCAGCTGAAAGATTCTAGTGTTGACAGCTATGTCCTGTAAAGGATATGCAAAAAATAATATATATATACACCGTAAACATTAAAAAACTCAACAGCCAATATTTAGTTATAATATATATCTGCTTATTTACAGTATTTCAGTACATTTTACAAGAATACAAAAGCACAATGTCATTTCACGAAATGGATGACACAATATGAGCTGGTATGCATAGTATGATCACAACATTTTATTTTCACATACAGAGCTATAGGCATTGTATGTTGTTTCTGGATTTCTTCACACCATTGTCTTCCGGCTGGTAGTCAATTATGTATCTGTCATTTGGTGTGTAGTCATAAGACTGGTCTCCTGCTTGGTGGGTTGACATCTGAGTGTCGGGCACATCAAACAACTGGGTGGCGGGCACATCATACATCTGGCTATTGGGCTCATCACACATCTGGTTGCTGGGGTCATCACACATCTGACTGTAGCTGGGTTGAAAACCAGCGGTATAGTATGCGTCCACATTGTGGCTTCGTTTAGTACCCTGTTTGACTTGAGCACTGACTTGATCGTTTTGGACATTATTGCTTCGGTTGGTGTCTTGGTGCACATCAAACATCTGGGTATTTGGCTCATCATACATCTGGTTGCTGGGTCATCACACATCTAATTGTAGCTGGGTTGAAAACTGGCGGTATAGTATGCGTCTACTTGGTGGCTTCGTTTAGTACGCTGTTTTGACTTGAGCACTAACTTGAGTGTTTTGAACTTGATTGCTTCGGTCAGTGCCCTGTTTGACATGAGCACTGACTTGAGTGTTTTGGTAACTGACTTGCTTGCCTCTGTTAGTGCCTTGTTTGACTTCGTTACAAAGGTTAAGGTTGTCGGTGGAAAAGCAAAGTCCCGTATAGACACACATAGAGGTAGTGAACGTGTAAACTGCTTGCTTTGAGTCTTGTTAACGTCGGTGGTTATGTCAGTGGACACATGATATGCCATATTACATGAGACACCTAAGGTTGAGTCGGGATAGTTTGTTGTGTTCGTTCGTAATATTATACATCTGCTAGGTTGGGTTAGCCACTCGTCGCTGTATGACCCTCTAGTTGTTAGGTAAAGGACATGTATTCCTCGACCAACGTCCGTGATCACATCTCTGCTTATTTACAGTATTTCAGTACATTTTACAAGAATACAAAAGCACAATGTCATTTCACGAAATGGATGACACAATATGAGCTGGTATGCATAGTATGATCACAACATTTTATTTTCACATACAGAGCTATAGGCATTGTATGTTGTTTCTGGATTTCTTCACACCATTGTCTTCCGGCTGGTAGTCAATTATGTATCTGTCATTTGGTGTGTAGTCATAAGACTGGTCTCCTGCTTGGTGGGTTGACATCTGAGTGTCGGGCACATCAAACAACTGGGTGGCGGGCACATCATACATCTGGCTATTGGGCTCATCACACATCTGGTTGCTGGGGTCATCACACATCTGACTGTAGCTGGGTTGAAAACCAGCGGTATAGTATGCGTCCACATTGTGGCTTCGTTTAGTACCCTGTTTGACTTGAGCACTGACTTGATCGTTTTGGACATTATTGCTTCGGTTGGTGTCTTGGTGCACATCAAACATCTGGGTATTTGGCTCATCATACATCTGGTTGCTGGGTCATCACACATCTAATTGTAGCTGGGTTGAAAACTGGCGGTATAGTATGCGTCTACTTGGTGGCTTCGTTTAGTACGCTGTTTTGACTTGAGCACTAACTTGAGTGTTTTGAACTTGATTGCTTCGGTCAGTGCCCTGTTTGACATGAGCACTGACTTGAGTGTTTTGGTAACTGACTTGCTTGCCTCTGTTAGTGCCTTGTTTGACTTCGTTACAAAGGTTAAGGTTGTCGGTGGAAAAGCAAAGTCCCGTATAGACACACATAGAGGTAGTGAACGTGTAAACTGCTTGCTTTGAGTCTTGTTAACGTCGCTGGTTATGTCAGTGGACACATGATATGCCATATTACATGAGACACCTAAGGTTGAGTCGGGATAGTTTGTTGTGTTCGTTCGTAATATTATACATCTGCTAGGTTGGGTTAGCCACTCGTCGCTGTATGACTCTCTAGTTGTTAGGTAAAGGACATGTATTCCTCGACCAACGTCCGTGATCACATCTCTGCACTATGAGTATAAGAAAGGCTTAGTCGGCCAATGTGATGACTAGTTTACACGCGTGTATACTATAAGTGAAACTGCCTTATGGTGTATTGATATCGGGATGTTCTTTGGTGTTACTCTGATGACCACCTACGCAGACCGACAAGGCACTGGATGGCGATGAAAAACATGATAGTAATGCCTTGATTGGTCATTCGTGTCCTGGCTGTATCCTTAGGCATTTGCCATGTCAACAATTAGTTTTAGTGTGACATCTATTATTGATTATTGCACATTTTCCTTGAGTTTTACTGCATATTGGTCTGTTGTCGTTGTTGTCTAAGATTAGCTTTGTGACTGATGTTTTATTGATATAATGTATGAGAGCGGTGAGATCAGAAGGACAGAATGTTAGACTGACCTGCGTGTTCACTTCTTAATCTTTTGAAAATAGAGTTCATTCGTTTCATTCGTTCTTTCATTCGTTCGTTAAGATTTTCGGAAACAGAGCTAGAGAAAGACTGTGTGTTTGTCTTGTCACGTAGTAAGTACGTTGCCGGTATCTGCGAGCAGCATATTTTTTCCCCGAATTTGCGAGACTACTGCAAAATACAGCCGATTTGTCAAAATTCACGCAGTTCCACGGGCTTTTGTCTTTCAAGGTGTACAATTTCTGACATACATTGTAGCACATGCACGCCCACACACGCGCGCACACACACACACACACGCACACACATTTAATGTTTACTTCTGATCATCCCGAGTTAGGTCCCGTGATTCGACGCTCGTCATAACACCTTTTGTCTGTACTATCCCTCCTAACCAAGTGTCTCAGCTGTGACCTGACACATATGACAGAATGTAGCACCATCTTTGAGTGGCTTTAGTCACGTTTTTTTCGGTTGTATCCCATTATACACGTGACCGAATGTAGCGCCATCTTTGATTGGCCTTAACCACGTGTTTCGGTGGCTCGTACAAACTAGCAATGGTGATATCAAAGAAATATATTGGGCCTATGTGCAATTACTAGAGCACAGGTTGACAGTAGTGATCAATTAATATTAACGATCAAATATTACCAGCACACAGAATGAACAGGGTTGTAGTGGGATGACAAGACCGCCCATGCTTACCGACGGGACAAATGATGAAAAGACAAAGAGACAGATTTCTTCTGTCTTGGTAGGGATTGGAAAGTAGTGGGTCAGCTGGAAAGAGTGGGGGAGGTTAGGAGAAATGATGGTTGACTGTGACATGGCGGTGGCATTGGTGTTGCATTAGAAAACCCGGCGCTGTGTCTAGACATGATCGCCGACGTTGTCTACGCTTTACATCAATCATCATGTCACACACACACATGCACGCATGTACGGCGTGCAAAAGATGCAGCGCCATCTTTGATTGGCTTTAGCCGCGTGTTTCGGTTGCTCGTACAAACTAACAATGGGGATATCAAAGAAACATATTGTGCCTATGTGCAGTTACTAGAGCAAAGGTTGACAGTAGAGATCTATGAATATTAACAAACATATATTACCAGCTCGCATCAGCGATAAGAATGAACAAGTTTGTATTGAGATTACAAAACCACCCACGCTTACCGACAGGACACATGATGATAAGAAAAAGAGACAGCTGTCGGTACGTCACATGCCACAGATGATGGTTTAACATTACATTACAACAAACGCCATATACTCAATGTATCAAGAAGAGATAAGATCAGAAATGACGAAATCAGGACTAAAGTGGGGGTTATAGCTGCACTAGATTTTATTAGAAGGCAGCAAGTCAAATTGTTTGGCCATGCAAGTAGGTTACCAGCAAATAGTGTAACACAACAAGCAATGATGTACAGACCAGAGGGAAACAGAGGAAGAGGCGGACCACTTAAACGATGGACTTAGGAAATAGCAGAGTCCATGGGAATATCGATAATTGAAGCCTATAAACGGGCACTCTCCCGCTGTTTATACTTCACCTCGACACCTCAAGGTACAAGAGGAACATGTTGAGATGAGATGAATCACCGTTTTGTTTGTGAATAGGTTTCGCATGCGTGAGATTTCAAAATTCCTGGACCACGTTACATACTCACACACACACACACACACACACACACACACACACACACACACACACACACACACACACACACACACACACACACACACACACACACACACACACACACACGCGGGTGCGCAAGAGACACCATTGCAGTTATAGACATATTTTAGGCTATCGAAAGAAGTATTTACAGTTTCCTACACACACACACACGCAAGCGCACGCACACACGTGCGCGCCCACACACACAAACACACACACACACACACACACACATTCACGCAAGAGACGCCCTTGCAGTTATAGATATATTTCAGGTGATCAAAAAAGGATTTACAGTTTCCTACGCACATGCACATACGCACCACACACACACACACACACACACACACACACACACTCACACAAACGCCCACACACGCACGCACATTCACGCAAGAGACATCATTGCAGTAATAGACATATTTCAGGCGATCGATAGAAGTAGTGACAGTTTCCTGAGCACACACGCACTCACGCACACACACGCGCGCCCACACACATAAACACACACTGGGACTTGAACCCGGGTGCCCGGTGCATAGTTGGCCTACTTATCCATATAAGTATTCCACATGCCCGAGGCTTGTCTCGCTGTCTTCGAGCGGTCCCGGGGGTGGTCAGGCGGACGCGGAGGAGGTCGAAGGGCGGGGTTTGGGGGACACACACCATGGACCGGAAGTAATCAACTGGAAGTAGTCAATCGAAAGTACCCAAAAAATCCCCGCATATTTTTGAAAAATCTGGATCCAATTTATGACGTCACGGATCTGGATCCATACTCTTCATATAGCAGAATCTGACGTCATCACGATGGATCGGATCCATATTTACGGTCCAGTTACCTCCTACCTTACTACTCTTCACTCCATCCAGGGCATGGACGTTGAATAGTACTGAAAAAGTATGAAAAATCGAGAGGATCGACTGCATTTCATCGGGTTATATCCTATAAGGCTCTGTCTCTTTCCGCAGAGACGCCTGCCGAAAGCGTCACACAAGGCACGAACTCCGTAGCTCCAGCGACGACCCCGAAGAGTCTCCGAGAAAAATGCACTCATGAACCGAAAGACGTGGCCCGGAATCAAACCCACAACATTTGAAGCACGATCTAAACGGCTTGACCATTTCGCCACAGAGACTCCTGATTAATCAACTTACGGAGGATTCAAACCCGGATCTACCATGTGGATGCCTGACATGCAAGCCACTCAGTCAATCTTTCATTCTGGGTCAGTGTATCGGACGCCTAGCCTTCTTTGACTAGTCCGATAAACTCCGTGTGCACGTCGCTCAAGTCGATATTTCCTGGGCTTCAAAGGGTGTGGAAGAACAGATACACAAGCATTGCCTGGTGAGAATGGTTTGGCAAACAATGACCAAAGGATCTGACCGATACTCAGTTCTCCGAGGAATGGCCAAGCAGGCACATAAGCAGACTGTAGCTGGTACCATTGGTATTCGGACTCTTCGCTGGTTGTTGAAGATGAGGTCAGAGCTCGTATGGGAGTGTCCCGAGTGCGGTGATGTCGGTTTCTCACTCAACTCAACTCAGCTCAACTCAACCAACTCAGCTCAACTCAACCGAACTCAGCTCAGCTCAACTCAACTCAGCTCAGCTCAGCTCAGCTCAGCTCAACTCAACTCAACTCAACTCATTTCAGCTCAACGAAACTCATCTCAACTCAGCTCAACTCAACTCAGTTCAAATAAACTCAGCTCAACTTAACTCAACTCAGCTCAAATTAACTCAGCTAAACTCATCTCAATTCAATTTAGTTCAGCTGAACTTATATCAACCCAACTCATCTCAGCTCAACTCTGTTCAGCTAAACTCATTTCAACTCAGCTGAACTCAACTCAGTTCAACTCGACTCAACTCGGATTAAAAAAGAGAACACTGCCCCTCTTTGGTGCAAGTCAAAAGTGGGGTGGCCATCTTCAAACTGTCCCTTTGTCATCACCGTATATATAGTGTCTGTTACTACTTCTGATCATTGATAAATGTGTGGTTCTTGTCTCGGGGGCAACGGTTATATCTGTATTGTACTCTGCCGTGATGTTGATCCGTCGACTAAACTAAACTAAACTAAACTTTCTCAGCTCAATTCAACTCAACACAGCTCAGCCCAGCTCAGCTCAGTTATATTGTTCCTCGGCAGCAGGACATGGACAAGATCATGCGCAATAGGCCGCTATACAAACTAACCTGAAAAAATAAAAACCTCCCCACAAATACAATAGCATGTGTGATTCTGATATAGTGATATACATACATGTGGATCCTCGCCAATGCTAGGGAGCTAATTCACCATGCTAAGATATTCCATGTGTGTTCTATGGTATGGAGTACCTATCAAGACAAATGTGCAGTGTATGAGGGGCTTTAAATGAAAATCTTAAATGTGTTTTAGGGAATATATTCTGAAAAAATTAAATAAGAAATGTATATTTTTTTCCCCCATGGTGTCAACACTGCGTTTAATGCAAGTCCTCCAGAGTCCATAAAGTGCTTGGATTCCTGTAGACAATTCATCTCTGGGGGAACTACTCAGTGTGCCTGACCCGGTCATGAACATTCTTTCACAGAAGTCACGCCGTTTTGAAAAGTCCCACTCCACTAATACACTTGATGGACTGACAGGCATGCATCACCATAATGGACCTTCATTCGCTGATGAATTTCTATAGGTTTCACCCCTTCACTGATCCAAAAAAACGGAGAGAAAACAACAGAACGTTGTCCCTCTTTGGTGCATGTCAAAATTGGGGTGGACATCTTTAAACTGTCCGCTTGTCATCATCGTGGTCGTCTGCACCATGATGTCACGCGCTTAACACTTTTGACACCCTTAACAAAACTATTGACAGGTTACAAGACAATAACATGGTTATTGTAATTTCTATCACACTTTTAATATTTTCACGCGAATACCCCTGGTATGTGATCCTTCATTCAAACAGAAACCAGACTAGAAATACTGTGAAGATGAGAGCAAATGCTACCCCCGCTTCTAAATATACGCTAGAGCAGTAGTTCTCAACTGGTGGGGGAATTCCCCCACCCCCAACCACCCCCAGGGGAGAATTTTAGGGTGTCCTGGGGGGGGGGGGGGGATTAAGATTATTTCAAGATCGTGTTAATACAAGAACCGATTACTTGATATTGTTTTTCCCTCCATACTTTACGATTCTGTACTTCTCGCCCTTCAGAAATTCGTTGTATAACGTAAGTAGACACGCAAATCACGTTTTATGTAGACGTCTAGACTTGTTTTAGTATGTGTTACTAAATTTAGCTTCCATTTTTTCCATAGTGTAGGGGAGTGGGGGATTTACTGGGAGGAAATACGAAATGAGTGGGGGGATGACAATATGAACATATGGTGAAAGGGTGCATGAGCCAAAATAAGTCGAGAACCACTGCGCTAGAGCATGTACTTCACACCCATACGCACTGTGTGTTCTATATATAATATGGAATTCCTATGGAGATCGCCGTGTGCAATGTATGTGATCCTTCACTAAAACAGAAACCAAACGAGAAAAGCTGTGAAGATGTGAGCAAATGCTACCCCCTTTTCTAAATATACTCTAGAGCGTGTTCTTCACACCCCACTATTATCATTCTGTGTGTGTGAATTCCTGACGTCTCATGTAAGATTGACTTGTGATTTACTGCACATAGAAGAAATTTATAATGTAGACTGAATCACCGCGTTGTTGGCGGACACTGGTCTTTTCGTCGTGCATCGAGCGTCCGTAAATTACCTCACCCGCTCCAATAAAGATAATGTGTTGCAGACTTCGATCATTTCCTCTGACAATTTATGTAGGCCAGTTATTCTCCTCACAAATCTGGACATTTGCATTAATCTGCTTATGTGAAATTCTACTGAATCATTTGTTTAACCCAACTGTGTCTGGAATTTAAGCACGGTTTAATCTTTTCTTAACAATGTTGGCATTTGGGCCAAATGAGATTATTCTTCGTGATTTGAATGTGTCCCAATCTAAGTTTTAAATATTGCTTTCAAAACATTTAACTACAAAAATAAAAGCGAGTTAGAAATATCTCTTTTAACAATAGAACAGGTTCTATGTGATTGTTGTTAGTTTGCTTAGTAATATCTTGTTCATCCCTTCTTACTTGTATTTGTAAATAAAAACAGAAATAACAAATATTAATAAGGTAAATCAACCCTTTTACATGTGCATTAGGAATGTGGTGCTAGATAGACACATATTTCATAAATCAATCGTCATTAAGTGGGCGATGTGATCACTTTCACTCCGGCCGCCTTTACTGACACAGATATTTTCTGGTACGAGTGTAAGGCTGGGTCGATTAGGAAACCCATGTCGTCAGTTTTAACCTTAAAAATCCATTCGATGGGGAATGGAAGCCATGACAATCGGGCCGGACAGCGAGAGTGTAGCCACAACACCAGCGCGAGACTCTCTTGTAATATATAGTATGTTACTAGTTCTGATCATTGATAAATGTGTGTGTGCTTGTCTCGCGAGAGTGTATCCTCAACACCAGCACGAGACCCACTTGTAATATATAGTGTCCGTTACTAGTTCTGATCATTGATAAATGTGTGTGTTCTTGTCTCGCAAGAGTGTAGCCACAATACCAGCGCGAGACTCTCTTGTAATATATAGTATGTTACTAGTTCTGATCATTAATAAATGTGTGTGTGTGTGTTCGTGTCTCGTGGGCAACGGTTATATTTATATTGTACTTTCCACGTTACATACGAGGGGATGTCATTAAGTAAAAGAAATTTAACGAATAACATTTTTACAATAGTGCGAACCAGACATTGTGTGTCTGTGTGTTATTTCTCAAGATAGTCCCCCTACCTGGCAACACTTGGTCCACTAGTCCACTTGCTTGTTGATGCCTTCTTGGAAAAAGTTTGCGAGTGTTTTCTTAAACCAATTTGTGCACCTCCCACATTACCACGTTGTAGTCTGTAAACCTCTGACCCCGCAAGTGTTCTTTAAATGGGTCAAATAAGTGAAAGTCCAATGGCACCAAGTGTGGGCTGATTGCTGGATATTTCAAGACCTCAGATTTCAGACAGTTACAAGTATATAATCGTAATATCATACACATACAAGTTAATAGTCACATTACCATACACATACAAGTTAATAGTCACATTACCATATTCATACAAGTGAATAGTCACATTACAACACATATACAAGTAAATAGTCACATTACCACACATATACAAGTAAATAGTCACATTACCACACATATACAAGTAAATAGTCACATTACCACACATATACAAGTAAATAGTCACATTACCAAACACACACAAGTAAATAGTCACATTGCCACACATGACTGGCACTTTGCCGTCTTGATAGACGATTGTTTGTAAAATGGAATTATACCTCTCCATAACACAAAGCCTGGTCTGAGTTTGGAGATCATGTGTTGCCCCTGCAGCATGATCCCTCTCTCAGCCTGCCTAGTTTACTCCAGAGGAAAGGTGACACTAATGCATCTGGAACAAGACAAGCTGCAGAAGCTGCCAGATCAGCAAAGCAATACTCTAACTGTCCGCCTGTCGGAGCTTCTATCCTAGACCACTTGCCGCCCATGGCTTAGGGCCTAGTCTGCCTTGCCATGACATTTAGTCTTTAGGTTGAATTTCCTCGCACCAGGATAAGTCTTGCATCCTCCCAATTGCACTTCTTCGCCTGAAACCGTTGACACAATCTGATTTGCCGGGTTTGGTGAGTGTCGTCAAACATTACCACATATATACAAGTAAATAGTCACATTACCACACACATACAAATAAATAGTCACATTACCACATATATACAAGCACGTCATCACATTACCATACATATACAAGTAAATAGTCACATTACCATACATATACAAGTTAATAGTCACATTACCATACATATACAAGTAAATAGTCACATTACCATACATATACAAGTAAATAGTCACATTACCATACATATACAAGTAAATAGTCACATTACCATACATATACAAGTAAATAGTCACATTACCATACATATACAAGTAAATAGTCACATTACCATACATATACAAGTAAATAGTCACATTACCACTCACATACAAATACATAGTCACATTACCATACATATACAAGTAAATAGTCACATTACCACATATATACAAGCACGTCATCACATTACCACACATATACAAGTGAATAGTCACATTACCATACATATACAAGTAAATAGTCACATTACCATACATATACAAGTAAATAGTCACATTACCATAAATATACAGGTAAATAGTCACATTACCAAACATATACAAGTAAATAGTCACATTACCATACATATACAAGTAAATAGTCACATTACCATACATATACAAGTACATAGTCACATTACCATACACATACAAATAAATAGTCACATTACCATACATATACAATAAATAGTCACATTACCACACACATATAAATAAATAGTCACATTACCACACACATACAAATAAATAGTCACATTACCATACATATACAAGTAAATAGTCACATTACCATACATATAGAAATAAATAGTCACATTACCACACACATACAAATAAATAGTCACATTACCACACAAATACAAGTAAATAGTCACATTACCATACATATACAAATAAATAGTCACATTACCACACATATACAAATAAATAGTCACATTACCATACATATACAAATAAATAGTCACATTACCATACATATACAAGTAAATAGTCACATTACCATACATATACAAGTAAATAGTCACATTACCATACACATACAAATAAATAGTCATATTACCACACACATACAAATAAATAGTCACATTACCATACATATACAAATAAATAGTCACATTACCACACACACACAAATAAATAGTCACATTACAACACACATACAAATAAATAGTCACATTACCACACAAATACAAGTAAATAGTCACATTACCATACATATACAAATAAATAGTCACATTACCGCAAATGTACAAGTAAATAGTCACATTACCATAAATATACAAGTAAATAGTCACATTACAATACATATACAAGTAAATAGTCACATTACCACACATATACAAGTAAACAGTCACATTACCATACATATACAAGTAAATAGTCACATTACCATACACATACAAGTAAACAGTCACATCACCACACATATACAAGTAAACAGTCACATCACCACACATATACAAGTAAATAGTCACATTACCATATACATACAAGTAAATAGTCATATTACCATACACATACAAGTAAATAGTCATATTATTATACTACATAAGTAAATAGTCACAATACTATCCATACATAAGTAAACAATGACATTGCAATATGTATGTAAATAAGCAATGACATTACGATACGTATGTATACTTAAATAAACAAAAATATTTATACGCATAGGCGGTAGAGGCAGACCAAGAGAAATGGTGCTGCATGGACTAAGGCGGTAGCATGGAGGAATATCATCAGCAGTGTTGATCCAGAACACCAAAAGACAGAGATCTGTGAAGGTGGTGATCATCATCATCTTCATCATCATCATCATCTTCATCATCATCATCATCATCATCATCATCATGGGAGGTCAGCAAAGACGAATAGATAAGAGCGCTCGTTCCTAACCATCCGGTCTACTGATGCTGACGTAGCTGGTTCAACCCCTACGCAGGTCATTTGGACTAAAGTGTTGACTTCTCTTCCTTGACTTGGCACCTCAGAAGTCGAAAGTGGGTTCGCCTGATGGCGAGGGACACTGGTAATAGGGAAATCTAATCCACGCGCAAAGATCAGTCGAATGCACTAGACGTTGTAGCACATGGACTACGCTTGAGTTCAAAGCGAGCGAGCAACGAAAATAAAATTATATTTATATAAGTAAGCAGTCAATGTTTTTCTTGCATATCAACAACAAAATGCTGGTGTTGACTGCAAATGTCCTGTTAAGGATAAGCAACTAACTTTTTTAGTTTGCCATTGCTTTCTGAACGGTCGGCACTCATACCATTTTATAAAACCAACGCAAGGCGGTCTGCTGCCAAATCGCCCACAGCTATGTTCGAACGTACGGGTAAGCGGGATTACGAACTGCATCGGTAACTCCTTGGCCGCAGATCCGACTACTCACATTACTATACATAAATGGTTCAACAGTCACTTCCCTAGACGTATATGTGTAAACAGGTGCATTGCCACGCATGTATAAGAAGTGTCACAGTACTATACATATATAAGTAAACAGTCTCATAGCACTTGTACCGAACACGTATTCGTGAGTTGTGTTTGTACCTAACACGTATTCACGCCTCGCGTTTGTACCGAATAAGTATTCATGCCTCGCGTTTGTACCGAACACGTATTCATGCCTCGAGTTTGTACCTAACACACATTTATGCCTCGTGTTTGTACCTAACACGTATTCACGCCTCGTGTTTGTACCGAACACTATTCACGCCTCGTGTTTGTCCCGAACACGTATTCACGCCTCGTGTTTGTACCGAACACGTATTTCTTGCCGCATTTTTGTACGGAACACGTATTCATACCTTATGTTTGTACCAAACACGTATTCATACCTTGTGTGTGTACTGAATGCGTATTCATACCTGATGTTTGTGCGGAACACGTATTCACGCCTCGTGTTTGTATCTAACACGTATTCTTACGTCGTGTTTGTACCTAACACGTATTCATGCCTTGTGTTTGTACGGAACACGTATTTATACCTCGTGTTTGTACCGAACACGTATTCACGCCTCGTGTTTGTCCCGAACACGGATTCACGTCTCGTGTTTGTACCGAACACGTATTTCTTGCCTCATGTTTGTACGGAACACGTATTCATACCTTATGTTTGTACCGAACACGTATTGATACCTCATGTTTGTACGGAACACGTATTCATGTCCTCGTGTTTGGTATCTTGCCATCCTCTACAGGACGAACACCTGACGTTTCTGTACGTGTTGTTTGCTTTGATCGTGCTCGGCAATATGCTGGTTATCATTGCCTATATCTCTGAGCAAGACCAGGAGGTCCCGCATGCACATTTTCATTCTGAACTTGGCCATTGCAGGTGAGTAACTTATATCTTATTTAGTCTCCTTGCATAGCATCACAGTGGCTAGAATCGCTTGCAGGTTCACCTTCCCGTCAAGAAGTGTCTGGTTCGTATCCAACTAAACACATTGGGTTTTTTTGTTTTTTTTTTGCAATCAGCGCAAGAATGTTACACTTCACCTTTTTGATTCCTGGGTCATGCACGAACGCATAGCCTTCTCTGACAAGGCGAAAAATGAAACGTATGTGAGCGCTCCGTACGATAAAAATTCCTCGACAGTTGGAAATCACACAACGCAGGCCGAATAGGCCGTAGTGCAGATTGCAGTTTTTAAACAACTCTCCAGCGGTGAAAGTGATAGTATAGAGGAGAGGAAATGGGCACCTCAGTTAGAAATCTGCTGATGTTATCCATCCACTTATAGCTTTAAATACACCCAATCCATTCAGTGATGCCATCCACCCAGATGAACCGTGCTGTATAGTCACTTAGTTACATACTACTTTCTTTTTTCCTCTTCCTCTATTTCTTGTGGCCTGTGGATTCCACACAAAATCTGTTATAGTTGCAATATTCTCAGGTTTTTCAGTGTATGTTCTATCCAGCGCCTTCGTCTTTTCTTCCATTCTTGGTTCACGGATATGTGCCTAGTTCTCTCAATCAGCTCCACGTTAATGATTCTGTCATATTATTTTAGTCCAGTTTTGCTAGGCAACAGTTAATGAATGGGTGTAGTTTATTTGTAATCTATTTACTCATTCTTCATTTTTCTGGTTCACTCAATGCTACTGATTTAGCGTTAGAATTTGATATCAAAAATTTGGTGCTCAGGTAAACTTTCTTTAACTTCCACAAATTTCCTTGTAAAAATTTACTAACTGAACCAGAAAAGAACAAGGTTATTCTTGTGAATATGAAGGCCAATGAACCCTCGCTTTGAGCCTACAAACATAGAAGCTCTATATATAGAGCTAGAGAACCATCAAGAATCAAACGGATATGATCTATCAAGGCTGCGCTACACAGAGACAAACTTAGTGCGATACGCACGTCACAGAGATATATGGCTCAAGAAAGTTACCATGGAAATTCAGGAACATCAGTATATTAATTATTCAAGAATATCTTCATGGTAATCATTCAGTTAGGTTTATGACGTAATCACATTTTCAGAAGACCTCATAGCAATGTCCAGGCAGATTAGCCTGACATTGGATGACAACACATCAGAGAATGAGTAGTTTCAGACGATTCTCAACTGTCTAATGCCCGTCTGTAACTAGGTGCTCTATTTCAGATGTCTCTGTTGGTCTTGTCAACGTCTTGACGGATATTGTTTGGAAGAACACCATAGACTGGTACGCCGGGAATGCTGGGTGTAAAATTATACGCTATTGCCAAGGTGTGGTCACGTATGCCTCAACGTACGCCCTGGTGGCCTTAAGCTTGGACCGTCTCAACGCCATAGCACGACCACTCAGTTTCAGTGCTGACAGTGAGTATTGATGTTCTGTATATGGAGTCTGTGTGCCGACAGTAAGTGTTGATATTCTGTGAGTATATTGAGTCTGTGTGCCGATAGTAAGTGTTGATATTCTATGTGTACACTGAGTCTGTGTGTTGACAGTAAGTGTTGATATGCTGTGTGTACATTGAGCCTGTGTGCTGACAGTAAGTGTTGATATGCTGTACATGGAGTCTTTGTGTTGACAGTAAGTGTTGATATTCTGTGTGTACATGGAGCCTGTGTGCTGACAGTAAGTGTTGATATTCTGTGAGTACATTGAGTCTATGTGCCGATAGTAAGTGTTGATATTCTATGTGTACACTGAGTCTGTGTGTTGACAGTAAGTGTTGATATTCTGTGTGTACATTGAGCCTGTATGCCGACAGTAAGTGTTGATATTCTGTGTGTACATTGAGCCTGTGTGCTGACAGTAAATGTTGATATTATGTGTGTACATTGAGCCTGTGTGCCGACAGTAAGTGTTGATATTCTATGTGTACACTGAGTCTGTGTGTTGACAGTAAGTGTTGATATTCTGTGTGTATATGGAGCCTGTGTGCTGACAGTAAGTGTTGATATTCTGTGTGTACATGGAGCCTGTGTGCTGACAGTAAGTGTTGATATTCTGTGTGTACATTGAGCCTGTGTGCCGACAGTAAGTGTTGATATTCTGTGAGTACATTGAGTCTGTGTGCCGATAGTAAGTGTTGATATTCTATGTGTACACTGAGTCTGTGTGTTGACAGTAAGTGTTGATATGCTGTGTGTACATTGAGCCTGTGTGCTGACAGTAAGTGTTGATATTCTGTACATGGAGTCTTTGTGTTGACAGTAAGTGTTGATATTCTGTGCGTACATGGAGCCTGTGTGCTGACAGTAAGTGTTGATATTCTGTCAGTACATTGAGTCTGTGTGCCGATAGTAAGTGTTGATATTCTATGTGTACACTGAGTCTGTGTGTTGACAGTAAGTGTTAATATTCTGTGTGTACATGGAGCCTGTGTGCTGACAGTAAGTGTTGATATTCTGTGTGTACATTGAGCCTGTGTGCTGACAGTAAGTGTTAATATTCTGTACATGGAGTCTTTGTGTTGACAGTAAGTGTTGATATTCTGTGTGTACATGGAGCCTGTGTGCTGACAGTAAGTGTTGATATTCTGTGAGTACATTGAGTCTGTGTGCCGATAGTAAGTGTTGATATTCTATGTGTACACTGATTCTGTGTGTTGACAGTAAGTGTTGATATTATGTGTGTACATGGAGCCTGTGTGCTGACAGTAAGTGTTGATATTCTGTGTGTACATTGAGCCTGTGTGCTGACAGTAAGTGTTGATATTCTGTGTGTACATTGAGCCTGTGTGCCGACAGTAAGTGTTGATATTCTGTGAGTACATTGAGTCTGTGTGCCGATAGTAAGTGTTGATATTCTATGTGTACACTGAGTATGTGTGTTGACAGTAAGTGTTGATATGCTGTGTGTACATTGAGCCTGTGTGCTGACAGTAAGTGTTGATATTCTGTACATGGAGTCTTTGTGTTGACAGTAAGTGTTGATATTCTGTGCGTACATGGAGCCTGTGTGCTGACAGTAAGTGTTGATATTCTGTGTGTACATTGAGTCTGTGTGCCGATAGTAAGTGTTGATATTCTATGTGTACACTGAGTCTGTGTGTTGACAGTAAGTGTTAATATTCTGTGTGTACATGGAGCCTGTGTGCTGACAGTAAGTGTTGATATTCTGTGTGTACATTGAGCCTGTGTGCTGACAGTAAGTGTTGATATTCTGTACATGGAGTCTTTGTGTTGACAGTAAGTGTTGATATTCTGTGTGTACATTGAGCCTGTGTGCCGACAGTAACTGTTGATATTCTGTGAGTACATTGAGTCTGTGTGCCGATAGTAAGTGTTCATATTCTATGTGTACACTGAGTCTGTGTGTTGACAGTAAGTGTTGATATGCTGTGTGTACATTGAGCCTGTGTGCTGACAGTAAGTGTTGATATTCTGTACATGGAGTCTTTGTGTTGACAGTAAGTGTTGATATTCTGTGTGTACATGGAGCCTGTGTGCTGACAGTAAGTGTTGATATTCTGTGTAGTACATTGAGTCTGTGTGCCGATAGTAAGTGTTGATATTCTATGTGTACACTGAGTCTGTGTGTTGACAGTAAGTGTTGATATTCTGTGTGTACATGGAGCCTGTGTGCCGACAGTAAGTGTTGATATTATGCACATTGAGTCCGTTGACTGACAGTAAGTATTGACATTCTGTACATTGGATCTGTTGACGGACAGTAAGTATTGATATTCTGCGCACTGAGTCTATGGACTGACAGTAAGTATTGGTATTCTGTACATTGGTTCTTTGTATCGCCAGTTAGTGTTGATATTCTGTGTGTACATTGGGTCTTTGTGCTGACAGTACGTATTGATATTCTGTGTGTTCATTGAGTCTCCGTGCTGACAGGTTTATTGATATTCTGTACACTGAGTCTCCGTGCTCACAGTAAGTATTGATGTTCTGAACATTGAGTGTGCTCACAATAAGAATTCATAATCTGTACACTGAGTCTGTTTGGTGACGGTATGTATTTATATGCAGTAGACTGAGACTCTAAGCTGAGAGTAGTGATATGATGTGCACCAATTGTTGTGCCGAAAGTAAATGTTGAAAACAGTTATTGAAAATCTGTACATTAAGTTCAAGTGCTAATAGTAAGCACTGATATTTATGTACACATGTTTTCGTGCTGACAGTAAGTGTTAATATTATGTACACCAAAATTTCATGCTGACAGTAAGTGTTGATATTACGTACATCAAGCAGACAATTCAGACAGGGAATTTGCGTTCAGACTAGACATCGCCGTTCAAGACGTCTCGGTAGTGACGTTAGTGTTCATGACTGTCAGGATCTTCTATTAGGCTCGTTGGCTAACACATGTGAGACAGTACAAGTACAACGTGATTCGACGTAAGACACAGCAACACAATTTCTATGGATTTATTACCACGTTAAATACATAACAATAGTTACAGCAATGTACAGCATATAACAACTCACAACCACAATACAGCTCATAGGTCTGACGCTCACGATATCAGTCGTTCAGCTCACAACCACGGAGATTCACACAAAACGCCTTGCTCTCGACACACACGTCCGTTCAGATGTCCAGTCCCAGCTTGGTCTGAGATTAACACACACACTGCCCACTGCCTCTGGTGGGGTCACGTGGCTTTGCGTGCGTCTGTCGTCAGCGCTGGTCGCGTGTCAGGTAAGAATCTCGCCAGCGCGACAACTCTTGTCCGCCGGGCGCCGCAACGATGTTGCTGCTAGGCTCTGACATTCTCCCCGGGTACTTCAATGAAAGATGCCATCTTTCATTCATGATGTATGTATATACTGGGGTAGTGTTAATTTCATGTCAGAGACTACTTTTTCCCAGTGTTATGCATGAAAATACATATAAGGCATAGAAACAAAAAAAATGTGAGTTGCATTGAAATGACAAATGAAGTACAATTTTTAACACAATTCAGGTTTCATCCCCCTGATGCCTGGTTACCTTCATTGCAATAATACCCAGTCAGATCAGTAGTTCCAGCTTCACGCATCTACCTCGCAGCTATTTGAAAAAAAAGTAATAATATGATTGTTTGCAACAACCATCTAGCCAGACTGAAATACGGCTTTGTATTAGTCGTATTAAACACTTAAACTCTGCCCTCATTTGGTCAGGAGTTCTTATGTTGGTTTGCAATGTTGGCAGCTCTATGACATGCTTGGTGGACGCCTACCTGCTGTGCCAAATATTTGAGCAACAAAATGTCTATCTATACAATATACATTAATGAATATGTTTCAAATTATGGCCCTTGATGTAATTCACAAATGCAAGGGAAGTAATTTTGACATTTAAGAAATTCCATACATTATTATAATTATTTAATTTCTTAGCGTCATTGCTTGACGTTTCTTCATATTAACGAGAAAAAGTCGGTAATATGAATACATTAATCAAGATATGATTCTAAGATTACACTAATCAAAATAAATAAGTACCCAATTGGTATATTATATTTTATAGATTGAAAAAGATTTTACAAGTGTCATAAATTTTTGGCAATTTGTACATAGTCTGCTAATTTTGCTATACTTTTTAAATTATACCGGAAATACACACGAAACGAAAAATTTGGTTGATGTTACATTTTCTGAACACAAATGATCCGGTTTTCTTTCGGAACGGATAGTAAAATGTTCTCACAGTTCGTGTATGATGTTATAGTATCACAACGGATTATGGTGGAATGTTCTTATTTCCGATGTGTTCACACGTCGAACAATTTGGATTACATTCGCTGTAAGGTGGTGTAGGAGTCAATGTTCGGTCACATTTGCACATGTTAAAATATCACGGTGGAAAAAAATCACCCACAATGTCACAATGGTAAAGTTCGCTTCTGGTAAGTGGATAAGCGTTTGTGACCCTGTTGTTGGTGTCTATATACAATTAATATTGTTCTCATTCTAACACACACTACACAATTATACTACACTCATTACATAACTTGATTAAAATAAGAATATTATACATGTCGGTTTCTAAACCGTATCACAACTTTAATTATAGACCTTACACAGTAGGTGACTGGAAAAATTCACACATTGGTGGCTGTGTTGGGCTGAGTGTAATATTACACAGTGCACTCAGGACATTGCTTACTGGGTCTGTCGGACAACGGGACAAAAGGTCGGCGATTGTATTCATTCTGCCGGGAATATGGCGAACTTCAAAACTGAAATTCTGAAGCTTCAAGGACCAGCGAGCAATCATGTTATTTGATGGTACTGCAGAATTGATATACCTTAATGGACTGTTGTCAGTTTCGATGATAAAGTGACGTCCTAGAAGATATTTGGACAGCTTTGTGACACTATTCTACTAAGGCCAATGCCTCTAATTGCGGAATGGACCAAGACCGCTCTCGGGGCCTTAGTTTTCTTGATAGAAAACAAACGGGATGCAGAATGTCGTTGTATTTCCTGCAATAGGACTGCACCGATCGCAATGGAGCTAGCATCTGTTCTCAATCTGAAAGGTAAACGAATGTTGGGCAATTTAAGGATGAGATTAGGTGTATTCTTATCAGAAAAGTGTGCCAAAACTTTATCAAACGCATTTCGTAGGCATTCATCGTTTACAACTTTTTCGGGTTTAATTCTTGGTTAGTAAGTTAGAAAAAAACCTCAGTCAGTTCTGAAAAATCAGGAATGAAGTTCCTGTAATAATTAATAAGTCCCAATAAACTGCGGACTTGTTTCTTATTTGTTGGAAGTGACAGTTTTAGAATTTTCGAGACAATTTTGTTGTCTGTCATGACAAAGCCATTGGATATTCTGTACCCCAAAAATGACCTTGACAAATTTTACAAGTACAAGAATTATAGTTTTAAATACCAAAGACGAACAACACACGTCTAAATATATTAGGTTCTTAAATAAAGACGAGCAACCCACGTCCACACATGTCAGGATCTTATATTAGGCTCGTTGGCTAACACATGTGAGACAGTACAAGTACAACGTGATTCGACGTAAGACACAGCAACACAATTTCTATGGATTTATTACCACGTTAAATACATAACAATAGTTACAGCAATGTACAGCATATAACAACTCACAACCACAATACAGCTCATAGGTCTGACGCTCACGATATCAGTCGTTCAGCTCACAACCACGGAGATTCACACAAAACGCCTTGCTCTCGACACACACGTCCGTTCAGATGTCCAGTCCCAGCTTGGTCTGAGATTAACACACACACTGCCCACTGCCTCTGGTGGGGTCACGTGGCTTTGCGTGCGTCTGTCGTCAGCGCTGGTCGCGTGTCAGGTAAGAATCTCGCCAGCGCGACAACTCTTGTCCGCCGGGCGCCGCAACGATGTTGCTGCTAGGCTCTGACAATGACGTTAGAACTAAGAATTCAACCCTACACATTAGTGGTCATGACGTCTGAGCTCAGACATTAGCGTTCATTGTATCTGAGGCCTGACATTAGTGTTCATGGGATCTGAAGTCTGACATTAGTGTTCATGCCGCACAAGCTAAGAATTTCATGACGACTGATGCCTAATATTAGCGTTCATGACACACAAGCTAAGAATTTAGTCCTATACATTAGCGTACATGGCGTCTTAGCTAAGAAATCAGTCCCATACATTAGCGTGTATGACGTCTGAGCTCTGACATTAACGTCTGAGCCCAAGTCATGGGCTTGCGACTGACGTCATAAGTTTGATGAAGCTACTTTTCTCCTGACCCGTTACCAACGTATCATTCCACGGAGCTATCCTTGGCTGCTTCTCCAAGCCCAGACACCGGCGTGTTGTGAGAGAACGGCACTGGAACCGCATATCTGTAGAGAAGCCTATTAGGATGTAAGCAGTTCATGACTGAGCACAGCACACTCTGACTGGCGGGGGTTAGACCTAGGTTTGTGTGTTTCAAACACAGGTTTTGGGTGTTTCCTTGGTAACAGTACTAACAGACTCCAAACAGTTACGCAGGGGCAAACAGTATCGTAAGAAAGTAGTTTGAAATACATACTTTTTCAAATATTGAGCACAACCCACTAATGGCAACGCCGATCGCATTCTGGTATGAACCTAAGGCCTATCCACGTCAATATGGAAGCACTATACTCGAGTTTCGCCCTCGTTTGAGCTCGTCAGTAGTGCATATCCCTGACCGGATCCGGAAACAGTCCCTGATCACGCGTGTGAAGCGGGTGTGTAACCACGCGGCACACACTGGACACACCAAATTATCACAACAGAATATCACAACGCTACCCATCGTAGGCTATGCTCTCATTACATACTTTTTCATTTCTTTATTGCCTTTAACGAATTGTGAAATATTGTCTCCAGGGTCACGGATACGAGTTCTCATTGGTCTTGCCTGGGGTTTGGCTTTTGTCTTCTCCATTCCCATGCTGGTCATCAACAAACTCACGCTGGTCAACGATAAGTGGCAGTGTTGGATTCAGTTTCCCCAGCCGTGGTTTTGGAAGGTATGCTGTTCATACTATACTTTCTCATTACAGGTGTTGTAGTAGAGATGTTTGTGGCTGTTGTAATAGAGATGTTGTAATAAAGATGTTTGTGGTCGTTGTAATAGAGATGTTGTGAGGGCTGACTGACTGGCACCTTCCCGTCTGTCTTGACAGACGATAGTTTGTAAAATGGAGTTATACTTCACCATAACATAAAGCCTGGGCCGAATTTAGAGACCATCTTTTGCAGCAATATCCCTCTCTCGGCCTGTCTAGTTTACTTCAGAGGAAAGGTAACACCATTACGTCTGAAACACGACAAGCTAAATAAAGAAGCTGCCGGATCAACAAAGCAATGTTGTCAGCTTATCGGAGCTTCGATCCTAGACCAGCTGCCAACCAAGGCTTAGGGCCTGGTCTGCCCTGCCATGACTATTTTGTCTTTAGGTTGCATTTCCTCGCAACAGGATAAGGCTTGTGCCCTCCCAATTGCACTCCTCAGCCCGAAGCCGTTGGAACAATGTGGGGTGTCGGGTTTGGTAAGCGCCGCGCAACATTCTTCGCTAACAGAAAGCAGGTAGTACCGTCAACAGAAAGCAGGTAGTACCGTCTACTGTCATACAGTCGCTCAGTCATATCTGACTAAGACCTGACACTTAGAGATGTTGTAATAGGGATGCTGTATTATAGATGTTGTAAAAGAGATGATGTAATAGAGATGTTGTGATAAAGATGTTTCGTGGTCGTTGTGAATATAGATCTTGTAATAGAGATGTCGTAATATAGATATTTTGGGGCCTTTGTAAAATAGAAATGTCGTAATAGAGATGTTGCTAATAGAGATAATAGAGATGTTGTAACAGAAATGTCTTGTGGCCGTTGTAATAGAGATGGTGTCATAGAGTTATTGTAAAAGAAATGTTTTGTGGCCGTTGTAATCGAGATGTTGTAATAGAGACGTTGTAATAGAGATATTGTAATAGAGATGTTGTAACAGAGATGTTATAATAGAGATATCGTAAAAGAAATGTTTTGAGGCCGTTGTAATCGAGATGTTGTAATAAAGATTTTGTTGTAGATATGTTCTAATGTGGATGTTTTGTAACTGTTCTAATGTATATGTTTTGTGACCGTTGTAATAGCGATGTTTAGTGGCTCTTGTTATAGAGATGTTTTGTATCCTTATCGAAGACTGTTCTATAGATACAGATGAAGGACAACACGCAGACACAAAGAATGCCGGACATTTCAACACAGATGCCATAAACAAACTACTGCACGATTTATTGCCTGGCATATTTCGCTGCATCTCGTCAGGCGCATACTGCAGAGTTATAAATCATATGAAGTGAAGAAATACATGATACTGCTAAGGCCATATCTCTGTTATCTTGTTTATACTTTCAGCTGTATATGACCACTATCATTGTTGCCTTGTGTATGCTTTTAGATCAGATCTGTAAGACAGGCTTTACTGTCTGGTTTACGGCTCATCTTATAAGGTCAACGTCATTGTTGCCTTGTTTATGCTGTCTGCTGCCATATGACCAGTATCATTGCTGCCTTTTTTATGCTGTCTGCTGTGTATGACTGGTATCATTGTTGTCTTGTTTATGCTGTCAGCTGTATATGACCAGTATCATTGTTGTCTTGTTTATGCTGTCTGCTGTGTATGACTGGTATCATTGTTGTCTTGTTTGTGCTGTCAGCTGTATATGACTAGTATCATTGTTGCCTTGTTTATGCTGTCAGCTGTGTATGGGCAGTATCATTGTTGCCTTGTTTATTCTGTCAGCTGTGTATGGGCAGTATCATTGTTTTGTTTATGCTGTCAGCTGTACAGGGACCAGTATAATTGTTGTCTTGTTTATGCTGTCAGCTGTGTATGGACAGTATCATTGTTGCCTTGTTTATGCTGTCAGCTGTCGTCAGTCTTGACGAGATGCAGCGAAATATGCCAGGCAAGTGATGCGTGATGTCCTTCATCTGTATCTATAGAAAAGTCTTCGATAAGGATACAACATCTCTATAACAAGAGCCACAAAACATCTCTATTACAAGCGTATCTACATCTACAACAAAATCTTTATTACAACATCTCGATTCCAACGGCCACAAAACATTTCTTTTACGATATCTCTATTTCAACATATCTGTTACAACATCTCTGTTACAACATCTCTATTACAACATCTCTATTACTTCCGGTACAATGTGTATGACCCAGTATCATTGTTGCCTTGTTTATGCTGTCCGCTGTGTGTGGACAGAATCATTGTTGTCTTGTAAATGCTTTCAGAGGCGCGTTAACAAAGCTGGTAGGGATCTGTGAGCATACCATGAGCACTGTAGTATGGGGGATAAGTAAGTGATAGACTGCTCACCTATTCCCCCGTGCTGTCAGGTCTACACACTTATTGATTGATTGATTCATTTAGGAATCAATCACACTGTGATGGCCCTATCATATCGTTGATCTCAAGCAGGAATTGACTTTGGGACAATTTTGTTTTTTAAGTGTGCTTTTAACTGTATATGATCGGCGTGACAATTGTCTTGTTTATGCTTCGAGCTGTATATGATCAACGTCACAGTTGTCTTGTTATGCTTTCAGCTGTATATGATTAACGTGACAGTTCTATTGTTTATGTTTTCAGCTGTATATGTTCAACGTGACAAGTGTCTTTTTTATGTTTGCACCTGTATATCATCAATGTGACAGTTGTCTTGTTTATCCCTTCAGCTATATATGATCGACGTGACAATTGTCTTGTTTATGCTTTCAGCTGTATATGATCGACGTGACAATTGTCTTGTTTATGCTTTCGGCTGTATATGATCGACGTGACAATTGTCTTGTTTATGCTTTCAGCTGTATATGATCGACGTGACAATTGTCTTGTTTATGCGTTCAGTTGTATATGATCAATGTGAAAATTGTCTTGTTTATGTTTTCAGCTGTATATGATCAACGTTACAATCATGTTGTTTGTGCTTTCCATTGTACATCTTTGTTGTCTTGTTTATGCTATCAGTTGTAGATTACAGGCAGAATTGTTGACTTTGTTGATGCTTTCAGCTGTATATGACTAGTATCATTGTTGTCTTGTTTATGCTTTCAGCTGTAAATGATAGACGTGACATTTGCCTTCTTTATAATTTCAGATGTAAATGATATACGTGACATTTGTCTTGTTTATGCTTTCAGTTGTATATGACTAGTATCATTGTTGTCTTGTTGATGCTTTCAGCTGTATATGACCAGCATCGCTGTCATCTTGTTTTTCTTACCCGCCATCATTATTGCCGTCTGCTACATCATCATCGTGATCATCATCTGGAAGAAAACGACCATGAGGAGCTCATCCATGGAGCACACAACACACTACGTCAACAAAGGTAGGCATAGGGAGTCTTCTTTCATGTTTGAGGCCTGATTCTTTTGGGGTTCAGTGTATTCACTGACATACTTTTCCTGTGCGAATTCTCTGCACTCTGTCTTTTCAGTGTCCATACTGACTATTCACAGTCCATCTTCCTGTCTGAATTGTGACCACTCTGTCTATTCACTACCCATCTCCTTGTCTGTATTGTCTGCAGGGCAGCCGTGGCTGAGAGGTAAAGCTCTCAGCCTCGTGATCTGAAGGGACCGGGTTAGATCCATCATGGGGCTGGGAATTTCCCCAAGAACTACCGGTGCCTGATGGTATCACACTGCCCCTTACCGCTTCGGTAGTGAGATTGTATATCTAACCTTCTCTGATAAGCACGAAAAGCAAGACGACTAGCGTATACATCGTGCAAATGAAAATCCCACACAAGGTAGAAATCTCACATTGTAGGCCCTAAGACCACTGCCGTATCAAGATTGTTAAGAAGTCAGCGAATTCTGTCGACTAGTTATGAATACTTGGAAACAGCTGACGCAAATACTGACGACACATTATGCATACTTACAATCATCATCCCCATTGCATGCCTCTCTCTCTCTCTCTCTCTCTCTCTCTCTCTCTCTCTCTCTCTCTCTCTCTCTCTCTCTCTCTCTCTCTCTCTCCCTCCCTCCCTTCCCCCATTTCTTAAGAAGTTAACTGCGGCTTGCCTGCTGATCGTCAGCGTGGCGTTATTGCTACCCCATGTCCTACCCTACTCACCCTAGACGGTTGCCGAAGCAACGACCCATATACAAGAAACCTCTAATTCTTATTAACTATATATTTATGATCTCATTTCCCGGGGCACGTTTGGCGACGCCATATTCCTGGCAATCTGCAAAAGCTGGCTTTCCCACGATTGATATCTTCAGATGCCAACTGTGAATTAGTGTTTTGATCCTAGGGATGTGTGTCCAGGCTCGCCGGGCATTTTGTGTGCAGGTCGGTAGGTTAACTATCCCATTAATAGACAACACTTGTGAAGAAGAAGAAGAAGAAGAAGAAGAAGAAGAAGAAGAAGAAGAAGAAGAGAAGAAGAAGAAGAAGAAAGAAGGAAGAAGAAGAAGAAGAAGAGAAGCAGGCAGCAGTCAGCCAGCAGCAGCAGCCGCAGCAGAAGAAGAAGAAAAAGAGAAGAAGAAGAGGAAGAAGAAGAAGAAGAAGAAGATGAAAAGAAGAAGAAGAAGAAGAAGAAGAAGAGGCAGCAGCACAGCAGCAGCAGCAGCAGGCAGCGCAGCAGCAGCGGCAAGCAGCATAAGAAAAAAGAAGAAGAAGAAGAAAGAAGAAGAAGAAGAGAAGAAGAGCAGCAGAAGAAGAAGAAGAAGACAGCAGCAGCAGCAGCAGCAGCAGCAGCAGAAGAAGAAGAAGAAGAAAGAAGAAGCAGCAGCAGCAGCAGCAGCAGCAAGAAGAAGAAGAAGAAGAAGAAGAAGAAAGAAGAAGAAGAAGAAGAAGAAGAAGAAGAAGAAGAAGAAGAAGAAGAAGAAGAAGAAGAAGGAAGAAGAAGAAGAAGAAGAAGAAGAAGAGAAGAAGAAGAAGAAGCAGCAGAGCAGCAGCAGCAGAAGAAGAAGAAGAAGAAGAAGCAGAAGAAGCAGCAGCAGCAGACAGAAGCAGCAGAAGAAGAAGAAGAAGAAGAAGAAGAAGAAGAAGAAGAAGAAGAAGAAGAAAAGAAGAAGAAGAAGAAGAAGAAGCAGCAGCAGCAGCAGCAGCAGCAGCAGAAGAAGAAGAAGAAGAAGAAGAAGA